>JAFELO010000545.1:41714-88563 GCA_017140195.1 Eumaeus atala | reverse complement strand
TACTATAACATCTACTCACCATTTACCGCTGAACAGCCGTTCAATGATTTAGACAAATACCTACATAAAAAATGGGTTTCACATTTCAAGCGGTTACTAGTCTTATTTTTATTCATTTAAGTTATAATATTTCGCGCAGTCAATTTAGAATAATTTGTATATGATCTAGGCATCCACTGAGTCTTTTTGATGGTTTCGTATTGTGATAATTTTGATAGAGTCACAAAAATATGACATTTAAAAGGTTGTACACCACCGGGCACCGCCAATTAAATATGAATACATATTTTAATTGTGTTAAGCTAAAAGCGTAATATCATATATACATAAGAACGATAATCTATGTTATTTTAGCACGAGAAGAGCGGATCTGGAGACTCATTCATCAATCAAACGCATCTTGACCTCCATCGCCCGTCTGAAATCTCATCAATGGCAGCCTAATGCCCGACATCGTTATTTAAATTACACAGAGCCGTTGTCGAGATAGGGAGGAAAGTTCATCGAAACCACCCCCCACCCTTACTGTTTTTTCACTTTTTTATAGCCCAGGGATGAAATGTGTAATCGTGCCATATAATGGCAATGACGATATAGACGAGCACACAAGAAACAAAAGACAACTAGAGCTACCTTTCTCTTTCTGATACCCACAATCTGTATATATGAGATACTTTAGCCTATAAACGCTACAGCATGGACATCACTTCATGCCGTTTTTGTAGGTCCGGGTAAAAATTTTTACCTGGTCGCGTCAATACGATTCGACAACTAATGCATGGATCATACAAAGAGAAAGCAAAACTTCGCAGCAAGCCTAATTGCGCGTACGTTCAACTTAATCAGCCTATCAGATTTTCTTTATTTATTATTAGTCTTTAGCACGTGATTGAGCCCAAGTCTTTTTGTATCCGAAAGCAACTTAGAAACATCCTAGTCATTACCGATATAGCAACTATTATAAGTTTGACATGGGCCCGGAGCAAAGTCTGGTATAATTTGGGAGTGTTGGGAGATTTTTTTTTTCGAAGTTAGGGTATGTGATCTGGTTTTTATTTTGTAGGAGGTGATTTTAAATATCTGCGAGTATCTTCCAAAATTCAGAAAAAAATATATATGGTTACAAAACTTAAAGGAAGTAATGTACAAATAGTTTTCTTTTCCGGTCCTGAACTGCTGTACTGCGGAGGTGAAGAGAAGTCCTATATGACTTCATCGGATCGTTATGAGTGCTCGTCCGGCAACGGGACAAGGTTTGGGGTCGAGAAGACACCCCACTCTCCTCCAGATAGGAGAGATGCGTGTCGATATGAAAATGTTTGTAATAGATAATTTAACTATTGTTTCTTTATAGAATAAGGGGCAAATAAGCAGGTGATAGGTAGCTGCCGCCGCGCACAGACATCCGCATGACCCGAGGTCATGCAGGCGCGTTGCTGTCGTTTAAGATGAAGAACCCCATATCGTAACCCCACAAACGCACAGTTGTAAACTTTGGGACATCAAGGTGATGACGGTGGAACTTAGAGTTCTTCTGTGATGTCCCAGAGTGGAATTCCTCGGCTGGTATTAATCCGAACAACTCCTCGGAATACTCCCCGCTGTAGGTGCGGTAGAAGATGCAGAGCGAGCCAACATCTCTTCGTAATGCCAAAGGATCAAGCTGCACGAAAGTGGCCTGGTCGTCAACGATTCGAGTCGGTATACGTTGAATACGGTCAAACGTCAAGGTCTGCTCGCGCGCGATAGCTAAAATGGCCTTAGCGCTGGCGTTAATGAACGGCTCCTGGAGATGATCATGATTGGGCCATACATATAGTGGGTCGCCCTAAAACCTTCTTGGGATTTTTTTAATGTCACAAAAAATATTTTAAATTTTCGCGACAAGTTTTTAAATAAGAAATGCGATGCAATGCACAGATACTAAACCTAAAATAAAAACGCTGCTAATAGTAACGTGAGATGTATATCAAATTTATTATATGAGTAAAAGTAATTTATTTTTGACACATTTTTTGAAATGTTTGCGCTATATGGCATAATTTATGACAGGCCCGCAGAGTTTGTTTCGCTGGTTCTACTCAGGACAAGGCCTAGGTTATACTGGTGGTAGATTTTTCTGCTGCACTCAAACTGTAATTTGTATATTTCTAGTTTTAATAGAAACATTTCCCCTTCATCTCAGAATGTTGGCGCTTACTGATACTGACTAAACTATTATTATTCGCAAACCATAAATATCCCGAGTGGAGTTCCATCTGTATTTGAGAATACGATTTTTTTTCGATAATAGAGAAAGTGGGTTGACATAACACATGGAGGGATAAATGCAATTGCTATGAGATTATCCATCTCACTGTACATTGAAATATTAGCTCTTTCGATGTAAAGTGAGAGGATATGATAATAACGATGAAAAACCATAATTAGTATTTACCTTTTAATTCAGTATTTGCGGCGGAACGTGAAAGCGTATTTTCACTAAAATCCTTTATTCACGTCCGCGCAAACATTACAAGTTTCGTGAAACTGGAGTTTTGTGAAGCTCCCTTATATTTTTAAGCTTTCATGCTGAAACATGGTAATGGGTAAAAAACAACAATGTGTACGGACCTAAACATCGCTTTTAATTATTAAAACATCACAGCTTTGAAAAACATTCCTTGCGCCTTTGTGTTATTTTATAATTACAATAATAGCTCTACATTTTAATTATGTTTAAATGGAATAATGAATAAATTATCATAATTACTTTTCTAGTTTTTGTTGCATGGCAACTGCGTTGGGCTAGAGCAACCTGGGGATTGCTGTCTCTAAACGTCGGAAGCAGGAGCGATGCCTTCCTTTACAAATACTTTCCGTTGGAATATCAGGCCTCTGTAAAAACAGTTGGTTCAAGCTCATGTTATTTAAGATTGTAGTATATCTTTAATCTTGCCAGTGTCCACATCGTAATCATCATTATCAGCCCTTATCGGCCAACTGATGGACATATGCCTCTTTCAGTGAACGCCAAGAAGACCGATCTCCTGCTACTCGCGTCCCTCCCGGACCGGCTACAGCACAGAGATAATCTTTCCAGCTGGTGAACGGTCGACCAACACTCGTTTTCACAAAAGTCAGTTTGCCAGCATCGTAAGGTTATATAGCAGCTATGGACAGTGATATGGTTCAAAGTGACTATAAATATGAAGGGATATTAGTTTTAATACGAAAACGTCAGTTAATAGTAAGAGGGTCATATTTTTCGAGCACATGTACGTCTGCGTGTATATTTCTATGTTTCCTACGGCCTACGGCTAGACAAATATTCTTCTTTTTAGGGAATATATTTTTTTTCTATTTTAGAGCTTCGTCTTAATGCTGAGCTCGATACTGGGTATATTAAAATATACACTTCAAGCAGCCGGTTATTATTTATTTCGACTCAATGTTGAGATATTTTATATTCCTTATTACTACTGGTTCTTGAAACAAGTAATGTCATTCTGCATTGCGACTGAATTAGCCCGGCACTTGACCCCCCTCGTGACACCACAAAGTAAATGCTATATACTGTCACGTTTCGTACGGCTGGCGAACATCCCGTGGCCCATTGAAGCGAAGGAGGAAAGCAAGGATTACTATCAGGAAATATTTTATCTGTATGACAATATGCATTATGCCATATTATATTAAATCGACTACCATATGCATTATACGGTAGTCGACTAAACTCTCTGTCTATTCGCCTCCGAATACTATAAAAAATTGTGACAATGATATAGTTACTACCAAGCAGGGCCAGATATCGTTTTGCTCTTGTTTAAATTTTTTTATACTCATTAATTTTCATATAAATCATGTCACAAAAATTCATGTTGACCTATAATCCTTAGTAATGGTTTATTTAATATAGTTTCCTTCCCCACGGGTTTGATAGATATTATCAGCCCAAGGCTATTGGCCCATTACCAAACATTTATTTGACAGCGACTTTACTTTATTATTTATACTTCATTCACATAGACACCAACGGTGGTTCGAGCATAGAAATGTTTTATGATGATTTTACTGGCTTCGTGCTGTGATCATTGATTATCATGGGGTATCATTTGTAATTTTACTAAAATATTAGTAGCACACAGTGGATATGAAAAATAATACTAAAACTACCTATAAAATTAGTCGTACCGTAATTAAAGTCCTCCGAATCGGCTTGAGATATTTTCATAAAGTTTACTGTGTAGGTTCTGTGGTGTTCACCGTTACGTGGGGGTCTGCTAAAACCGTTAGCCACGTGGGGTCCTGAGTTCGAACCCCAGGTCGGGACAACTATTATTAAAATATTTTTCAGATTATTCTGAGCATACGTTACATTGTGCGGGATTGTAATGTGCCCGAAGTGTTCATATGCTTGCCACCTATGACATCATGGGCCGCAGTACCTTCGCTAATCGTGGGTGTTCCAGTATATCTACTTACGAGTTACGGATGTACTAGCACATCTCTGTCTACATCTTCGGGGATAATAGGCGTGAAGGTACTTTACTCTTAATTGTGTAGGTAAATTCGGTAGATCTGAGGATCGGTTGACAATTGTATCTGAACTCACTTCAGCGATGTCTTCACGGTATCGAAATTTACTGTGCTAAATATTAAAGATGGTTATTATACTTGGAACCCCATGGTTTTATTTAATTTTACACATAATCATTTACAAAAATGTGAATCCATGGACATGACATAATATTGAACGAAATATATTATTGTAGTGATTACATTTACTGACACAAATGCATAAAAGTAAACTAAACAAATATGTACTTAATTTTTGTACAAATAATTCTGCCTGTTCCATCTACAAGCGTGTATGTGTAGCCCCTGCTCTAATTACAATTACTGTTGGTTCACTGGGCCCGCTGAGAACGCTCGTAGCAGACGAACAAATCACTTACGTGTTACAAGCTAAAATATGTTAACAATGGCAAATCCACGTGTTGCCTTACACAAATTGCTGACCTATTAAATAATAATCCTTACAACGTAATGATGGCAATATTGGAATCAATAATTGCAGTTAATTTTTTTTGAACAATATGAATTCTAAAGTAGTTAATTTCTATTAGAATCAGCAAGAGGGTCCAGTGCCTTTACTTTCTTTAATGTAACATAATCAATACTGAGAGAAGAGACTATCTTATTTGTTTGAACGCACTAATCTCTGGAGCCAGAAGTCGGATTTAAAAAATATTTTGTGTATGATAGCTAAAAGGAAGGTAAGAGATACACAATGACTCCACGACCAAGAGGACCTTGAAACTGCAAAGCAGCACTGGTCATTAATTTACATATTTGCCGGGGATTTTTGAAGGTTTTTTTGAAAACGTGAGCCGGATTGAGTAGGAAGATATTATCCCATTCATAAATTATTTAAGAAGATAGTGAGACGCTCTTGCGTCTTTTTAACGTTAACCTTTTTTTACGGAGAAACGATATTTTTCAGTCAGAATAAATATCGTATGATAATTTACTTACTGCGCCATATTAGAGACACTATAATCCTTTGATTCTCCGTTATAGAAATATCAGAGACATTAATAATTCAGCAAACTAGATCGGAAGGCGATGAGACGACAGGTGAATTCAATTTCCTTACTATTTATAAGCCAAAGATACGGCTACACCGTATTTGACCGTATGTCTGAGTAGCACAGATGTATTCCCGACATCGGCCATAGCCCAACTAGTACTAGACAAAAATCCGAGATGTGAATTATTTGATGTTTTTTGGAGACTTTTTTTTAAGTTCTACTTACCTTTTGCTAATCAACATAAAATATCTTTTCAGAGACTTGTTAAATCAGATTCTATAAGTTTTCTGGATGTTATTATCGACTTTCAATTCACTATGCTTAACGTTATTAGGAGCAAACGATGAATGAGTTTAATAATGGCAAATAATCTGCAACTACCACAAATACACAAATGTCCGTGGAAATCGGAAATAAGGCTAAGGCTTCATCATTTTCATTTTTGTTCACGCGGGAAAACGCATTTACTCGCCTTCACAGGCCCTTGGTGGGGTCCAGTGGTGTGTGGGGCACGCAACCGTCCGCCTTTGGTGAGGTGCCCTGGAACAACAATCATCAGTGCTACTCGACGGCTAGTCAGCCCCCTAAGGGACCGACCTCCACAGATGGGGCTGTCCCGCACCATAAGACAACCCTACCGACTTGGGGACAGAGCAATGGGGTGAGGTTCCTTTCCTCGCCCCTTGCGTAAAGGTGCCGCCACCTTTTGCTACGTCGTCCCCTCTTCTCATAAGAGGGGTACAAAGAGCGGCTCCTCCTCCTACTCTTTAGTCCCCTCTTATTATAAGAGGATTACAAAGCGCCGCTAACTCCTCGGTTGAATAGGCTTCGCCCAAGGTGTCTAGGAACACCCCAGACTACCGAGCCTTACTGCCACGACAAGGCTAGAACCATGATGTGGAAGGCGTAACATCTGTTATAGCAGTTGTCCTCTCATCTTAGCTGCTCTTCAGTATGTCTTCATAAATAGAATAATAATAGAATTTAGTTGGTTGGCTTGTTAATGTATGGTTAACCTTCATTACTAATTTTTAAAGCATAAGGGGACGAACGAGTGACCGAAATAATTGACGATTATCCGCCGCATGATAGTGCATATTCATCCTCCTGTCCTATCTTCCCAATGAAAAACCTGCTACTAACAAATTCACATAACCACCAGCTTTAAGGCTGCTAACATAAAGGTAATTGTCAAAAAAAGTAGTAGTTGTAGAAGATAGCGACTGAGCTAGTACCTCTGGAACACATGATAGCGCCACAGGGTGAAAAAAATTAGTAATATTCGTTTCTTAATAAATTTATATAGAACCTATTCAGTACTTTTTTATATAAATGATACAACCGTGGCAAACAGGTTACAGAGCTTAATTGCTTTAATTACGTCACCGTGGCAATTTTTTTAGTACTCTACGTAACATATAATTAATGTTTTCGAAAGAGATGTTGCGACATTGCCATACTTTGCCCTGTATGTTGCTTTATTTCCGTCATGTTTAATTAAATCTAACCATTTAGCTGACAGGAAATGAAATTACTGACCTGTCTGTTAAAATTCTGTTTAATTATTGCAACTATTATATTATTACGTTTAGGAAGAGGTAGTGCCTTGCATAATGCATGACACTACATCCTCCTGTGCAACGGGATTGGGCCGGCACGACCGGGGAGGTACCTCTCGCTTACATAATACCGTCGTAAAGTAACATGTTCAGTGTCGCGTTTCGTGTTGTTTGTGAGTAGCCGGTGGCCCATTGGGGGTGGCAAATGAGGGCAACACATCGCTGTAGTAATTGTGTGGATGTTCATGGGCGTCCGCAGTCGTAAAAAAGGCTCCGATTCCTCGTTTGCCCCCTGATCTATAGAAAAGACTTATTGGGTATCTCTCCGGTTCTGATGGATAGTTTTCTATGTTAGTGACTTTGGAGTCCCGTGCTAGGCCAAAACGATATTTTATTTTTATAAGATTTATTTTTAACAATTTTATATTTTTATATAGTGTTTATAGTATCGTATATAATCATTTCGTAATATTTAATCAAATGCCATACTGGATCTGTTGAATGTTGCTTTTTCTTTACGCAGCGATCTAGGATTACGTGCTATGCCAAGCAAAATTAATAGAGAACGTGTATGTATTTTGCTTATATACTCATTATGAATCCGTTTACAAATATTAGATGAAAATATTTTTTGTTGAGAAGATTATTAACGCATAACAAAATCATAATGCGTGGCCGCTACGGATGGCGTAGCTTATCCGCACAGACGCTACAAACCGCTACACAAATCGTCAATGAAACGCCAACCAAGCTAAATTCAATCTAAAAATTATGGATTCTTTTTTTTTTATTCATTTTTAATAGCGTTAATGGCTCCGTTACACAAGCCAACAAACCAATAATATATAATTGATTAAAAACACGCATCACGTGAGCCAATTAGTGGATCACTTCACAACACTGGCACATGGTTAGTTTTGTTTACCACTGGAGGGGGCACCTGGCTAGAGGAGGAGGCGGTGGCGGGATGACCGCCTCGCGGCCGCTGCGTAGCGGTAGGGTGCATTTAACACTGAACGCGGCCGGCCGAGGGTACTCCGTGCCTCGCACTGAGGCTTGCGCGCGCCTCGGCGCCGCTCGATACGGCGCCGCGCCCCACATTACCACCTGTACGCTCCGCCACTACTCACCGTTGTCAACGTAGTAAACATTCATCTCCCGTTTTTATAACGAATCACTACACTGTTGTATCGGGGGGTGGACCACTGGTCAAGCTTACGTCAAGGCGGTGAAATGTTTTTACGCCCAAAAATGAACATTAGCTCCTGGACTAGAAACATATCGTATCACACAGAACTTCACACGTTCCATGCCATTGTATATAAGGAATATAGTGTAACTCACTATGTTCACTTGAATTTAAGTGTGAATATTTAGACTAAATTTCAAGATAAAATTATAGAGAAGAGACCGATTAGTACAGGTAGTAGCATAATCATCTTCGTTATGCCAAACGTGTGTTTAATCACTAGTCTCACGTATCCTTATTCATAATTTAGAGATTGGCTTAGTTTAGTTTAGTAACTTGCTTCGATTGCTCATTTGCCTCCATTTATTATAAAAATATATTTAAGACTTTAAGTTTAGTGAGACATCTAAGAGAATATTGAATAATAGATTCCGCAGTATTTGTTTTATAGAGAAGTTAAGTTGAAATTGTTGTGCATTTAAAGAAGCATGAAGCTACCGTTCGGAAAGAGCTAATGATACATGAAGAGGAAGACAGTCGCTCAACACGTATACAATCAACATCATCTATCAAAATGTAATGGGGCTCTGAGACTACTGAGAGCTAAGAGTCCAGACGTTTCCTATATTTATTTATATCATTTTCTTAGCTTTGTAGACCGTCTGCTTGAAATTGATGAACTCAGCAAAATAAAGTTCTTTATACTTATATTTTGAAAACGTACTGATCATTTACTAGTTCTAAGTTTCCTCCTTTATAGATTTCTCCGACCTCCCGCTTGACGTTGTACCTTGCCCTGTTTACTGAAGTAATTTTCTTAGCATTATAAACCGTCTGTATGAATTTATCGTCTCAGCAACAATTAGACTTATTATTTTTATACGCCTTACAAATATACCACTCATTTATAAGTTTTAACTCTCCTTTAACAGATCCGTCTTTTCATGATTATTTGTTTACGTTAAAATAACGTTTTTTTTTTTATATTTCAGACTGGTCTAAATTTATTGTGACATCATTTTTTTGCTATGCAAGAGTGAAAACAAAAGCAGTCGGGGCCTTCTGAGGACTTCGTTTGTATAATATGTTTGTTGTTGTATGTGCGTGTAGTCGCAAGATCGCCGTTGACAGTTATTTCAGCAAAGGCCGTCCTTGAGATCAGATTTTGAATTATTTTACTGCCATACATCTGCATCAATGTGTCTCCACAGTGTCACCTCTAAATAAACATTTGCTTAACACTAACGATTCAAGGTACAAAATCTCTAGTCACGCTTCGGTTTGCTTTCTAACTTTAGACACATGGCCCCATGACAGGTGTAATAAATTGACGTTGTTCTAGTTGAGTGCATTTTGTTGTGTCAGCGAAGGGAATAGTCATTACAGAGTCACAGGTGTCGCAAAATTTACAACGCCTCTCTGAAATGATTTCCATTTGGTTGCTCGATTATGAGTTTTTTCAAGCTAAGAGAAACTATAAATTCACAGCATTGGCATTTAATAAAAAAATCTACTAAAAAAATCTATCGACGATTTTTATTTTTTTAAGTTTTATTAATATTTTGTAAAAGTAGGTAACAATTAAATTCTCCAAAAAGTAGCTCTCGCTTAAGAAGTAGCGATGGATGGTGAACCTATAGTATAGGTGTATGTTGACCATAAACATATTGGAATTTAATGATGTAAAATACAAACTCTATAAGGCTTTTACGTATATGTTGACCCCAATAATTCGTTGTCTTCCATCGTGAAAACCGCATACAAATGATTGAATGCGTAAGAAAGAAATAAATAAATGTGCGAAATCTTCATATTTTTATAGTATAGGAAGTTAAATGAGCAATCGGTCCGTTTTTACGTCTAAATATGGGGACAAACGAGTAGATATAGCCTTTTGATGACTACTGTGCCGTTATGGTACGATGGGCACATAATGGTTATGCAGATGTTTCCCTCTTTAACTATTCCCATCCAACGACAGACCACTGGAAAGTCACTGAACGCATAGCCATCACTTTTTCACAAACTCATAGAAAATGAAAAGTTGAATATCCTAGATACACGTAAGTAATATGAGAAACGCCTTGAAGGAGTATATTTTAATTTCTTACAACATACGAAGTTATTACAGCCAAGTATGTATTGCTCTAGCGGGACTGCGAAACGGTTCATACATACTAATGCAACTGTCTAAATGACTGTTATGGAGGACTTATCTGGCGCTTCCAAGGAATATAGAGCTGCACAGCATTGTTACAGTGTAACTACTACAATGCCACTACAACTAGGAGCTAGTATTTTTAATCGTAGAATTATTAATTTCACTCAGTTGTGTACTGATGGTTTGTATGACCCAATAGTCATCCCATTGGGTCATGCAAACCAATCACACAATTTTCTTATTTTTACTTGGCAATTGTGTTAAATATTTAAATAGACTAGTACATGAATTTGTCTGTGAGTTTTACATACAAACATACGGAAACGGATGGATATGGCCTAAAAATTATGTAATGTTACCAAACAAGTAGCCAGAGAATCAGAGATGGAAAGCTCATAGAGACTTTTATGTAAAGGTTATGGCTCTACCTGCTAAGGTCTAATTTATTTTAGATTTTCTTTGTTATGTTTAGTTATGGAAATCCCCAGCTTACAGTTTTAAATGACACTCTCCTCTTGCCTTCCCTACTTTAGTCCATATTTATTTTATTCATTGCCCACAAAGCTAAATTTAGGTCAAGATCGAACCATCCCTACCCTTTTGAATTTATATTTCTCGGGGATATTGTCACCTTATGTTAGATAAGAAACGCGAGCGAGCGTTGTCAGATGTGGCCATTTTGTCTGTTTTGATTTCTCAATGTACGCTATCTATGATATATTTTATTTTAACAAAATACGTGTAGGATAAATTTGTGGATGTTGGGATTAACAATTTACATTAAATAGTCTTTGTTTCATCATCATCATCATTATCAGCCCTTATCGGTCCACTGCTGGACATACGCCTCTCTCAATGAACTCCAAGATGATCGATCTCCTGCTACTCGCAGCCATTCCGGACCGGCTACTGCACGGAGATCGTCTTCCCCCCTGGTGAACGGTCGACTAACACTTCGTTTTCCTAAACACGGCCTCCACTCCAGCACCTTTGTGGCTCATCTGCCACCTGTTCTTCTGTGTGTGTGACCAGCCCATTGCCATTTCAGCGAGCCTATTCGTCGCGTGATATCGGATGCTTTAGTTCTCTGCCTTATGACTTCGTTACGAATTCTGTCCGTCAAAGAAACACCCAACACTAGTCCTTGTTTACGTAGTCAAATTTATATTTCCTGCATATTGTTGTAGCATAATAGAGTAAGAAATTAAAAACATCTGTAACTATTACAGATGTTTTTAATTTTTGCCGGGCGGAGTAGAGATGAGATTTTCACTTAAGTAGGTAGCTCCTAATATATATACATATATATATATATATACAATAATAATGTATTTTACAGTATAATTTGCGTGATTATTTGAGAAAACATTTAAATAACAGATATTCGGATATCTATGGGCGCTTGTCCTCCTATGAAATAAAAAAGAAACAATAAATTCAATAGTGACCGTCTAAGAAATAGAGATCAGAAATGTCAATGAATAACATTGATATTAACAAGAAGCTAGATGAAAACGTGAGTCTAGGTAATCTACTAATATAATATTGATTGTAACCCATTGGTGTGATAGTCCAGAATTTGGACGCAAGGAACTACATTATTTACTCTAAATCAACGAACTGATATGACAGCACCATTAGCTAATTTTCTTGTTAAACTTTAGCAAATTGAATTATTTATTATTTCATATCGCACAAGACTACTGGTGGCAAAGATAAATCGTATTACTATATGATTTGGCTTATGAACTAGAAATTCCCCAACTATAAATTCCATCCCAGCTATAAAAAAGAAATACCTTTTCGTTCAAGTTAATTATTGTGTTTGCCTGTTTACTTCTTTGTGAACGCGTCTTACTCTACGTGTATGTGAATACCTGCAGTGTGCGTATCGCTTTATTTAATTCAAACAATAAAATCGAATGCATGTTATATAAAAATTAGCTTTCTACACATCTTCCCCGTATGATCTTCAATTTAACCAGATTTCAAATTCCTACATGGACAAATGGCCACAAAAAAGGGAGGGAATAATTTTTGTTCACGTATTAATATATAGATATTCCTGAGCTGGGCGAAGGCGCTACTTTTTTTTAAATATATTTTTATAGTAAGGAGGGACAATCGAGTATTTGGAGCCTTTTAACGACGGTAGTCGTCCAAATACTCGCCCATGAGTATCTGCATAAATATTATGTTAATATGTTGATCTCCTTTCCTCTTTGCCATAGCCGGTGGCCCAATGGAGGAGGACTTCCTAATGACCCACCGGCTATGGCGAACGGCCGGAAGATGTCATTTTCGCTGCCAGCTCAATTACGTCGCAGTGCAGCATGGCACTACCTCCCATCTGAATTACTCAACGAATTCCTAATTACGTGTTCGGATCATTTGATGCACGCACATTCCATTGTACATTGCGTTACGTCAAATTAGCCTAAACTCATTACTGGACCGGGAAGTGACTGCGTATTTCTTTCCCTCCGTGAAATGCGTGCCTGATTAATAGCTATCAAACTGTCACGTCAAAGTGACGCGCTACATTTTGCTCTATCAAATGCTATACGTATAATAATAATATATATATTCTTCAATATAGAATAGGGCGCCAACGAGATATCGGAATCTTTTTACGACAACAGACGCCCATGAACATCCACATAGTTACTATGCCGATTCGTTGCCCTGCTCTCCCTCCCCCCAACGGGCCACCGGGTACTCACAAACCGCACGAAACGCGACACTGACGATGTCACTTTACGGCGGTATTATGTGAGCGAGAGGTACCTCCCCGGTCGTGCTGGCCCAATTCTTGGCACTACCTCTTCCTATGCAGCATGGCACTACTCCTTCTTAAATAAAATTAAAAATAATAATATTTAATCATATCAGCGGCTTATCACACTGCACTAGTGTAGCGCCTAGACAAGTGTGTCAGCTCTTGTGTTAATAACTGTACTAATAATTACAGAGGTTTGTTAGCTTGAACGTGCAAATCTCAGGAACAGGACTGGAATTGAAAAATTGTTTCTGCGTTGAATAGTCTAATTATGGAGGCTGGCTATAGGCTATATATAATGCAGCCATTGCTAGTAGGACCGGAGTTTCGCGGGGGAAATTATCCCATCCTTCTATGTGCTCCCGTAGCGAGTTATCTCCGGATGGTGCCGCACGGGTTTGTCTAACATATACGTCTTTTGCTCTAATAAATACGTCTTCCTCTAATAAAAAATAGAAAAAAAAAATACTTTCCAAATAATATGCAACAATTTTACATTCGTTGCGCAAGTCTGTGGTGTTCACACTAGTCTAAGCCCATGCTGAGATGACCGGAGGTCTGTTTGTATATATACCTCGTGTTATATTATTCACCTCCAACTATAATTATATCGAACTAATACCATAATGTGTAACTCTTATTGTAATAATTATACATCTCGCTGTAATATATACCTCTGGACATCTTGCTATAATATCTATGAAAGTTTTTAAAATAAGACAGCTACTGGCTTGTTCTATTTTTCCATTGCCTTGCCCCTCTTTTTATATTTATAGTCTGTAATGAAAAGGTTAATAAAACATGGATCAGTGTGCTATCATTATTTATGGAACTGACCTATAAAGTGACTTGTTGTATATTCGACTGTTAGTAAAAGAAATAGAATTAAATTATTTAAGGACTATAACGTGACTTGTTGTATATTCGACTGTTAGTAAAAGAAATAGAATTAAATTATTTATGGACTATAACGTGACTTGTTGTATATTCGACTGTTAGTAAAAGAAATAGAATAAAATTTTGTTTTATCGAAAATTGACTTTCCTCGCATTCTTATTTGTATTCGGAAATAAGAATGTATTTATTTTTCTGTAATTTATGGTATTTACTGATGAGCCAATAAAACAATGATTTTGATGAATGATTTTACTGTTTTGATATGGAAATAAAAAGGAAGTATATATAATTAATATACCAGTATAATAATAATTATATAATACAATAATATATAATAATAATATATAATTGAATAATATATATTAATCATTACAATAATGTTATCCGTAAATACCTGTGTATAAGCTCTAAAAATTGTTACATACAATAAGGTTTAGGGTTTATATTGACAAAAACTTGACCTCTCACTGCCATTAGGCAACAAAATTGCAAAATCGAATTATACGTTCCAACGGAGACATATATATAGCACACATAAAGCCGTAGATATAATTTTAAAGGGGTATGAACAGAAATGTTTTTAGTATTAACGAATATGCCGATGCGTTGCCCTCCTTTTTCACTTTCCCCCATTGTGCCACCGGCTACTCACAAACGGTACGAAACGTTACCCCGTAGATGTTAATTTCCGGATTTATCAAGTGAGCGAGAGGTACCTCTCCGGTCGTGCCGACCCAATTCCGCTACATGGTACTACCTTTTACTCCTTAAATGCCTTATTCAGCATATTTACTTCAACATTCTCTTGTTAGGCTCTTACATTTGTTGTATTCGCTTTGTAGTCCCTGTAAATGTATGAAACTATGCCTACAAACTATATTTATTTATAGATTGATACCTAAAACAAATATACTATCCTAATAATTATATGAAATAACCTTTAACTTGTTCTGCTTTAACTATTGTGTTATGAATTGTTCCAGAATATTATGCGAGAGATACGATTTTATGTGGGTTTCAGTCAGGAACTGTTTGATCGATCGAGATAAAAGTAACGCTGTTTCCGTGTCACGAACTGCCACTCAATGCTCCAAATTTTACGCCTCGAGGGCTTGAGCAATGAGGACATAAAATAAATAAATATGTACCCCACGTAAATATGGGTGTAATCGATGTAATCATGTACGTGAGGGTCCTTTCTTGTAAATTATTTGATTTAGGACTTCATACTTTGTAATTATCTTCTCCAATAAAACTTCTTTTACGGATTATATCGCGGTTTATTTAATTATTTATGTAGCCCGACGTTTCAGAAGCTTTACAACAAAACTTGAAACGTCGGTCTACATAAATAATAAAATAAACCGCGATAGAATCCGTGAAAGTAGTTCTATTGTAATGGCCAACATTCGCGTAAACTTAAGACATCAATATCTTCAATTTATTATTTCCTAGTACCTCCCTCTCTCTCTCTCTTAAGACAACAATATTAACGCCGGTTGGAGCATAACTCGGGTAAGCCGTGCAACTTGCGCCGGAGATCGCAGGTTCTGTCTCGGATGTTGTTTATGTATTTTTTGTATTACTTATAATTAACATCTTAAATAGTATATATTGTCCATTGTCTGGTTTTTTAATAACGTGAGGGGGCAAACGAGCAATAGAAAATATTCGCATACCGACGCCCATGGACATTCGCATGAATTTTATGTAGATGAGTTGCCCTTCTATCATCCCCCCAACAGGCCACCGGCTACTTGAAAACCACATGAAACGTGACAGCAACACTGTCCCTTTACGTCGATATCAAGTTAACTAGAGATACTTCCCAGATCGTAATAGGATGTAGTGTCATGCACTACCTCCTCCTGTGCAGCATGGCACTACCTCTTCCTAAAACCATATAACACGACATATCTTCAGGTATTTAGCATAGGGTTAGGCCAAGTTCTAACGTGATCTTATGATCTTAGCCATTTCATCACACCTATGTTATGTGAGCGGGATGACCTCTCTTCACTCCAATTTGTTCGTGCAGGAATGTCACAATTTTTCACTGACAGCCATGCAAAATTGAATTTTGCAGTTTTGTTGGCCCCCTTGTTGGGGTTGTATGCGCCAACATTAAAATTTTGATAGTTGGTTGTTAAGCGAACTTATATTTAATAATACAAACGCTGTGCCGCCACATTTCGCATCGCATGCGTAACGCTGTGAACAATAATAGTGTCAGCTTTTAAACATGCAGTACTGCCAGCCAATGACACACTTGTTTTTTTACTCATGACAACCCTTTATACTGTCTTTCCCAAAAAGTCAACCACAAAAACCACACTGAGTACAAAAAACTAATAAAGTACAGAAATATAATAAAGATATTTCTACTTCTAAAACCTACTGATAAAAATATATATAAAAAAAAATATATTAGCTACTATAGCTTATTATAACCACGCTTCAAATGGCTATAACGAACCAAATATTCTCATTGAATAACAGCGCGGGTTAAGTTACAATCATATAATCAGTTGAAATATACGTTACAGTCTAATTTGGTCCACATCCATTTTGAATTTTAAAGTTGATCTGATAAGCGAAAACATCTACAACTTGCTACTCTACGGCGCTGGGTGATTTAAGCCGGATTTACAATATTCACTCGAAAGCTGGGATATATTAAATTATTTAGATAGCTTTTTTTATATCCTGAAACATATCAATTGAGAAAATAGAGCTGGGCCTTGGCTCTATTATAGGGGAGAAGACCAATCAGAGCTATTTAGTGACTACCGACATTAGTACTCATATATGTGGACGGGTTGCCCTCCTTCATCTTAAACCCCCAAATGGGCAAGGGAATACTCAGAAAAACACCGTTGCATATTCAGGATCTCTTTACTAATGCACAAGTGGATTCATTATATCATCGTGAATAATTGTAATTGAATATGCTACTCACATTATTGTACGGTATACTACCGAAATTACCGACTTACTTCGACTTACTACTTATGTGGCGTGGCAAATAAAAAAAATCTTATAATGCCCATATCAATAAAAAAATTCTACCGTGACAAGAAGATAAAGTGAAAATATAAAATACATTTTAGACATATTGGAATTTCGATCGTAGAAATCAACGTATGAACTGAATAACGAGGAAAGAGCAGAAATCATTAAAATGATGAAATCAATACTACGAATACCCTCGTTAAAACATGTCGTGTCGATGATTCCGACACCAAAATATTTCCAACTCTGAATATTTTCATATATGTTTTGTTTCAGATAAAAATATGATGACGTGATTTCATTATAGAAATAGTTACTATAATAGACAAAAAAAAAACCTTTATTATTTGTTGCATAATTACGAGGATGAAAGTATTTTAAACACTTCCATCCTGGTAATTCATCCTTGGCACAGTTAAAGATTCTAAATTGAATAGAAATATTAGGTCATTACATACGAAATTGGCGTTTTGTATGGCAGGACCAAAAATTCAAATATTTTTTAATGTAATATATTTAATTAATCACAGTATGAACCATTGTTATCTATGCACTTTTGGCATCTCATAAGTAGTTCATTGATCCCCTTACCAAAATAACCAGTCGGACGGGAATCAATAAAATCTTTGAAGGTGATTTGGACTGTCCCATCGGAATTGAACTTTTTCCCGTGTAAGAAGTAATCCAAATTTCGAAAAAAATGGCAATCGGTTGGAGAAGGATCCGGGGAGTACCGAAGATGCTTTAGACTTTCCAATCTCATCCAAGCTCTTCTAATTTGGTAGCCGTCTGTTGCGCGGTGCTCTAGCGTTGTCGTGAAGCAGCAGTGGCGTGGAGCGACTGATCAGCCTAGGTTGTTTAGCAGCTAGCCTTTCCATCATGGTTTGCAATTGCTGACAGTAGATATCAGCCGTAACAGTCTGGCCAGATTTCAGAAAACTGTAATGAACGTTACCGGCGCAAGTAAGTTTTTTGGGATCAATTTTCGCTTAACGCTTTCGATTATCGTAAATAACCTATTTTGCATCACAGGTATAACTCGGTTTAAAATACCTTCATTATTGTGCAGGTTTAGTAATGTAACGCAGCATTCAACGCGCGTTTGCCGGTTTGCTCTAGTTAATTAGTGAGGTACCCACCACCTTTCAAGCTTTTTGTTTTTCCAATTTTCTTCAAGAAAATTAAAACAGTTTTATCACTAACGCCGCAGTCTGCAGCTAACTCGGACGTGGTTTGCGATGGATCCGCTTGCACAATAGCCTTCAACTCATCATTATCAACTTGGGCCTCAGGCCGTCCACCGGGCTTGTTCTGTAGGTCGAAAACTTCAGAACGAAAACGTTGGAACCAAAAGCCAACTGTGTTTTTTTGAAACAAAACCGCCATGCACATCATTGATTCTTCGAGTTGTTTCCATAGCACTAGTGCCATGGCGGAACTCTACGATTTATGCTATATCTTATATTTTCCATTTTGTAAAACTAGTGACACAAACAGGAAAAAATAGAAGACGATTACCAAATGAATGACGATCATCGAAGCACAGATACATGAGTAAATAGCAAGAGGAGAAATTCGTGATTTAAGTGGCCAGGACGAAAAACGCCAATTTCATATGTAAGGGCCTAATAGGTACTGCTGGATATTTGATAAGAAAAGATTAACATTATAATCCTATAGTTTCTGCTATTGCTTTTATACTTGATTGGATGTATTGTCACTTCTTGGAAATTCATGTTAACACTTGAATAAATAACTAAACTTTATACACACTATTCCCTGTACGTTTTTAATGATAATAGATGAATAATTAGAATCATATATAATGTTAAAGCATCTAATCCATTACGTCAATATAGTGAAGCCGTTAACTGTAAACATTTTTATTCAACTACCCCCTTACAAAAAAATTCGTTTATCTGATGAAGATCAGTCGAAACAGGTCGTTAATGTAAATTGAAATTAAATAATTGTGGAAATGGTATAAAAAGTTTATTTATTTATTTACGTGCTATTTCTTTATTATATATTTTTACATAAATTTCTACATAGTTAAATAATGAGAGAAAATCATTGAATTGTTAATTAATAAAACTCTTTACTTTATTATTATTACTTCCCAGACAAGGAAAGTTGTACCTACGTCACACACATAGATTCTAGTGCAAACTTTTATAGATAATGTTTTACGTGATGGAAATACTTTAACAGTAAACATTAAATTGCAATTCCTTTCAAATTGTTGCCCACTTAACATAGTATTCAAATTGTATCATACTTTAATTTATATGGAAATGTCAATTATTTTATTATCCTAAAATGATTACATGCGAAGTTCCTCCTGGATGAGACTGTAGCCATCGACGAGTAGTGCAACTTCTACATAGTTGACAAGTTTACGACCCTGTGGCCTCCGTCGTATTCCCCATTAGCAATCAATCTGAGAGTAAACTGAGCTTCGACTGAACAAACACTCATTAGAACGAAATCTAAAGATCGATCAAATTTTTTAATTTTACGAGTTTGTCAAATTGTCTTACTGTACGCGCCTTATTAAAGTAAAAACTTCAATAACGTCGCTAAAACCGTTGAAGATATTATTAGTTTGCATTAACCACATGCCACGTAGTACAGGAAGTGGAGCTACGTTAAATAGCACCCCTAGGTAGTGCTACGCGCCGTGTAGATCCACTATCCTTTTTTTTATTGACGCGGGAAAACGCATTTACGACTTCACTGGCCCTGGGTGGGGTCTAGTGGTGCGTGGTCCTTGCGGCACACTATAGTGCCGAATACCAGCTCCTTAAGGGACCGACTCCACGTCCACAGATGGAGTTGTCCCGCACCACAGGACAACCCCACAAGCTTTGGAACAGTGCAATGGCGTGAAGTTCCCATCCTCGCCCCTTGCCCGTTACGCAATAGCACCGCGTCTTTTTCTCTTTTGTCCCCTTTTCCTATAAGAGGGATACAAAGAGCAACTCTAGGTACTCACCTAGCCTCACCCTAGGTAGCTCGTACACCAGGCTACTGAGCCCCACCGCCGTGACAAGGCTTGAACCGCGGTGGGGTGGTATTACAGCACTACGGGACACATGATTTGCAATCCTCTTATAAGAAGAGGGGACTAAAGAGCAGGAGGAGGAGCCGCTTTTTGTACCCTTCTTATAAGAAGAGGGATGTTGCTGATATCTGTGGGCGTTGGTGATGATTAACTATCACGTGGCCCAATTCGTTTACCTCTATTGTATAAAATAATGGTATACAAAAAATGAGTGTTTATTTAATGAGTAAAAACCCCATTTTGACGTGATCTGAACAAGCTGGCCACAATTCAACATGGTTGTCACTCATTATAGACGGAATATGAGACTACCGAATGACTAAAACTATATACATGAAGGTCATGTGCTCGGTTACGTTCAAGGGCAGACATTTTTATGAACTTGTGAGGTTTGGTATTGTTATTTCACCACAGTGACGTGTCAAATCAAATACGATCATTTCATTTTTCACTAGCGGTTACCCACTACTTTGCCCAGGTGGACTGCATGCTACAAGCAAAAAATTGTTTTTCTGTAGCATATATATAATTCTGGCACATAAGTTAGTTACTGAACCAGTGTACAATATAGTTATATGCTGTATTGCAGCTGATTTGGGCTGACTCGACTGGGAAGGTTCTGTAAGACCTCTGGCTCACATGACACCGTCTTAAAGTGACAAGGTTTGTTAGTAGCCGGTGGCCTGTTGGAGGGGAAGAGGAGGTATGATTTAAGACGACACGACTACCACAAACTACATTCGTGCGGTTTGTGAGTAGCCCGTAGCTCATTCGGAGGGGGGAGAGGAGGGCAACCCATGTTCATGGGCGTCGGTATTCCTAAATAGGCTCCGATTGCACGTTTCCCCCTATTCTATAAAAATATGTGTAACAAAGCGGTAGCAACAGACGCCTAATTTTGAACCCGCTGATATATAGCCCTTGTTGGAGATTTTACAGTAGCCTGCTTTGTTAGTCTTCCCTACCGTGTGTAAAGTTTGCCTCGTCGTAAACCTCACAAAACTAACATTTAAGATTTTGTTTAGCCAGGTAAGACAAACTAATTTGCTTTACGCAATATTTATTCAAAATTTTGATTTGGAATGACATTTTGATTGGTGATTGGCAATATACCAACAATATGATCATCATTGCAATGCTAAAAATATTGTTCAATCTGATTGTTGTCTTGTAAATCGATAACGCTAGCTATCGCATGTACGAAAAATTATGACGTCATACTAACGTTCCTAGCCATAATAATGTTCCGAATGGACGGAATTTGCGAGCAAGAGAACGTAACGATCGCTTTCTTTCACTCCGTCGGACGGCGCCCTTACATATATGAATTAGAAAACAGTTATCACGCAGAAATATGTAATTAGCAAACCGACTTACGGTAGCCGGTCTGGGATGGATGCGTAACAGGAGATCAGTCGTCTTGGCGTTCATTGAAAGAGATCTATGTTCAGCAGTGGACCGATAAGGTCTGATAATGATGATTATGATTAAACCAACTTCCAGCCAACCAGTTTTACTGGATCCATAAGTATAATTATTTCTTACTGTTCCTATTTTCTTCTGATTGGACGTTTTGCGGTTTGCAAGACAGTATTAGATTTTCCCTCGGGCTCGTTACGATCATAGGGTCCATAATGGTTGATGCTGTGAATCCTGGTGATACATAAATAGCAGTGGTGGAAACAAGTGGTACGTTAAGGCCAGTAAAATAAAGCACCACAGTTCTGACTCGCTTTAAGCCAAAAATCGCAACGACATCAAAAATAACAAGCGATGCACTGAAATTTTGCAGCATAATTACTATGCTGATGCATTGCCCTCCTATTCATCTCCCCCCAAATGTCCACCGGCTACTCACAAACTTAACGAAACGTGACACCGAAGATGTCAATCTAAACTGGTATCATGTGAACAAAGAAGCACCTCCCAGGTCGTGCCGGTCCAAACCTACTACTCGTTGCAGTGATAGCTCTGTGGTTTCGTGTGGCTTGTAAGGTTACTGTCGAAAATTGAAGAGGCGGAAGGAAGGGGTGAAACATCTCCATTAAAATTACCACCTCAAAGCGATTATGCTGTCGCGTTTCGTGCGGTTCCTATAAGTACAAATAGCTCAGTCGATTTACAAACTAATAGCCATACTTCAATTGACTACTTTACGCCTAAGCAAAAATAATGGCCTAAGTTTAAATTGAAAAACCACACTCCGGTACCAAGTGAGCGAGTGGTACTACCCCGGTCGTGCCGCCTCAATTCCATTGCATGGGAGGATGTAGTGTCATGCCTCCTCCTATGCAGCATGTACTACCTCTTCCTAAATTGAACATTGCACGAGTCGTACTTCCCGCTCCTGGTGGAGGGGGGGGGGAAGCGACGGTTCACCCCAGTCATGATAGTTTAACGTGCTTCTGCAGCCACCACGATAGTGCAAGGCCAACTTTAACTGCCGCGCGTGAGCTACCCTTCGTTAGCGAGGGGGCGAGGGGATCCGGTCCCCTCGACTATCGGTATGCATCTTTCCCATCTGCGGGAAAGGAGGGCCGTCGCCTTGTCCGACGCCCGATGTATCTTATAGTAACCGACGAAACAGCACTGGACACTTCCGTGAGCATAGAGCAGTAAAAAGATACATTCGGGCTGTAGCAGGGAAGATATCTACTCACACACATACACATGCAAGAAAAACATTCCCCTTCTTTTGACGCAGTCGCGTAAAAACTTAGTTAAGAATGATTACGTTATTATTCCAAGCCATCGACTTTAAGCTTATAATTATCCCATCATTGCCGCAACGGTTTGTTTCCGGTAAAGTGATGCGTCAGGCCAACCTTCTGGAATTTAGGCTACATTTGTAACGGCCGTTAAATACAGCCGGCTACAATAACACGGTCTCCGCTTATACCACTTTAATGGACATTCCAGAAACCGTACGCAGCTAACGAGAAAATAACCCACAACTGGCCCAAAATTATAACAATTATTAAGATCTTCCATATCGCATATTATAGACCAGATCGTTCGCTCTTGTTCGTTATGTGAAGATATTCTGATAATTATCTTAGATAAGTACTAAGTAATTAAGAAACCTTCGCGCGTGGCTGAAAGGGGATAAGGAACAGGGCACATGGACGGCTTGTTAGTACACGATCTCCACTCTCCTATAAGACCAAAGAATATATGTTTACACCCCACAAAGAGCACCCCCCCCCTCGGTTCATTGGGCTTCGCCCAGTAGGCTCAGTATCCGGGTTAGCCCAGGCTACTGAGCCTCACCGCCACGTCAGGCTCGAACCATGGCAGGGTTGATCCGATAACCTACGATACTGCGCAGTTCTAACTACCGTTTTTTATTGAACAGACACAAATTTATTGCGTGTTAATAGTTATGGGATAATGAAAACCGACCATAAATTTTCTAAATATAATTAAATATTGTCATCATTGAAATTTTCTATAATATTAAACGGAAACTGTATTTATTCAAAGAGTGATAAACCACAACCTAATTCCGGTCATATAAGTTGATTTATTCACCATCAAATTAGTTTTTTTACAAATGTGTCAAATGGAGGGCAAAGGTTTACGAGCGCATGTATATATGTGCCCTACTATAGCCTAGACAGTTTAACGGATTGTGACATTTGTTTTGATCACGAAAGTGATATAAATGTATATCGAAGTTGTAGGGTTTTGTGTCCTTCAATGAAATGTAAAGTTATAAAACAATTTGTGTTCAAACATTGGTCCCCTACATTTAATGTAAGAACTACGCTCAATATTCTGTAACTTGTGCCCTGAAGTGTGTCCAGATCGTCAGCAGGATAAGTGGCCCAGATACTTTTCTTTGTAATTATTGTCGAACTATCGAATATTTTTATATATATAAGTAGATAGATCTTTTATATAAATTTATTTGCATTAATCGGATCGCGCGAAAATCGAATCGGAACTGAATACGTCCGCGGGGTTGTAGTAGGGATTCATTTCATTCAAAAGTCCCACGTACTGCATCTGATCCCGCTCGGGTCCGTTGAAAGTAGGTAAATGTTAAATTACCCACAAAATAAAAAAGAAGTATAAATTTTCGGGTATTTTCAATATATAATTTGTGACATCGTTACGTCTGTCAGTCTCTCCGGGACTATGGTCGCTGTAAATCGTCTACTGCTTCGGCCTTGGTAAGCAGCTAAATAAATAGCGATAAAATCGGTAAAATGATGTTCATTTTAATTTTTAATTTTTTTATTCATCTTTTGATGGTTTTGAGGGCTCATATAACAGTGAAAAAATGTTATAATGATTTAATCATAACTGTCATTTTGAAAAGAATTTCATGTGATGTTCATTACGCCCATACGTAAAGTTCTTTCAGAGCTCATGAAATCCCTCTGAAATTTTAAAAAATAAATTTTAATATATCCGTCACTGGAATTTATTATTTATGGTATGAAAATCAAGTTTTAAGATGGGAGTAGTGGTGAAATAGATTAATTTAAAATTCTCACCAAATGTTTAAAAAAAATTTTAACTATAGCATAAGAAGGTAAACGAGAAATCGCCTTTTGACGTCTACCGACGCCCATGGACATTCGCATGATTGTTACGCAGATTCGTTGCCCTACTATCATCCCCCCCCCTCCCAATGAGTCTCCGGCTACTCACTAACTGCACGAAGCGCGACAGCGACGCTATCGCTTTAAGCCGATATCAAGTGAGCGAGAGGTATTACCCCGGCCGTGCCTGCTCAGTTCCGTTGTATAGGACGACGTAGTTTCATGCACTATGCATGGAACTACCTGCCCCTATGTAGCATGGCACTACCTCTTCCTAAAAAATAAAGTGAATGTTTGTGATGTCTTGAAATTTGCTATCGAATAGGCACGGCGCAGTCAAACATGGACCTCCTTCAGCAACACTGGGTTGATATGACGACTCGCGGTGCGGTTTATGAGCTCTACGGTCTCACGCCACTACACAAATAACCGGGTATATTTGACGAGACAGTTATTTGTGGGTCAGGTTGAATCAGTTTAGGTAAATCATTTTATTTGTGTGTGAAATTTACGTACGATAAAAGTAGAACGATGAGAAACAGCTTCTGAGAAAATGATGCGTATCAGACATAGTCATTACTCATATTTGTTTTATCGCGTTTCGAATCACAAGGATTTATTTTTCCAAAAATATATTGTGATATCAAAACATTCATAGCAAATAGAAAACAGCCTACTGCTATCTTAAAGTCTAATAACGCGACGTAACCACGCGTTATTCCGGATGTTCATAAGCTGCGCAGTATGTCATATCACTTACACATCTCGTACAATGGTGCTGTGGGACCAGCTGCCTCCTTTGATACTTCCGATCCGATACGACTTAGGGGTATTAAGAACCTATTACTTAAAGGCCTGCAACGCGTCTGCAAGACACCTGGACTTGTATCTATGGGCGGTGGTAGTCACTATCCGCCTGATCGTTTGACACTATCTCATAAAAAGAAATATAATTTCTCGTTTGTCTTGTATCCTATAAAAAGAGCAACAGCCAGTAAGCTTAAAATGGAAAAACCTTCATGAACGAATTTTTAGTTTCATGCCATTAAACGGATAAGACCGGTTCTCTCGCCGACTGATTCGCACATCGACATCGCAGTCTAATCCACAGATCGATGCTAGCGCTAAGCTCAAGTTTCAGCTTTCGAACTTTTGACTCGAGTCTATTCTAGTACCTCTGTACATTATGTCTTTTTACTAAGTGTGCGCAGGAGGATAATGTTTATCGAGCGTATGCATGTATGTATGCAAATTTATATAGGCTTATCTGTATGTTTCCAGCTATAGTCTGAACGGCTTGCTGGCTTATAACGTACGAGGTGTTTTAGTAAGAGGTAGGAGGAGCTGCACAAGAGGAGGTATTGCCATGCATGGTGCGTGACACTGCATCCTTCTGTGCAACGGAATTGGGCCGGCACGACCGGGAAGGTACCTTTCGCTCACTTGTTACCGCCGTCAAGTGACACTACGGTGTCGCGTGCCGGCGGTGACCCATGGTTAGGTGGAAAGGAGGGCAACGCATCGGCATAATTATGCTGATGTCCACGGGCGTCGGTAGTCGTTGAACGGCTCCGATTTCTCCTTTGTCCCTCTATACTGTTAAAAAAAAATCTCCGTGACGTTGCTTAAATGGGAAGCAAATAGACAAGATACCCTTGAAACATGTGTATGCCCATTATTTTAAATATGAAACACTAATAATCTAATATAATAATTGGAAATTCTACAAGTGAAATCGTAAAGTGAAACACAAATAAAAACTCAATAAATACAATAACAAATTCAAATAGTAATTAATATGTTAAATACACAACACCAATTCGCCTCAAGTTATCGATCACACATTACGCTATGTTAATGTGACACTGCGTTAATCGTCGACTTCAAATAAATTATCCACGCCACCAGACACCGATGGAACTGTCAGTATTTAATAACACGAGAGTATAGTAATTTATTCGCATATATTTTCTAACTTTTGCATTCGACTAGAAAATTTACGCCCATTTGTTCATCATATGCGAATGTGCTCGTGGGGCGATCTTGTAATAGTTCTTCGAACCGATGGACGAACGTTACGGGCTAAATGTCTCGTGTTGTATATACAGAATGTTTTACGATACACTTTACAAAACCATAGAGCGTATTCGGTATTCGATTGTGATTTCGAACGTGTAAATTGATACGTAAAATTGAAATATCACGCAGTGTGCATATTCTTTTAAAATATTATCACCAAATTCGGTGAAATTTGCCCTGCGCATAAGTAATATATACCTCACCTTGGTTACACAGGATTATAACGTAAACGTGTCGTAAACATATATAATCTCTTACAATTCACGTTGTCTGTTTTAAAAATCTGTCGACACCGGGACGGTACAAGGAAAGTGACTAAAATGTTCCGCGGTTTCAACCACATTTCCCAAATATTCTAACTCTATTTGTCATAGTGTAATGTCTAGTTTATAACTTTCCCTGGTAAGTAAGCTAACTATCAATGAAAAAAATTTTCAAATCCGATCAGAAGTTCTTGAGGTTATCGTGTTCAAATAAACGAACTTTCAGCTTTATAACACTAGTATAGATTTTTTTATGTTCAACAGTATTACCGAGGATTAGTCCGACTTGACGGAGTCCGGGTTAACTACAACCAAGCAACTTCAGAAACTTTACCTCTTTATATTTGTTTAGATACAGTTAGACTGGAAAACACAATCATCCTATAGTACAGTTGGGAGTAGGATTAGACACGAGTCGCACTTGTGCTGCGATTATAAAGATTTATCCACCTTGTCACGGCTTGCCAGTAATAAATCTAACGTGACGCGTGTATGGGAGATACGTTACGTGACGCAAACACTTCACATGGAGCGAATACAATGTGACAGCATTCCACACATAGACAAAAATGTGTTGTGTCTTAAATAGCAAAGTATGTAATTAATACATTTGTATCTAAATAAATAAATAAGTAAACGTTTATTTTGCAAAAGACCAAAGATTACAGTACAAAAAAATATACAATTTAATATATTAACAACTTTGCAAAATCGGTGCCAGGCTCGGCATATGCTAACATACGTGTCAGCACCGATCTTCCGCTTGAGCCATCTGACACCACGGACACACCAACCACGTTGAACTTAAATTATAAGCCTATACAATAACAACTGATACATAGTGGCATAGTATAGAATAATTTTAAAATTTTGTTTACATTAGCTAATTATACATTGGCAGAACGTCGTCTAAAACCTTTTTTACCTCTTCCTAATTTTAGGATGATATAGCACCATGCTGCGTAGGAGAAGGTAGTGTCATGCGTCTACATCCTCCTATGCGACGGAATTGAGCGGGCGCGACCGGGGAGGTACCTGCCCAATATAGGCTACGGCGGCAAATTTTACAGACTCTAGTCAACTGCACGAGATGTATTATAGTGCATAGATGTGTAAGCTGATATTACCCTATACCGATAGAACGGTACTCCAACTGGACAGTAATCAGCGATCTGAAGTTTAACATGATTATTTTAGACCGCAGGGTAGTTCTTTGCTGTGATATGAAACTAATATTGAAAAGCGAAAGTTTTGATGGATGTACGTAGGTTTTGGGGTAGTTTGGTAACGTGCCCCAGTAAAACTTTATATACTAACTTATACACGTGGTTTCGTATATAATGTACGAGAACGCGAGTCGCAGTGGAGAATAGCTGAACAAATAAATAATGCCGACATGCTCTTAATTACTTGTGAGGTCAGGAAATTTGCCCGAGTAATGCTGGACAATGTACATGTATTATAAGAAAATAACTTAAAGCCGCACGCTTTGGGGCTGGATAGCAAATGAAACTGCCTCTAAATTAAAAACATCTCTGTTTAGATCGCGGATAAAGTCTCACACAAGTAATGAAATCAAATACTGAGCTAAAATATAAAATCTTTCACAAAATACGAGAAATTATTTAATGGCATTACCATACTTGATTACGTTGGTTGACAAGCGATTTCGCTCCTATTTACAACTTCGCTATTCATCAGAGCTATTTCTACAATATACGAGTACTCGTATTTTATATCCTTCTCCTCCAATTTAAATTTCTATTAATTATGATTATTGTGTTTATTGGAGGTGTATAAGTAGTTTAAAACTTTGGCAATACTGTGGAGGGAACAAGTAATATTATATTTAACAATAGTGATGTCCTTCAAGTTTTACCATATACAAATTAACACTTAAACAATCCTCGATAATAGATTTATTTACGGGTGTTTCTGTGATGAGTGAAATTTAATGAAACTCTGTTCAGAGGATTTTGAGAACATCGATTTGGGGAACTTTGTTTCATGATAAATATAGACGTTATTCTACATACTACTACCATGTCATTCGTTTCTGACCAGGTCACACATTTATGTGTCTTTCATAATAGTTTTGACTTTTTATTGATTGATATAAAATAATGGCTTGTATGCGGATCGTTGTTCAGGGTATCACGAGGAGTGTGCGACGTATATATGACGTGTATGCATGCATTGGGAGGTGCGCCCCGCCCCCCTGAAGGACGAAATTGAAAATATTTTTTAACTCTCATAACACAGGTTCGCCTCCTGCCCTAGGAAGCCCGACTGTAATTCCGTCCTTCCCCGGAGCTTTTCCCCTTTTAAACTGCGTAGGAGCTAAATTAATCTCACTCAAGCCAACGTACGAATCGTCTCACAAATATCCTGTCAGGCTTGCACGCGGATCGAATACGCCTTGACTATTGAGGCATAACTCCGAGAAGCAAGCCAATAAAAGGATTCCGTTTGGTTGGGCGGCATTCCGGAAGCTTCGTCACATTCTCACGATGTCTATACCGCAGGGCTTGAACACAAAAGTCTTCAAACAATGCGTTCTTTCTGTGATGACCTACGGGGCCGTGACATGGCCTCTTAATTTAGGACTGGTCCGCAAGTTAGCGGTAGCTCAACAGCCTATTGAACGTGCCATGTTGGGTGTCTCTGTCCTACAGAATTCGTAATGAAGTCATAGTAAAGATAACTAAATTATCCGATATCAGGAGACGAATAAGCTCGTTGAAGTGGCGATGGGCTGGTCACACTCTCAGAAGAAACGATGGCAGATAGGGCAGTAAGGTTCTGGATTGGAGGCTGCGTTTAGGAAAATGAAATGTTGGTCGACCGTTCAACAGATGGGAAGGCGATCTCCGTACAGTAGCCGGTCCGGGATGGATGCGAGTAGCAGGAGATCGGTCGTCTTGGCGTACAATGAAAGAGGCCTGCGTCCAGCAGTTTACCGATAGGGGCTGATAATGATGATGATGATGATATAAAGTTATATTTTCAGTTCGGCAAAATTGCAATCTGTGCGAAATTTTATTTAAATCGATTTACACGTTTCGGAGATTAAGAAAAAACATCATAACACGAGAGATGTTTATATAGTAATACTTATGTCTTTAAGCTTTTGTCTAAAACAGCATAAACATCACTTGTACGATTCCCGTTACAATAAAAATAAGATAAACTTAACCGTTGGATGTTCGTGCCAAGACACTGATATATATTCTTTATAGAACAGGCAGGCAAACGAGAAATCGTGACTTACATTTACGACTGCGAACACCCATGAACACTTCTTTCCCCCCTCCCCAATGGGCCTACGGCTGCACATAAATTGTATGAAACGCGACAGTGAAGGCTCCACTTTACGGCGGCAATATGCGAGCGAGACTTACCGTTCCAGTCATGCTGGCCCAGTTCCCATGCATAGTAGGATGTAGTGCATATCACTACCTCCTCCCGTGCAGCATGGCCCTACATAATAGTAAAATGACAAATGACACCTATGAACAGTATTGAAACCAAAGGTAATTTAGCTGAGTTATCCTCAATTAGATTCTCCCTTTGAAGATCAATAAAAGCGAACGAAGGAACGGCCGTCAAACCAGTGTACTTTATTATAAAGTATAGGGGGACATACGAGCACCATTTGCTCTACTACCGACGCTCATGAACATCTGCATAATTACTATGCCGATGCGATGCCCTCCTTTTTACCTCCCCCAATGACGCACCGGTTAATCACAAACCGCACGAATTGTGACAACGTAGATGTCAATTTACGGTGGTACCAAGTGATCGAGAGATACCACCCCGGACGTGCCGGCCCAATTCTATTGCAAAGAAACATAGCACTACCTCTTTATTAATGTGAGGCAGTGTTTACTCCTTAATCGTGACTGTCCAAACGTATCCCAGCAATGGCACTAATGTAAGTACATGTTGTTAATTACGGACGTCTGTACAATTCCTAAGGCCCTTGTGCCGTGCTTCCTGTTCCCCTTCAATGGATCACCGGATCAATGGACATACCGCACGAAACTTCACAGTATATCTTTTTCCGGCGAGTACATGTGAGCGGGAAGTCCCCGGTCGTACCGACGCAAATTAGCTTCAAAAAAACATATCACCTCCTACTCAAAGATTGTTCATTCTGACAAAAAAAAAAGAAAAACCATATATTCGCTCTCGTCTGATATGTCATCAGACAATTATAGTGTAAAATTTAAAACACAACAACAAAAAGGCCCACAGTTGTAAGAGGAAAAGGTTCACTCAAATCATAGAACCACCACCCTTATCACGCTGACACTCGGCTACAGAAACTAGCAATATAAAGGAGATAAATCAACAAATTTTATTTGCTTATAACCCTAAATGTCTTACCCTTTTCAAGCGCTTAATTACATTAGTCAACATCAGATTTCCTTTCACGTAACACTTTTATTGCCTTCCTCAATAACGCTTAATGATATCAATATTTAATAAATTAAAACAAACTGTTGATCCTGAATATATACTATGCAAACTCTTTACATGCCGGGAATGCTTGATCATAATCTACCACCTTTTCTTTCCTTTTTTTTTTGTTTACGCGGGGAAATACCTTTGCGCGCCTATGCTGTCCCTGGGTGGGGTCTGGTGGTGTGTGAAGCTCGCGGCACTTTATAGCGCCGAATACCCACAACAAACACCGCGGGTGGTGAGGTTCCCATCCTCGCCCCTTGCCCCCTGCGCAAAAGCGCCTCTTCCTATACCAAGGTACTAAGATAATTTCCTCCTCTTCCTTCCTGCTCTTCAGTCCCATCTTTTTATATGAGGGGTACAAAGATCCTCCTTGGTTCGATTTGATCTGCCTGGGTTCACCCCAGGTTACTAAGCCCCACCGCCACCACAAGGCCTGAACCATGGTGGGGATCTACCACCTGACCTTATCCAGGACTAGTCTTTCTCATATAACACCAGTTGTGAGACTATCACGTATTGAATAGAGCAGAAAAAGTCTATGTCTATGTTAAAATTACATGCAATGTTGCACATTAATAAACAGCGCAAAATTATTATTCAACTGCTTTTTTAATGCAGGCTTGACCCACCACTCGTTCCTACCGCTGCTACTCCTGTCTAGCCATGACCGACAGCGGCAACCGCTTACGACCCTTTGATATGATCGGGAAGCCCGAGGGTAAAGCTAAAACTCTCTTGGGACCGGCAGGCATCGGAAGAAAATAGGGGGAGTAGGGATTATTTCCAATTTCCCTCCCTAGTCACAGCAGGACAAGGTTACAATGACTTGTACAAGCCTAGACATAGAGAATGCGACCAGGTTGGGCCCTACGAACCACGGAGATGTAGCTAATAGCTGATATGTGCTATGTACTTTGTTATTATAAGGCGAAGCAAAGGAACATAGGCCAATCATAGTGATTGACCTACGTCTATTTGCTACCAGTTATCTTTACGACAAAATTGTTTAAAAGCACGATAGTTTCTCACGTTGTCTACGAGATCACTATAGTAAATTACTTCAGCTACATAATTAACTAATAATAATATTGCGTGGTGTATAGCACTTTAGCATTGCCCTAAATTGGTTTGGGGTAAGAATGCAAAGGCTTGGTTGTCATATCAGCAATTTCTCGATAAGACCGATATTTTAAGATGTACTACTGACCATTCACCAAGATACTCAGTTGCCATCAGGTCCTATTCTATTATCCTATTCTGTTCATCCGCGAATGAACAGAAACAGAACTCGCGGGCCGATAGCAGTGCGTAAATGCAATTCCTCCCAAGAAAAAGCACGGCTAAGCATGATATCTATTAGCATATAAAGTACACGTAGCCACATAAAGTACACTCGTCTATCCCCTCTCCAATAAAATTAAAGCTTTATGTAAAATCCATCGACTCTAGACACTTTTTAATGGCTCTATGCACATAGACATTATTAAAGTATTTCATTACAATTCTTTGTCACACTTCAACAGTCGAAGCACGAACAATTACAGTTTAACACGCGGTTTCTGGACGTTTAAAAGTGCTGAATTTCCGCTTCGAGTACGTGCAAGGTAAAAGGACAATTGAAATGAAACACTTTAGACATTTGGACACATTTTTCGAACGTTAGAACGTTCCGGATGCGATTCACTGATATAAGAAAGCCAATTGACGCGAAATCGACAATTACAACTCGATAAATGTTTGCTATTCGAAGATATAAAGTCTAGGTCAACATAATCATGAGCTGTGAAGTTTTTGATGGACAATAAGACGCCTGCCCGATGAGTCGTCATGTACAGGTACGCGATATGTAGTGGGCCTATGTAGTAGTGGGCCACCAATAAAGATATAATAGAACGAATGTATACATTGCCGATAGCGGCGCGTGAGTCCAACAAAAATTAGAAAGTTATTAAATACTTATCACATAAGGCTCATTGGGAGGAGGGGAAAGGAGGGCAACACATTCTAATTGTGTGGATGTTCATAGGCGTCGGTAGTCGTAACAAAAGGCTCCAATTGCTCTTTTGCCCCTATTGTATTAAAAAAAGTAAGCAGATTCGAGTACCGAGTAACGTCAGTGATTAAATACAATTTTTCCTTTCATTAAATATCAATAAATAATTATATTTACCGAAAACATGCGAAATATAAAATTTAAGAAATAAAAATAAAACAATTCTACAAAGAAATGTACATAAAAGAAAACTAAGCCTGTTCTTCAGTCGTCTGTAAAATGTCTAAACTGGTGAAATTCTTCGCAAGTTCTTAGTTTAAATTGAGGGCAATATTCTTATTTTAAACTTGGATAATACGATGCAGACGAGAATAAATTATGTCTCCGAGCGTTCGTTTCAACAAAACGACTTTCATACGATTATAATATGCTTATATTCACAATTATTACAAATTTGTTATATAAGAGCTGATATCCAGCGCTCGACTTGCTTAATGAAGTTCATGTGATATTTTTTTATCTCGTATAAAAAAACTCGGTCAAGGGTAAGTCTATAGACTCGCACTTGTCCGGGTACTATAAAAGTGTAAATAATTAATTTATTGTTTTATTATTATTATTTGTATTTATAGCGGCAACAGAAATACTTTGTCTCTGAAAACTTCATATGTCTGGTTGTGACGGTTAATGAGATACGGCCTGGCGATAACAGGCAGATACACAGACGTACCTTGGAGTATTAGCAGTAGCATATTTTTTACTCTTTTGGTACAGAGTACTAAAAAATTCATTACATAATAAAAAAAATAAAGAAGCACTTATATAATATATAATCGCAATTGTAGCAACCGATTTCTCCGCCGGTTTTTTTTTAATAGTCATCAGATATATTATGTTATGATATTTTTAATATAATTTCCAGTAATCATGTATGTATGTAAAAATGTATGATTATTATATCCATTGGAATGAGTAAGACATGTGTTTCCTTCACGAAGTCTTCATAGCTCGACGAATATCCGTCTTCTGCAGAACTGTTTCGCTATGCATGTTATATCTGCATTATACATATATCTTTTGGCGCTGTAATGGATAACGCTGTTTCCTACTCCGATATGACGATAATCCCACTCGACTCGATGAAAGTTGAGCACAGGGAGAGCCAAATTTCTGACTCCAGATGCTAATAGAAATTGAAATATCCCAATTTTGTCAGACCCAAGACTCTAGTTTGGGACCTTACAATCTACGATTGAACATGCTGACCACGAGAATATATACCACATTATACAATGATTTCTTTTATAGCACGGGAGTAAAACGAGCAGTTGATCCACTTCTAATTAGGTGACCACCAACGCCCGCTGACATCCGTAAAACTCTGGTCTCATAAATGCTTTGCCAGCTTTTTTAGAGATAAGAAATTATACAACGTATTTAGACACTCTTTTTAAAAGAAATATATTTCTATCGTTCCATAAATCCATCACAGATAGGAATACCTGGCCTTATAATGTTATTGCAAACCATGGAAATGTGTTTATAAAACACATTGTTCAAAGTACAAAGAACGTTAAAAGAGCTGACAGGTATACTGCCCCTGTGACGTAACCCTTTTTTGCGAAACAACGCAAAAAACGCTAAAAGTTACCCTCTACAGTTTTCCACAAAACATTTTTAATTCCTCCAACATTAATGAAAGGCTGTACTTTTTTTAATTTCGTCGAAGTATTAATTTTCGAGAAATATAGTAACTCGTGCGTAAACTTACAAATAGTTTTTTTTTAGGTTGACTTAGGTGTCATTATGCCAATACGTAATGCAAAGCTTTGGACCCCCCTTTGCCAAAATTGCGCAATTTGGCACACTTATAGTTTATATATCGCTAAAACGCATATATTTTTATATAATATTCATTTCATATAACGTTACCCACACTATATCTATATACACACTATATATATTGTGACACTGTCAAATGCATTATGATGTCACGGCATTTAGTTTTATTATACAGCTCTAAAAGGGTTTTGCAGTCGAGCTGAATTCGAAATGGATTTTTTTTCATTATTATGTTCCAATTTTAGTCTACGGGCGATCGCTACTTAAAATAAAACTATGCATATAATATTATTTAGTATTTATATTTTTTATCACGAATCGATTACTTCGATGACTTTGCGACATAAGAAAGCCACTCTCATGTGGTAGGCCTCCTTCAATGAACGCCAAGACGGCTGATTTCCTGCTACTCGCATCCATCCTGGACCGGCTACTGAACGGAGACCGTCTTCCTATCTTGTGAACGCTCCATGAACACTTGTATATTAACGAAATAAAGATTGTGCCACTTATTATGTATATTAAGTAATTATTAGGTAAGTAAAAGGTAGTGTCATGCTCCCTTGCAGCCGAATTGGACGGACAAGATCGTAAAGGTACCTTTTGCTCTCACGATATCACGTTAAACGTGGTGGCTATATTATCTCGCTTTGCGCAGTTCTATAGTAGCCGGTGACCCCTTGGGGTATAGAAAAAAGAAGAACAACTCATTTGTAACAGCAGATATTGATGGTACTAGGTAGTCACCAAAAGTCTCCGATAGCTCGTTTGTCCTCCAATGCTAAAGAACCACCCATCACCACCTTGCTGTTGCATAAACGTTTCTCAGCAAAACAAAAAAAGTGTGCGTAACCTTATGTACACTCGTCAGAAGTTACACTACTGTGGCGTAATAAGAGAAAAACTAGAATGTTGACTACAGGGTAAGGTATGTACATATGTACAATATATATTTTTATAGTATAGGGGACAGACGAGCAATCGGAGCCTTGCAACGACTACCGACGCCCATAAACATCAGCATAATTATGCCGATCTCCCCATACAATGGGCAACATATTTAAATATATTTCAAATACATATATTTCGGGGCGTCGGTTTCTCGTAATGGTGAGTACGCGTCGTAAAAATTTACTCCCATCATTTTTCCCTAAAACGCTTAAAGAAGTATAATCTCAAAGAACACTATAGATCCATGGTTTATGGTGACGTAACACGGACAAAGCATTCGAAGCCATGTTGGCACCTCCACTTGTTGCAGACTTTCAGCTGCCAAAAAAATATTTCAATGAAACAACTGTTGCAGAACTTTCAGTGATATTGTCGTTCATGTTTTATTTTACACAAAAGATATGTGAAAATGGAACGGGCTGGTCACACACTAAGAAGATCATGGCAGATGGGCCAGTAAGGTTCTGGAGTGGAGGGCGCGTTTAGGTAAACGAAGTGTTGGTCGACCGTTCACCAGGTGGGAAAACGATCTCCGTGCAGCAACTGGTGTAGGATGGATGCGAGTAGCAGATCGGTCGTCTTGGCGTTCATTGAAGGAGGCCTATAACCAGCAGTGGACTTAAATGGGCTGATGATGATGATATGTGAAAATATATAAGATATGAAAGCGGTAAACATAGATACCTCTATATACAGATTGGTTCACGCACTTAAAGGTAGGTTTCATTGAGAATATTTTATACGCGTCTCAATAACTAAATAGCTTTTATATGCCGTACTTTGTTTTTCACACAATACTTTAGCTTTCTTATCACAATAACTATATATCTCTATGTATGTATAATGTTGTTTTTCACGCAACATTTTCGATGTGTATTACGACTTTTAGGAACCGATACGACCTGGGGTCCTTCAATAATAGAAGTGCCTATTCGTATCACAAAGGCAGGCACGCGTCAACACGACCTCTGGTTCTAAAAGTCTCTGTGGGCGGCGGTATTTCCCTGCTCGTTTGCTACTCATTGACTAAATTATTTCAAAGAAATTTGTAACAGCGATCGCCTTGCTCTGAATGAATAAGCGACTATATGGACATCATCCATATCACTTCATGCGGTTCTAGAAAAAAATGCTACTGCATTTCCTCTATATGTTAGAGACATGATAAAATGTTAAGTGACTGTTAAAATTGGAAAATCCTTTCGAAACGTACCGTCGTATAACTCGACAAACACTCTACATAACATTGGTTAGGGACTATTTAATTAAAAGTGAACCCACCTGTGTCTATGACAGCTTTGTAATTAAAGTTTAATTGAAAGTATTTTATATTTTTAACTGGTTTTGACTACATAAAGAAGTGAAACTTGTGTGGAGTAGAAACCAGGTCCGATCCATAACAAGGTCGAATACGAAACGAGTAAACAAGGCCTTTTAGCGGATTATGTTTTGTCAATTTTTACGTCCATCCTATGCGATATCATCTACTATGCGGATGGACGTAAAAATGTCAATTTGGTGCACTCCTTTTCTCCTCCCCTCCAATGGGTTACTGTCTACTAATAAACCGCAAGATACTCGACATCGAATATGTCACTCTATGGCGGTATAATGTAAGCGAGTGGTACCTTTCCTGTGACAGATCAATTCATCTGTAATGCAGCATTGAACTGCCTGTAACTAAATGTTGTTTAAGGATTAAATAAACTGCCATTATTAATACGTATTGCTATTGTGGGCGGCTTAAAGTTCGCGATAACAATCGAGTCTAAGGGAACACAATTCTGGGACTTAAGTTGACAGCCTTGACGTGCGGTCGTCTAAGTGAAAGGGATCATTATGTATTTGGGAAGGTTAGGCATCAGAGCTCACGCCATGACCTTCTATTAACAATTCCATTTCAACCTTTGAACTTCCCACGTTTGTGAAACGGGAAGTTGGATAATAGAAATACTGGCTAACCACATTAGATCAGGAATATGACATATTACATATTAATGTAAGGATATATAATAATACATTTCTGTGTATACTATTCTATATGTACTGATATTAAAAGAGGTGAAGTTTATTTGTTTGTTTATAGGGGTATAATGTTCTGGAATACCGACTCAAACATGAAAAACTTCTTCTTTATGAGATAGGGGACAAACGAGTACTGACAAACTTTAAATTCTACTGACAGAAAGCACTTCTCAGGTATCACATGGGTATTTTGTCTTTAAAGATGACACCCAACGCAGAGGTCATTCACTCAACTCATCTTATCTGACATTACTCAACTGAATAATATATATTATGAATAATATTTCAGCATTCGTAAATTCGTAGCAAAAGACTACCACTAACTCACTAACTAAATGTGTAGTTAGTTTGTCTCTACACCGTCGCATTTTCTCAGTTAGCACTTCAGAATATTCTCAAGCGCTAGACAGTAATGTAGATCAATTATGCAGCAAATGTAATTTACATCTTCGCAGTGAGAATTTTATCTTCAAAGAACAAATTAATTTAATTTCTATAATGACACGACATTACCATTTCTTCTTCAATAAAGACACAACATGGGCCTAGCGACAGATTTGCACCATATTACTGCAGCGGATATGCCGCCCATGTTACGTTAAAGACGTAAACTTCATGCAGGTCATGGATATTAAAATATCTCTTTATTCGTAAACTAAGTCTTACGCAGCGCACGTTTGGGCCAATATTGTGGTGTAAGTCCATAGATATGTTATTATATTTAGTATACTATTATTATATCAAAACTGTACCTCAATTCGATGTAACGATGATGCGAAGTGAGTGTACAGCTCGGCACAGTCAAATGTGATGAAAGGTTTTTTAGTTAGAGTAAGGGCCATGCTGAATTACAGCCGAACAGGATCGGCATAACTGGGGAACCTCTCGCTCAATGACACCGCTACAAAGTGACAGCAACACTGGCGCGTTTCGTGCGGTTCGAGAGTTGCCGCTGGTCCAGCGAAGGATGAGAAGAGACGACGAGGAAGATGTCTGCATAACAATTATGTATACTTGTCAATGCTCGTTTGTCGCTTTATATTATCAACATCTCGGGTGAATTGAGTTGTTGCTGCTTAGGTTTACTTCTTTTTTTAGAATAGGGCCATTTGGAGCCTTTTGACGACTACTGATGCCCATAGACATCCGCATTACTGCCATGCAGATGCGTTACCCTCCTTTCCTCCTCCCCTTCAATGGTCCATTGGATACTCACAAACCGCGCGAAACGCAACGCCGTAGCTGATAGTTATCGGTGGTATTATATAATCTATGCCGGCCGAATTTGATTTTAGGCCGATTGAAGGCAGCATGGCACCACCTTTTCCACTAAAACTGATTATAACACGCTAATATGCTTCCACGACAACTAAACAGTGCTCCGAATATAAATAAATATAAAATGAACTTAGCTCGTGATCATGCGTGGCTATGAAAAAGAAAACTTCGTGAAAAAAAAAAAATAGCCTATATATAGGCTATGTTGGACTACGTAACCTGTTTGAATAAAATACACCCCGTACTTTCGTAGACTATCCCGGAGAAGCATAATGACACGAGATTTTATACGATAAGATGAACATTGAACATAACAATTATTTATAAATTGAATTTGAAAATAACCACATTTTATAATATTTCAAAATTCAATCGGCAAACTTGAACGTTTAAGTTCAAAATTGAATTAAAATATTGTAATTCAGGAGAGTGGGGCACCCGTTAGATTACTCCCGGGGGCTGCGGACGTCAAAACGACCGCTTGACAAACTTGCCAAAGCAAGGGTAGCGCGTAATTAAAATCCGTGGTGGGGTGGCCCATTTTCCCCGGAAAATTGTGGCAAGTTTGAGCAACATCTTGAATACGAATTAAATTAATATTCAACGTGTTGCTAATTATTATTAAATTAATTATTAAATTTCCTTTATATAAATAATAGTATATGCGATTCCATTTGCATGGTGAGTATATTTGCTTTTTCTTAACGAAGTTCCTTATCCCGACGCAGTACACACGAGCAAATAAGTAAAAACCGCTACAAGACATTGCGCAGCTCTCTCTCTCTCTCCCTCTCTCTCTCTCTCTCTCTCTCTCTGTCTCTGTCTCTCTTCGGTTTTCTGCAACTCTTCCCGCATCTCTCGCCACCTGCCTGCACAACACTTCTAGGTTCAAATATGGAAACCAGCTACTGCCTGTTCACATTGAAAGATGAATTGTAATCAGGAAAACCATTTCCTGTCTTCTTTATGCAGACATAAACCATAGTTTGATTGTTCTTTATTTGGCGTGATTTAGCAACGATATGAACAAATATGTTTAGTAAAGTATTAGAGTACTTACAAAAATAAAACAAAACTAATTTTTACTATAAATAATTATTTTAAGTTTTTTTATAGCATGAGGGGCAAACGAATAATCGGAGTCCTTTGATGGCTACCGACGCCAACGAACATGCTCATGATTGTTACGCAAAAGTGTTGCCCTCCTATCATCCCACTAATGGGCCCCCGGCTATTCAAAAACCGCAAGAAACGCGACGACGATGCTATCACTTTTCGCCGATAGCAAGTGAGCGAGAGGTACTTCTCCTTTCGTGGCGGCCCAATTCCGTTGCATAGGAAGATGTAGTGTCATGCAACATGCATGGCACTACCGTCTGCTGTGCAACATGGCACTACCCCTTTCTAAAATTATCAAGTTCTGAATGAATTTGAATAACATTATTTACGAGTAGTATTTTTATGGTACAAGTTTATAAGGCATACAATACTAAATTGAAATGTTCACAACCCTCAATTACGTGAATCTGTAGTTACACAATTTTTGGTATCACTTGTTTCGGTCGTTAACTAATTATTAAATTGCTTTTATGAGACATGCTTTTAAAATATTAGTTTATATTAAATATCCGGTACATGCATCATTTAAAATTAGTTTACCTTGGTTCACATGCACTTGTACCCGATGTACAGGAACATCGGCTTACGGACGGACAAAGCTTGGTCCCATCTATCGTAAACACCAGGGTGCTACTGTACAGCTTTTATGTAAGTAAGACCAAGCAAGTAGCATATTCATAGACACTCTAGTACATATCTCAATGTACACAAATTATTGCTCGTAACAATGAACTGCAGAAACTAAGTGCTCTAGATACTTCACGGCGCTTGCAGTCTAATGCACTAGTCAAGATATTGGGTACACATTATATTTATAATACAGCTTTTGAGTATGAAAACAGTGAATTGTAATACAACTTGCCGATTTTTTAGTGTTTGTATCTCTACTTATACTGATAATATCAATGTGAAGAGTTTGTATGATCGCGCTAATTTCTATAAACTATTGAAACAGGCCCCTGGATGGCCAATGTTCCCTCCAAGGAGAAAAGGAGGGCAATTCATCTGCATGATAACTACGCAAAAAAAAAAACTATGCGCGTAGATAGTCATCAGAGATCTTCGATATGTTATTTCCTTTCATACTATAAAAAAACTCTCTGTAATATGCTAGGTTCGAATCCGCATCATATGTATATAACATATGACGCGGATTCGAATCCCACCTAGGTCATGGATGTTCCTATATGTATTATGTGTGTTTCTAGAATAAAAATCTTAAATATATAAAATTTCTTAAATTTATAAGAATAGTAAATATATCTGTTGTGCAGTACCCATAACACAAGTCCTTACGGTACTTAACGCAGGACTGGACTCACGTGATGTATCAAGTCCACAGATATTATCATTGATATCATTTTATTATTATACTTACAGTTTAAAGTGCACACATGAAATATGTATCGGGTGACGCAAATGTATAGGCGATACGTTAACTATTAGGAACTAATATTGTTCTAACTAAAGTTAAACGAGAGCTTCGCCTACAGTTCGCCCGGTTGTTTCCGACAAGATTCTATTTCCATCTCGTGTATACAATGTTTACACATCGACAACAGTGATGTTACTTGTACAATAAGTATAATCATAGGCGACAATAAAATACTAAACGACAGGAAGAGGTAGTGCCATGCTGCATGCATAGTGCGCGACACTACATACAATTGGCCTGGCACGACCGGAGAGGTACCTCTCGCTCACTGAATACCGCCGTAAAGGGACATATTCAGTGTCGCGTTGCGTGCGGTTTTTGAGTAGCCGATAGCCCATGGGTGGGGGGGAAGAATGGCATAGTAATCATGTGGACGTTCGTGCGCGTTAGTAAAAAGACTCCGATTTCTCGTTTGCCCCCCTATTCTATAAAAAAAACGAACATGGATTAAGTGCAAAAGCATTTTGGACTTCTATTTTTTGGTGGTGGAGGTTCCCGGCCTTGTAAAAAAGAGTCTTTCTAACGACAGTGTGACAGATGAACAGACGCATCGTTAGGAAAACCGGATTCGTATTCGAATACCTAATCTAGGAGCGGGCCTGGTGTCCCTTTTGTGTAGCAGGAGACAGATGGCAGTCTCTCTGTGTAAAAACTGACCCTCTGGTCAAATCCTCTAGATTAGGTAGCCGACCACGATATCATCTGATATTGAACCACGGGATAAGGCTGGGACAAACCAGAAGAAGATCAAGTATTGAGAAATGAAAATAAATTGTCCAACCACTCGGAGCACCGAGAGAATTGAGGGTGCCCATTAACATCCGTAATATGCGTTGGCCTTCATAGCGCTACCTCCTCGATGGACTATTCCATAATAGACCCAAGACTTAAAGACAAATAACTTTTCAACACTCCGATGAAACTATGGATCGATTTAGCGAAAATTTTTGTGAAGCGTTTTAACCAAAGTTTTACATTTGTACTGTCAAAAATCTAAAATCATAAAATAGGTATCAAAATAATAATACTAAAGGTTTTGTACCATTGACAGGACTCCACGAATGAATGTGTCCTAGTTTTGATCTAGTCGGAATTCATGCGAGGTGTATTTTTGCTGTGACCATTTTGTTAGACCAACCAACTCTAGAAATATGTTGAAGTAATGAATTAAAATGTTACATTGTTTACTTTATTTGGTTTTTATAGTACCGTTCTCAAAGATTAAATATATACACATAGAATACCCCATATACACTAAGACGACGCTGTCCATCTGTCCGTGTGTCTGTCACCAGGCTGTAAAATCTTAACATTTATATGTGTATACAAGATATAGATGAAAAATATAAAACGTATCAATTATTTTAAGATACCAAGGGTATTTGAGTAAATTATACATGAAATATCTACACACGAAAATCATAACCTTCATAAGTCAGTAGATTAAAAAGCTTCTTCTTGAAGTTAGTATATGATATACTTAATCCCTAGTGTGTGTAACAATATTGACATAGTATTAGCTGTTGGCGAAATAGTGTTGCTGGAAGTAGATACACGTCTAATGCCACTTAAAACGTAGCTCCAATAATCTTATATTGAAGACTCACTTAACTTCCATTTGCTCAGCGATACACTACTAATTGCTTTGCGATGATAAAATTTTATTATGAGATTTTTGGCTAAAGTTTACCAGGGGGTGACTAGTTTCTTCCTGGTGTAGAACATAATAGTTGGTCCCTCATACTAAGTGTTATGCTGCAGCCAAATAGGGCTGGCATGACCTGAGATACCTAACCACGGCACACTGTGGTAGCGAGACATTCTGCTTACTTGATATCGCCGCAAAACGGACAACTATGCTGTCTCGTTTCGTGCGGTCTGTAAGTGGCGGGTGAAGAAAGGACGGACTACAACAGGTTTTCATAACGAGTATCTCCCTTTACACTATGAATATTCTGCTGACTTTTTATTAATTATAGCGTGAAATGGAATAGGTTTTGCTTGGGTGAAATGAAATGGAAATTTGATACAAAAGTAAATTACAAACTTGAATAATGTACAAATAGAAGTTTTCATCCCACAAAGTTAATGGTTTTCTTGGGGTTTAAACGCGTAAACTACAGGGCACAATTATTACTGTAATATTATCGATGCCGGTATAACGTCAAATTAATCCAACACCATTAACACTAAACGCTCTAAATATCATCAAACTGACAACAACAACATTGCTATTTAATTAGTAGCAGCCATCCTTTATAATTAATATGGAATCGATGACTGAACGCATAACCTGCGAAATATTCGTGTTGTTCGAATAGTTATTATTTGGCGAAATATTAATTTGTTAGTTTAAAAAAAAAACATTTTTTTTTTTTCAATAAAAGTTCAGTCCCCATTGAAATATCAATCCAACTCATCTTACTTCTATACTCATTGTAAAGTCCCCAATGTAAAATCCCCAAAAGCTGTATTTATGATCGGTTTCCTCAAACCTGATGAACGAATTCGGATCGTGCGGATTTTACCAATTGGTAGACCGATTCCAGAGGAAGGTTTTGCTGTATAATTTGGTTCCTATTCCCGGGTAAGGTCGGGTCGGATCGCTAGTCTGTATTAATAATATAAAGCTGAAGTTTTCTTAAGTGTTCTTTTTTGTTTTATCTTTTTTGGTTCGTAAGGAAGTCATGAGGCAGAACACTAAATTATCCGATTACACGCAATGAATTAGCTCGCAGAAGGACCGACGGCAGATGTGCCACTAAGTGCAGGAGTGGAGGCCGCATTTAGGAAAACGAAGTGTTGGTCGACCGTTCACCAGGTGGGAAGACGATCTCCGTGCAGTAGCCGGTCCGGGATGGATGCGAGTGACAGGAGATCGGTCACCTTGGCGTTCATTGATCGAGGCCTATGTACAGCCGTGGACCGATAAGGGCTGATAATGATTAAGATGATGATGATGAAGTGGTTTTGTTTGAATGTGCTAATCTCAGAAACTACTTGCCAGAAATGCAAAAATATATTTGAGTTGAATAGTCCATTTATCGAGGAAGGCTATAGGCAATATGTTACAATCATGACGCTACAACTTATAGAACGACTTATGGTCTGGGCAATTTCTCGTTCGCCCCCCCCCCTTTTTTTATAAAGGAAATAAACATTGTTTTTACCCGCAGCATTTGTCCATTACCGACCGTAACGACAACCGCTTCGTCATTATTTTTGATTTAACAAACGATGTCAAATTGTAGATTAATGACTTTTTGTCTTCATTCTATCATGTATAATCAATTTTGTCGCAGAAAAAACGTGCCTTCGCAAGCTACGGAACGTGACTGTTTCAATGAGCCCCGACTCACCAACTGATGGAACCAACGGCCTGGCGGACTAATTTCATCCATTAGAATATTTATTTTTGATGCAGTTTGGATTCAATTACTGCTTAATACGCTCGTTTATGTTTCGTATTTCGGAAGTCTCCGCTGTCCCATTCTACACGCGGCCACGCAAGTGTGTGCTACTGAATACTTTACAGTTTTAGATTTCACTTCAACCGGCAGTTCCTACACCGGCCTGTTTCTGACGCACGCCCTAAATCATTTCATAAGGAGTAAACTCCAGTGATATTACGTCACCATAAAACAATCAACAACAGACATAAAGGCACATTGTCAAACTTTGTATAAATCGATATCTCCCGCTCGGCAGTGACGGAAACATCTCAAACGAGCATGCCTACGAATATTAAATCAACGGTACTCAAAACTTTGCCCACTCCACTGCCGGTGGGCCAACTTTGGCTTTGCTGGCCTTAACGTCAATTTTGAATATACTTAAGTAATCTTTCATAGACATGACTTCGTGTGACGCATTTGATACGAGTCGGGGTGGGGGGGATATGTTTATTCGTGTTATGAATTTTCTTTTTTACCCAGTTGCATTAGACTTTGAAGTTTTTTCGAGCTTGTGTACGTATCTATGTTTGCCTGAACGGCTTGTCAAGTTTTTAAATATGAGGTCCGTCTGATTTTTAAAATAGCCCTGCGGCTACTTGTTACTGTTAACGAAATATAACCGGGCCAGCTTGTTTTATTTGCTACATTGGAAAAGTAAATAGATAAAACGGGATATTGTTAAAATAGACCAACTTATACTTGGGTGGAAAGTGAAAAATTGTAGGGTCGTTATTTATTAGTGTACTTAGGACTAGACAATTGGAATTCGTGTTCTCAGGTTGTTAAGTGTCCGTTAAGTTAAGCATTCAATAAGTCCAGTACGCAATTTAGATAAGAAAATAATATGTTCAAATGAATAACCGCTTATATTTATATAAGTTGCAGATGATAATTCAACAAGAACCCATACATATTTACGCCTATTCCGTTACGAGGTAAGCATAGAAAAAAGTTATTAGCAAAAGACAAAGGATCGTCTGCTTAATGTGTACAGTGTCACTCTTGTTACAAGATTAATCTGACGACGCATAGCAAAGAACGTAAAAACCTATATACACCCCAACGCTGGCAGAGATCGGCATAGGATTGAGCCGGATGACTCCTCAGTCGCAGTAGGCAGTCGTCGCTATCAGTCACCTTATCTACTATACA
>JAFELO010000545.1:0-11254 GCA_017140195.1 Eumaeus atala | reverse complement strand
CGGTTTAATTATTGTACTTTTATTATCCCATCTCAGCTTGTGCCACGGCCACATGAAGAATGAGTTCATCACGTATCGTGCTTCATTTGAATTTTATTGAGTATTTGTAGTGTATGCTTATCAGCAAACATTGCGTTTGCGTTAGTTATATTTGTAACAAATTGTTAACATTTCGTTTATAAAAGTTTTATAGTCACGAACTATTTTCATTTCATTTGTGTAGTATATATAGCTCCGTAGTTTCAATGTAATTAATTTGTTACACTGTAATCCGACACAATCAGAGAGGCACCTTGATCTCGTAAATACCGTGACAAAGCCACATCTATCGTGTTTCTTTAGTATGGGAGTTTCCAGTGGCAAGGAGGGAATTACGTGCACACAACATTCTCTTCTTCTCCTAGTACTACGAAGGAAAGAGAAGTTTCATTATAATGAATTTTTGCTAATTCATTAAAATAAGTTTCATTATAATGAGTTCTTAACATTTAATTCAAACAAGTTTCATATATAAAACATGTTAATAAGGTACGATGGGTTTGGTAAAACTTATTGTGATAAAACCCCAATAAACGTCAGAATGTGTTTCATTATAAGGAATTGTTACCATTGTATTCAAATAAGTTTTAAGATAATGTATTATCATTGAATTTACATAAGTATCACTATAATGAGTTGTTACAATTTCCATCCAATTATTTTCATCGTAATGAATTGTTATCATTGCATTCCAATAAGTTTCATCATGGTGAATTGTTATTATTGTATTCAGTTCAGTTGTACTAGGCAGTAATTAAGCATCTCGTTTTGTATTCGACTAAAACCGTTCAGGTTGCGATCGATCGTGGTTTAAAGTTAGTGTGCCGGTCAGATAGGGCTGGCGACTGAATTATTTATGTCGATCCCGGGCACAAACCGGCGGCAGTACGAGGTATTCTATTTTAAAACTTACAAATATCGTAATGTCGAAATTTGTTTTATATTGCTATATTCAAAAAATAATATGTTACTGTGTTAAAGTAACAGAAATATAATTAATATATGTGTTATATTCTTATTAGCTTCTAAACGCAAACAAGTATAATTAAAAGGAATCATTTAGGTAACGTTACATAGGCGTGGCCGATGATTTATAAATAAACTGTATAACACTTTGTTAGGGTCCATGAAATATATAAAAGAAAAAATCTAAAACTTTATAATTCATAGTTCCATTACAGAAAAATAACTTTACAAACTTATGTTTGTAGTTAATTTTACACAAAATGAGCGTATGTGCCCGCCCGCAAATGTAATTTTGTCAGCTTTTATGAATTGACATATTTTTTTTAGAAATTTTGTGGCAAAGGAAAGATAAATGCTTTCCTTTGCTACTAAATTCTCGGTGCGTGAATCCTGGTCGCACTTGTCCGATTTTTTTTATAACCTTGCATAAAAGGCGCATTACAAAAACAAGTTCAAATTCGATAAAACAATTCTAGCTGCTATATAATATCATGAGCATTCGAAACTATATTTATGTATATCATAGGGGGCAAACGAGCAGGTGGGTAGTGACTACCGCCACCCATAGACATTTGCAAGACTAGGCGTCTTACAGGCACGTTGCTGGCCTTTAAGGAATAAGTATGCTCTTTTCTTGACGACCTCTAAGTCGTATCAGATAAGAAAACCGAGGGGGGCAGCTGGTGCTACAGTACAGTGGTGCGCGGTGAGAAGTGGCGTCTAAACCACATTACTGGAGATTTACGGACAATAAGGTGACGGGCGTGGAACTTACAATTCCGACGCGATGTCCGAAGATGGAATTCTGCTGCTGGTCTACGATCTGTATATGGCGATAACATCCAGATTATCGAGTAAGAGAGCTGGTAGGAATCTAAGTAACACGTTCGAGGTTATATGAAAGTTTAAGCACAAACGCATGTCCCACTGTTCTATAACATGCTTACATATATGTAGGCACAAACTGTTGCATACCTGTCAAGGTATTTACATAGTCTGTACTGTGATGACACCTGTGAAAGCTGACGCCCGTGCTAGACTCATAGAATATGCAGCACGGCCCCGAAGGCCATGAGCTGAGCACACCTTGGGTGTATATCCCGGTGATGTGTTCTAGCTTGCGATCGTACACGTAACACTCCTCACTTCCATCTCTTAGGATGGTCACAGAGCCCACCATATGTCATCCAGATGTAACTCACCAACGCTTACAAGTTTATAACAAATATATTAAGCGAGGAACGAACAGCTTAAAATAATCTCTTTTGGGCGTAAAAACCCCGATCTACAGCGATCGAATTGCAATTGGAAGTTCGAAAAATTCCAATAACAGTAATTGCATCTGGTTTTTCGCTATCTACAGCTCCAAGTGCTGGCCATTTGACAAGCGTGACATTCATTCCAATGATGGCGTTCTGTTATTATAAAGATTTACCAATTAGATCCTGGAAGTAATAGAAAAAACAAAGAGATATAGAGAGCAACGTCTTACATATGTATTATATACAATTTCTATTTTTTTTTTAATAGAATAGGGGGAAATTGAGCAAACGGACCCTTTTTACGACCAACCCCAAAGGCCCACCGGATAATTACAAACCGCACGAAACGCGACACTGAAGATGTAACTTTACGGATGTATTATGTGAGCGAGTGGTGCCTCCCCGGTCGAGCCGGCCCCATTCCGTTGCATAGGAGAATGTAGTGTCATGCACTGCATGGCACTACCTTCTCCTATGCAGCACAGCACTAACTCTTCCTAAAATATACTAAAAGTCTATTATATAAAATTTCTGAAATTTATCAACAAACGTATGTGCCAGAGATGCGCAGGAACGCAGGCGAGATGGGTGCGGTAAAGATTTTACAGCATATACGTTGACCCTCAGCGTAACACTTCAAGCATTACGCTAACCTTCAGTATTTCACACGATTGTAATCCTCATATTTTCACACCACATTATACATTCCTAAAGAAATAATCCTTTCTAGTAACTACAAGTAGCACAAGTAAGCTCCCAATTATAATTATTCATTACAACTACATACATAGAAACATTGTTGAATTTAAATATTACTATAAACCCAATGTAAGAGACAAAAACCCACGACGAAAATCGAACAATTATTTGATATAAAATGCATACAAATGTCCTTTAGCAGTGAGTGGTAATCGTCTTCCCTTTCTTTTCTAATGGCCTAATAACTAAAAAGCCTTTATAAAAAATCTTTCATGCCCGCAAGATTTATCTTAACAAGCAATTACAAACGACCATTAAACTTGGCAATTTCTATCTCGACCACTCGGGATGAATAATTAACGTAATGATTTCACTTCCATCGTTCTTCGTTCATGTCATTCACTCCCTTTCAAGACGTACTAACATCCCTAGTTTTGTTACCCATTTTTAGAATATTGTTAATATTACTAATAGTAAGCATATTTATTATTATTATATTTGGCCTGGCCCATTAGGGAAGAAATAGTGTGAAGATATTTGTGTAATATTTAGTGAGAAGTAGAGACATGCGTATGCATGCATCTTACATTTAATTCGTATGAATTAGGCTCACCGGACCAGACAAGTATACACTACGCCGCCACAGGATACATTATGCCGCTGTAAAGCTATGAGTGAATTGTCGTGCTTTATCCCGTTTGTAGTAGCAAGTTGCCCATTGGAGGCGACTGGAGATGGCAGGCAGCGCATCTACATATGTTTTCGAAGAGGTAGTGCCATGCTGCATAGGAGGAGGTAATGCCATGCATAGTGAATGACACTACATCCTCCTATGCAACGGAATTGGGCCGACACGACCGGAGCTCTCGCTTACATAATACAACCGTAAAGTGTCATCTTCAGTGTCGCGTTTCGTGCGGTTTGTGAGTAGTCGGTGGCCCATTGGTGGGTAGGAAAGAAGAGCAACGCATCGGAATAATAATTATGTGGATGTTCATAGGCATCGGTAGTCGTAAAAAGAGTCCGATTGCTCGCTTGCCCCCCTATTATATTATAAAAATATAGCTTAGCGGGCACATTGGGATCACCGGATGATCGATAGATATCGATACTACCACCCATGCTTGCCAAAATCTAATTCTGTCTTCTATTTCGATTCTTAATGTAAATAAAATTTAATATCATAAATATTGCTATGACCGACGCAAGCGATTCAACCCAGCTTCGCTCGTGAATAACGGAAACAATTGTACACTAAAAATTCCTACCTCGGGTATCGCTCTATCCATTGATAGAAGCCGTATGGGAATCTGCCACACACACTTAGAGAAAATCGATCACACACAGACAGACAGCTTTTGGGGACGGGGCCCTATAAGTAACGGTAAGCTCAGTAAGGTTTTCTCTATTGCCTACATATTATTTTGTTGTTTTACTACCATTTATCCAACTGTGGTACACAGCGGACCGAAGAATAATATATTATATTAGCCGGTGGCTCTTAGTGGGGGTGGGGGGAGGGCAACGCATCGCCATAGTAATTGTGTGGATGTTAATATGCGTCGGTAGTCTTAAAAAGGTTCCGATTTCTCATTTACCCCCCCCCCCCCCTATTATACATACATAAAATAATAATAATATATAATATAATAATAGTAATAATATAACTATAATTACTAATATCACTATGGTCACTCGTTGTAACTACACCTTTATAATCTTACAAATACACTGCTACATATGGGTAGGAGACCCACATTAGTGTAGACTACTAGTGTTTGTTCCAATAATTGTTACACTACCTACAGTTTTCTTACATTTCTCATACTGATATGAGAACATTGTGCCAGTGTAAAGTAAGACTGGCTGTTAAATTATCATCAATCAAACTTAAATCATGTTCACATGCAGGTGGATGTACTGTCTTTTTTGAGAAATAAATATCTTTACATCGAAAAAAGAACTTTAAATAATAAAATGAAGACACAAAACTCAGATGCTTTATTCGATTTAAAGTATCCGAATGTAATGCATTCGCTCTAGAATTTGGCGCACTGCCTCGTGGCTGATAATGGTCCTTACATAGAAATCCCGAGTGGTATGTTCATAGCTTTTGTATAGCTTAATATACGGAGAACTTTTACAAAACCTGCAAGCTTCTAAGATAGATATTACACGATAATTTTTCTTCAGTGGCTTTCAACATAATAAATACAATAAAATGATTTTTCAAATTTTATTGTACTGTTGCGATATTTGTACGTCTACGTTCGAGGACTCAGGCGCCGCATCGCCTTACGCTTCATTAAATTAACATTAAATGTTCTCGTATTTAATGTTATCTAATCATATTTTATCCAGCTTGCTGATGTTTTAATATAACCCTGTATATATTGTGTAGGTTGTTCAAGCATTATCGTGGTGGTGGGGCTTAGTAGCCTGGGGTGAAACCAGGCGAAGCCAATTGAACCGAGGGGGATCTTTGCACCCCTTTTATAAGTAGAGGGAACCAAAGAGCAATAGGAGGAGGCGCTTTTGCGCACGGGGCAAGGGACGGGAACCGCATCCCATTGCATTATCCTAAAGCTGGAGGGGTTGTCTTGTAGTGCGTGACAACCCCATCTGTGGAGGTGGAGTCGGTCTCTTAGGGGGTAAACTAACAAAGTTTTCGAGATGCCCTGATGATTTGTTGATTTATTCTTCCGGACACCTCACCAAAAGCGGCACTGATGGCACTCGCGGTGGTTTTTGTGGGTATTCGGCACAATAATATGCCGTGAGCCTCACACACCACTGGACCCCAGCCAGGGCCAGGGAAGGCGAGTAAATGCGTTTCTCCCGCGTTAACAAAAAATGTGAAAGTTCAGCTGCTACATTAGAAGATGTGCCATTTTGTATAACATAGGGGGGGAGGCAAAAAAAAAAAGTGATCGGAGCCCTTTTACGACGGTCGAGACCCATAGACGTCCGCATTATTGTCATGCAGTTGCGGTGCACTCCTTTTTTCCGATGTACCGATTTTTGTGCGTAGTCTGAATCAGAATCAAGTACTGAATATGCTCTGTTACTTTGTACAGTGGCTAACAAAACACCTTGTACTTAATAATTTCAAACAATAATAAAAGCAATAGAAAAAATCAATTCCAAAATATGTATCATATTGATGTCTTAATGGTGCTACAAAGCTTCCGGAACGTCGGGCTGGATAAATAAATAAATAAACCGCCGATAAAATGCGTAAAAGAAGTTTTATTCCAAAATATCACTTTCGTTAAGCAATCTTAATTGGTTTGATGTTAACAAATTTCCGTTCATATATCTGTCAAAAGCAAAATTAATCTAATTTCGGTTTCAGTAATTAGAGTCGTCGGAGCTTTAAGTGAGTAAACTTCAACATGACGGACGGCAAGGTGCCCGCTTGTCTGTGGTTGCACAAGATTACATAAGAGAAATACCATCCAAATTTCTGATTTGATGAATGAGTTCGAGGAAGTGCCATGTTGTATTGCAGCCGAATTAGCCAGCACGGGGCAGGTACCTCTCGTACACATTTAACCATTAACTTAGCTATTCTGTCGCGTCGATTTATAAGTATCCGGTGGCCCATTGGAGGAGAGGAGGCCAAGAGGGCAACGCATCGGCATGACAGTAATACGGATGTCTATGTCAGTAGACGTGAAACCGTTTATACGCTTCCCCTCATATACGTATATTTTTAATCGGGCTTAGCCCACCGCTCTTTCCCACCGCTGCAACTCCTGTATCGCCAGGATCGACAGCGGCGACCACTGGTGACCCTTTGATGTGATCACAGGGAGCCCGAGAGAATAGCTAAAACTGTCATGAAACCCGCAACGAACGTAATCAGAAGAAAATAGGAGGAGTAGGAAATAATTCCAGTTTCCCTCCCCAATCAAAACGGAACAAGATTACAAACACTTGTACAAGCCAAGAGGAGAAAGGGCAACCAGGGGAGGCCCAACTGCTATGCACCACGGCGACAATAAGTCCTAGTACAAGGTGATTGAGTAATTGGTATTTAATTGTTATTATATACTATAAAATATATAATATATTACCTCCTGTACCTTAAAAAAGCCGATCGAATTAGTTGTAAAGTCGTATATCTTATTTACTTAGTTTTCTGCTCGCTTAGCCGTCATCTATTTGTAGGGGCTGCCCGGCAGCTTGTTTTAAACGGCTTGCTCCCATTTGTTACCCGTCGTCCGTCTGATAAACGCCTTGTGTCTTTATAATATTTTATTTCTATCTTTATCTTTGTGATATTGAAACTTATTTGTCTTTGATTAATTGACATTATTGCACTGCTGTTTACGACACGATGGATACGATAACTTTACCCGACCAAGTGAGGAGGGTGATGTTTTATCCACGTTTTTGCCACGCCCTACAAGGCCAACTAGCTGGATCGATTATCATATATGAATTGTTATACTCGTCTTGATAACGCGATTGACATATATATAATGAAGCCGGGCTTTTTGTTTATAATTTAAGTCGTGGTGTTGTGCGATATTTGAGAGAATTTATGGTAGGGAACCCCATATTATAAATAAAGGGAATCATTAGTCAGAGCCACGCTAGTTCCATGAAAAAACAATATTGAATTACAAATAGAAGCAACAGGTACAGTAAAATCAAATTAGACCATTTTATATCTCACCGCCAGTAGCAAACGCCGCCTAAAGAAAGTTACGAGTTTTTTCCTTTTTCAAAGCTCAATTGGTACTTTTTATGAGTCAACGAACAATCGGAGGAAACATTTTTAAACAAATGCAGGCTTGAATAGAGTTCATTACTACATACACACCACACACATCCATACACTGTGCAGTTGAATATTTTGAACAGATAAATCATAAGTGTGCATATATCATGCAGTAAGCATGAATAACGGGAACACATGCAAACTAATCAATATTCAAGCTTGGATGGCGTGCTTTACGTTTTATTTTATGAGCAAATGAGCATTTGTAGTCATTAAATTTTACGGCACCAAGAATGTTATTTCTGTAAGACATGCTTTGCAGCCGAACTGGAACAGCACGTCCGGGGACTCGCTTATATGACATCGCCGTAAAATGACATTTTCTTCGGGTTTGTGAGTGCATTGCCCATCGCAGTGAAAGAGGTAAGGAAAGCAACGCATCGCGGCTATCTATGAGAGTATGTTAGTCATCAAAGGCCATCCATTGCCCGTTTGTCCTAGTATACTATGAAGGAAATATAAATCAATATCTGCATAAAGCAATGCAGAAGCTTAGCCTTCTTTTGTCCCAAGCCCTAATAAACCATTGGGCTAAAATAAGCCGCATGAAACACGACAGCATAACTTACAATTCACAAGCAAAATAGATTAAGGGCCGCTTTCACAGGTTACTGTTATAGTGTCGAGTTGTTATTTTCGTTCCTAGAAGACCAATTGGTGCAGTGGTAATATAGCTCGGAAAAGCCGAACCTGTTGCATATGAGGTCGTGCTTTCGCATCTCGCCCAGGTTATCTATGTGTTATACGTAAGTATTTCTATAATAAAAAATAAGACTTAAATGTAAAAAAATCTTAAATCCATAAAAATCGTATATATTTTTCTGTTGTCAAGGCCCTGTACCAAAAGTCCTTAACGTAATTTGCATAAGGCTATGCTAATATGGTTTGATAATATTATTATTATTAGCACTTCATTCTTAATTACCACTTAATACTAATTATTAACAACTTCTTAGCGGAATCTGTACGTTATTTTCCAGTTAAACGGTTTATGATTTTATTACCATTGTATTATTTCCTTTTCGGGTTTTCCACAAAATACTAAAAGTTTTAAAAAGTTTTAAAGGCTCACCGAACTTTTATAGGCACTTGCGGACCAGCATTAAGAGTAATAAAGAAGTTAATAGAATTTACTGGCATAGTACACAGCTCTCTCCTTGGGCACTTTGGTAAACATAAATCAAAAACTAAACATTACACCTCTAGGCAGCAAGAAATAGTATGTGTTTGTATTAATTGTAATGACTAAATAATTATAATTCTTCGGATAGTTCTAATAACTTCTCACATCTGGGCCATCACCTCAGTACACCCCGCAAATGTGGTTGCTGTAAAACTTCCGAACCCTCAATCTGGTTAAGTGACAAATAACTAACCGTTAGAAAATAAGCTGCAATAAAAGCCATAGTTTTATTCTAAATAGTAGACAGTTATAACATAACACTTAAAGGGAATAACAATAACACGGTAATAAAGTTTTATATCGTTACCGTTAACAACATAATAGGTAATAATCTACTAGCGGTCACATTATAGAGGGTAGTTGTACAAATTGCATATAATTGTCTACCATATGTTTATGCAACAGTTTTACCGTAATACGCGCAATTTTGTTCATACAATCGTATTTTTGTACATACAATCAGCATAGGTAAAAATGTTAGCAGATTACATGCGAATATTCAAAAGGTTACTTTAGCTAACAAGTTAAGCAACACTTTTCAATATTATATGTGGATGGGTGTACAATTATTAGAAATACATTCATCACAGTTTTCGCATTGCCGGCCTTTTGATAGCTGCCGCTGGTGAATATCTCGAGAATTGTAATGATGTTGCATTGCCTTCTTTCAGTCCATCATCCCAATTGTTCCTCCGGTCTCTCACAAGGCGTAAAACGAGACAGTAGCTTTCACTTCAAACCGATAAACATTCGAGTAACAACCACCGAGACGTGTCGGAAATGTTGGATTTCGACGTAGTAATTTTACACCTCTCGCATCTTTAGTTATTAAAAAGGATTCTACCATACATTAGCATCAGAACGCGATTACACCCGCGTTACTCCCGTCCTGTTGGTAGTGGCGTCATGGTATATGACCTGTAAGCCTTCCGCAATAAATGGACTACTCAACACAAATATATTTTTAATTCGGGCCAGTCGTTCCTGACATTAGCGCGTTCAAAGTAACAGTTCAACCTTATATTAGTAGTATAGATGGTCTTGTCATCACTTTTGAACCTTGATTGTGACGCAATAATGTCGGTACTATAAAATGAACTTAAATTATAGGCACAATACTGAACATATGAAATTCCTGGGCCCAGGCTACGCGACAGGTTTAACTAAACAAGTGCTGTTTCACGTAAGACTTTATGAGGACACATAAAACTGTTATTGTGCCTATTTCTAGACGGATTTATAGACGGATAAAGCAGAGCATCTGTATTCACGGAGTATCCTGCGTCGTTTCTTTTCTTTCTTACTGCACAGGAGGCAAACAAGCAGTTTGACCACGTGATCATTTTTATGATTGTTTTTTTTTTTCTCTTGAGAATTTTTCTACTTACAGGCATTTACAAAAGTACAAGGTACACGATCATACCGAATTAAAAAGCATCGACTTTTTTTGTCGTGGCTCTGAAAGCAATAGTAGAATGTGAGAACAGGGTGTGAACTTGTGCCGGTTCAAACATTTGTGCACTATAACATAGCCTGACCAATTGGTTAGTCTATATAGAGATGGTCCCCGTGGCAGAATTGAGCATCTTTGCGCATATTATAAGAAAGAGGTAGACAGAGGTGTGCTAGTACATCCCCCACAACTCGTAAGTCCAGTAGATATACTAGTACACTCACGATTAGCCAAGGTACTGAGACCCATGATTTCTTAGGTGGAAATCTATGGCCACTTCGGGCACATTCCAACCCCGGGCAGTATAATGTATGATCAGAATAATCTGAAAAATATTTAATAATAGTTACCCGACCTGGGGATCGAACCCAGGACCCCACGCGGCTAACTGTCTCAGCAGGCGACACCCGCACTGTTACACCACAAGGTGATATACACCTGATTTAGATCATTTTAAATATGACTACAATTTAATAAATGTCCCACAGCCGGAGAGTTCGACCTCAACTACGGTAGCGAGCAGACGTGTCTTTCGACTGTTTGTGTCCGACGCTATTGTCCGCACCGCGGTGCATGACTAACCAATCTGAAGTGAAGAGAAGTTTTTGAAGTTTCGGTGCAGTTCACCGCCATCTGAACCGCCCGGCGACCGTGAGGACGCCGAAGTGTTCACGCGCAGACTGCATACCTCGAAGATAAGCAGGTGAAGAATCCACACTCCAGTGCAGGCCCTCGAGCCCTGCACGGCGACCATGTCCCCAATATCATCACCACCATCAAGCCCGAGGAGGCGAGGAAGCTGTAGCAGTTTCGTGGAGTCGTCGAGCGGCGACGAGATGGAGCTGGACAGCGCTTCGCAGTCC
>JAFELO010000543.1:174497-191745 GCA_017140195.1 Eumaeus atala | reverse complement strand
ATATCATAATATACTTTATCTAATAACAAATTCAGTTATTTCTTCATTATATTGGAGATAGTATATACAGTAATGGCTCCGAAAAAAATCAATGGACATATTTTTTTTATTTTTCTTGTAGCACAAACTGATTATATTTACAAGAGAGCGATTCGTATCAGAAAAGCATTTCACTAGTCAACCGCTTGAGTGCGCTGTTACTGTCTGTTCTAGCTCTTTGTGTCTCGTTTTATAACAGGGCAATACATTTTATACAAATGTTTCCGGAGACCCTTTTAGTACTCGAATTGAGGCTCATTCTACGGTTAAGTTGAAGTTAGTGTGGCTTTATTTAGTACACAATGTTGTTACATTTAGAAGCTCGCATCTGTGTGAGGGTTATTATGTTTAGTGGCAAATGTTTTGAGGGCTTATACACATGTAATGCTGTAGGATGCATGTTGTTATGATACTGTATAGTATTTTGCCTCGTGTTATCCTGGGCTCGAGTCCCGTGTTAAACCAAAGTGTTATTGGGATTTTACAATTTCTTATAACAGTCCGAAGTAAGTACTTTGATAATTTTACATCCCCGTACCTTGGAGAGTAGGTTAAGCTACCAGTCTTGCACCAGATTTCTCTCCAGTCGGATTGCTGTCGCATCGAAATAGCAATACAAGGGAAGAGGCGCACGCACTTGTGCACTATAACACGTCCTGCGCAGTTTGCTGGTGTCTGTAGAAACGGCTACCGTGGCTGAATTTCTGCCAGGACGACATTATTCTTATTATTTTATAGTATAAGAAACGAGCAGTCGGAGAGACGACTAATGACGCCGATATAGATCCACAATATTGTTATTGGGAGATTGACCTCATTCATCCTTCCCTCTAATGGGCCACTTGAAACGTATCATAAATGACAGCTTAACTGTTATTTTTTGTTGCTATCATAAAAGCAGAAGGTACTATCTCAGGCACGCTGGCCCAATTCGGCTCTGATGCAGCATGATCTTATCAAAATAATATTTAATATCTATAAAATTCCACAGTTGAGTGCCATCGGCTCATGATGATGATATAATAAATATTTCGTTCATTTGTAAGTTTCGGCGAGAAAAGTGTATTTGCGTGTTCCTTATTTCATTGTTCCGCGTTCAACTCCCAACAGACGGCGTTAAGGAGGCGTACGAGGAAAACGTACTTAGCGTTACCTCGAGGCTTTATTACACTTTTCGTACGACCATAAAGAGATGCGTTTATAGTACTTATTCAGCTTGAGGTGCAGCCCACTCACTAGTGTCATGCTGCATTGCACTTAATTGTGTGGGAATGATCGGGTTACATCTTGCGCGCATGGTACATCCACAAAGTGACACACTGTATTTCGTATGAATTTTAAGTAAAGGAGAGGAAGGAGAAACAGCAATACACCTGCATAACAATTATGCGGATGTTTGTAGGTGGAGTTCGTTATCAAAAGTTTCCGATAAGATATTCTTAGTAATCGTATACTTAACAACGGGTGGGGAAGTTTCAGTAATGAGTACTTCAGTTTCAAGTTTTTCTTGGAGTGATAGTATTTTTTGCTTAATTATTAGTATAATTTCTTATTTAATTACTACTTGGAACTATGTGATCTGACATAGAAGCATTTCTGGTATAATTTTTTTCGCTGGGAAATGCTTTAAGCACAGCCGGTCCTGGATGGGATTCGGTGGGTGTGCGGGACTCGCGGTTATGCCGAAAACCCACCAAAACCCCGCGGGTGCCTTCGTCCGCCTCCATTGGCATGCCCCGATCTGTTAGCAACAGGGCACCTCGGCCCACAGCCTCTTTTAAGGATGTGCCTAGAAAAAAGGCCATTGTCTCCTGGATTACAGGTATAGCATACCGAGATAAGGAGACAGTGAGAAAAAGCAAAATTAGTTTAATTGCTCAAGCTTAACTTCAAATTAGCAATTGTAGCTCGTACGGCCAAGGTAAACTTCCCGTGAGGTAATCAATTCTGCCTCGCCGCATCCGCGAGTGCTCTGAATACTGACCTCAATTCTTATGGACTACTGACAAGTATCAGCGCTTAGGTTACAGCTGTCAGAACTAAATTATAGGCAAATGCACTACTAATCTCTGTAATTCACTGTGTCTGAGAGGTAATTTTTCAAATAAATCTACGTCCCATAAGCTAGGTGCATACATTTATATTTCGAATTACATTCACGCGAATTGAAGTCTCCCAGGACAGAATGAAAATAATCCCTTAACTTTGAAATTCTTCCATATTCTTAGCTATCCATATATTTCTATGTAGTATTGTGTAGTATCGAGATGAGTAAATAAGATAATGTGTAAGTGTATAGCAAAAGATTACGTCCCCCGCGTCTGTGCCCCGCGTCGGTACGTCGCTGGTTTTATAAGTATATTGCATTTTGAGGATGCGAATGTTACTTCAGTAACTACATTCGCTGTGAGATTGGAAAACCAATTATAAGTTCTCCGAACTTACCAAGCACACCAATTCACCAATCAGATAGATTCTCATGTAGACAGTTATTAATATATTATGAATGTTGACAACTAATTGGCTGCTGTAACCGAATCAGTATACGTTGGTAAACCTTTTTTTACATACTGCGTCAGAAGAAGGGTGATAGGCTTCAAGCATACGTATGCAAATATCTAAGATAACCTGTTGCATAGCTCTGATAAGCCGCAATTGTTGCGCCAAAGGAAGTGGTTCTAAATCCCGTCCAGGTTAGGCGTATTTCTATAATATAAACCTTAAATATACAAAAAATCATAAATTTATATAAAAATATAAAATGTGTTTCCGTTGTCTAGTAACCTGTAACACAAGTCCTTACGGTACTTACTATAGGACTAGGCTAACGTGGTGTGATAAGACCACAGATATTATTATTATTGTTTAAATTTCTTTATCACCTGCTGCAGGTCGAACTTGCTGGCAAATTATAACATACGACGAACCACAACTTGTGTTGCCAACAAGTTTTCTAATGTTAAAATAAAGTATAATAATTAATTATGATATTTTTTTTGCTTCGCGTGATATGAAAGAAAACTAATTATCAGTAAGTATTTTTCTAATGTGCTTCTTAAATCATATTTTGTATTAGAATCTGACACAGTTTTGTTTTCATCACATTTATTTTATTTGAATTCTGAATAAAGTATCTGCAAGTGCTATTGTTGTGTGGATGATTATATCGTAAGAAATAATACAATAGCTTGTATGGTGTAATATTAATTACTGGTGTAATCGGTTTAATACGTAATGTGAAATAACGAGGAAGTAGAAATACGGAGAAAATATTCATAAGCTGAGCATTCATGAAATGGGCCAAGTTCTTTTATAAACTACGTCAGGCGTGACATCGTCGCGTAAAGGGTGAAGCGAGTGCCAAGTTCTTAAACGATAGCTGTAAAAAGGTAAAATATTCTTAAACTTTCATTATATTCATTCTGCTAAATTGTTTCTTCTATTTTAATATAATAATCATGTATTACATGATATAACAATGGATTGGATAGAAAAATAAACAGATTATGAATATATTTTTCACTAAATCTAAAAATAGAATATTTTATAAAAGAATATAATGCCGTATGCATGTCTAAATTATGTAAATCTCCTTCAATATGATAATAAACAGTAAACATTATTCACAACAAAATGTACATGGAACTAATTTTATTAATCCGATACACAATTATCCAAATTCATATTTAACAAATTAGACTTAGCGCAAATAATAAAGATTGCGATTTAATGGTGCTAATAAAACAGCACCGGACGATGCTAATGCAAATATTGAACGTGGAACTAATATCAAATTCAATTGGTTGGTTCGCGCGCGAATTGTAAAGGTTCAAATTTAGAAAGAAGCCTCTAGTTATTTCAGGACAGTTTGGAAACATTCTGGCAACAACGGAGGGACGAACCTATAAAACGTTTTTTCTTGTCGTGTAATGGTACCCGATACTGGCAGGTAAAAAGTGTTGAATGCGTTCATGTTCATTAGTAATATGTAATTTACCATCTTAAATATTTTAATCATTACAGCCGTCACCATCACCAGACCAGCCGGGGGAGTGATTGGGCTGCGAGGCGAAGCTAGTGTAAAACTACTGGACACTGTGTAGGGCATAGGCACCCACATTTTTTTGAAATATACATTATTCCTTGTTGACTAGTGGTTTCTATTTCTTTTTTCAAACTTAACTGCCACGTCACACTGACGTCCAAGGTTATAGAAGCCACCCTAACGTCACAAGTGAGAGTTGGTGCCACGTTGCATTGTAGTCGAAAAAATACCTCTCGCTCACATGATACTTTACTAAAAGTGATGGATGTGCTTTTATGCGGTTTGTGCGTTGCCTGAGGACCAGTGGGGGCATGGAGAAAAGGTGGACATCGCATATGCACAACAATATACCCTGCGTATGTATGTTCATGATCGTCGGTAGTCACCAAATGTTTATTATTTCTTGTTTGTCCCCTTAAGATATAAAAATATATATGCTGTAACCGATGAAATACTCAGCAATTATTTATAATAATTGTAGCCGATGGTTCGTTTGCCCCCCAATTCTATAAAAGAAACTAGGCAATTATTATTTCCCTCCTTCCCCTACTTATTTATTGATTCCCCTATTTCTGTTTAACGATTGTACGCTAGTCGGGACGGCCGGAGTGAAATCATGGCAGTAGGAGGTGCTTCTAAAGTTACCTACACTGATTTATTAAAACCAGCAAGTGCAGTAAAAAACTAAATGGAAAGAAATATTTGTGTTCGTTTGTGCTAGTATTGTGAGAGTGCTTCGCCGGAGTACCCTGTTACTGATAGACCCGCGATGCTCAACCACGGTGCCAGAAGTGATTCTTCGTCGGTACTAGAACTTTCGTGCTGAGTCCGACACACCCTTCCGGCCCACCCAGGGCCTATTGGACGGTGCATAGACACGTTTTCCCAGCGAAATAGGAAAAGCTGACCAGTGTAGCACATGTTTAGTTAAGAGCAAAATGCGCTAAAACCTTTTTTTCACTTGACCGCAGTGAACGTGTACATAATTTAACAGGTTAATATTTATAAGTGGCTGAATCTTAATCATACCATGCATGCATTAAATTGATTAATCCTGCACAATAAATAAGGCATGCATGACTGACGCATAGTCTTCTTATATATAAAACAAAGTTCTCAAAAGCTTCATGTGATCGGTTTTCTCAAAATATACTGGCTCGATTTACATGAGGTTATCACTAATGAATTGAGCTATTCCCGATGAATGTTTTAGTGTGTAAGTCGGCCCCTATTTTTCTAGGGTGATGCCGGGGCGGATTGCTAGATAATATTAATCCATCAGTCTACTTCTTAGCTGAAGGAAAAAAAAACAAACACAATAACTCTAATTTTTTTAGAATCAGATCCATAGGACGTTTCATGATTTGACTTTTTGATACGTATAAATGATAATTTAACTGTTAATATATTACTATAGTTAGAGTACTTGTGTATAGATAGTAGATATTTAACCAATAAATTATTGATCCCAAAACCCTACAAAAAGTTTGTGGGTTGGAAAACTATTTAAATATTTTGGGAATAAATCTTTCCTGCTTCGAACCATACTGAAAATATCGTTTAAGATAACGAGAATTTGTGATGGCTGATGGCGCAAACAGATTAACAGAAACTATCAATCCCGAAGCGCATTTTTTTTATTTTGTACAAGCAATATTTCCTCATGTTTGACGCGTCATTACGTGCCGGCCCACAGTTTGAATAAAGTACTCGGAGCGACAGAGAGCGCTGTCCCCGCTGTCACAGATTTGAAAATGGGGAATATTGGATGTAACGTGTGAAATGGTTATCGATTGCATGGATCTGTAACTGAAAGGTAGGCTATAATTGTATGTGCGTCGAACGATAAAATATAATAGTAAGAGGCCATGCTCTATTGCAGTTGAATTGGGCCGGCACAACCGGGGAGGTACCTCTGGCTCACTTGATACCGCCGTGAAGTGACATCTACTGTGTTGCGATTCGAGCGGAATGGGAGAGTAGATTTGGCCCATTGCGGGGGGGGGGGGGAATATATATATTATGAAAACGTGGACAACGCGTCATCATAGTAATTGTGCAGATGTTCATGACCATCGCTGGTCGCAGAAAGGCTCCGATTACTAGAGAGGTACTTCCCCGTTCGTGCCGATCGATTTCCGTTGCATAGGAGGATGTAGTGTCATGTACCATGCATGGCACTACCCCTTCCTAAATGTCACTTAAATAGCTACTATATAATTGGTCTTGCTTTTTACAGTCGTATAAACGAGGAGTCGGGACTACCGATGACTACCGATGCCCATAAACATCCGCATAGCTGCCATGCAGATGCACTGACTTCCCTTCCCCCTCTTCTCCCTCCAATACTGATCTGACACATTGTTTGTTTGAAATACGTTTACGTACATTTGTGTGACGTGACGTTATCGGTGTGATATACGTTTTCTTATCATTGACGTCAAATCTCAGCTGTTTTTTATGAAGAAACCTATACTAAATTCACCAGGGCATCCAAGTAAAATTATTTGTATAAATAATGATATATATAGTGATTTTTTTAGGTATGATACAACATTATGATCTAGTGTGATAGAATATTAAACTGGCGCTGTACAGTGCAGGTAGACGGAATAACACGTCCCGGCTTATTGCTCCCAGGGGAGTATACGCGAACGCGTTCTCATTTCCCAGCTCAGTCAAAAACCTCATCTAACATGCCTTGTTATGTTTAACTTAATGTTGTTACATAACTTTAGATTAAATTCCATCTCGAATATTCTCGAGGTAATGTTACCAGACGACGATGCTCTCGAATGCAGCAGCGCCACGACCGGGCTGTCCACATAAGGTCATTATTTTCTGGAATCTAATGCGAAGTTAAGAGGCTACGTTTTGTGCAACTTTTACCACGAAGGCATTAAATTGACAGTAATATTTTCGAGCTCGCGTATGTAGACACAGTAAGTGTCAGCTGCTACAACCTGAACGACCCACTTAAATACATGAGGGTGTTGTCAGATTTCGCCTTGACATCGCGAATGACAATATACATTACAACACATAAATTATATATCAACGAATACAAACGTACATTATGTAATCGCGTTGTTTGAATTACAATTGAAATTTGCAATTGAGTTGTAAATCGTACTATGAATGTTATATTAAAATACTGTTATGAGGCTTACAAATTTAGCCTACATTCATACCTAAATGGCACTAGGCTATATATTTTAATACTTGTTTAGAGCCTCGGAGGACGAGCACATGGAACAATCAGTGACGCCCATTAACATTCGAATATGCAATGTCTTCCTTTACTCCATCCATTACAATATATTTGTGAAAACATTAAAAATAATAACTTTTAATACAATCTGAAGCTCTATATTTTACAATGTATAATTTATAATATTTGGCATATATTACAGCAATCACAAATATTTCAATCACCCTTCATTAAAAAGAAAATCATTCAAAACTAGGAGTATTGAAGAAATATCTTTATTTAAAGCCCAGCTGGAGCTGTTTCATGATGGTGTTTTCTCATCACGATATTTTCATCATATGGATGTTCCTTTTGATTGTAATTAGCTTAATTTTAGGTGGTCATTTTAGGTATTTGAAAAAAAATGATTCAACAAATTACGTAATATCTCTTAAGTTTTTATAACATAAGGGGTAAACAAATATGAGAGAGAGAGAGAGAGGGAGAGAGAGAGAGAGAGATACCCCTCGACCATCCAACAAAATTGGGCTGCAATGCAGCAATAGCCTTACCGGTTACCTCTATGTAATAACATCAGTTTTGTTAAATTGTTAATGTTGTCTAATTGTAGGTAATGAAAATGTCCATTGTCAGTCAGTCTAGTTCCCGTGTATCGTGGTAAGGAAACTTGCCCCGCTTTGTTCGGTCGTAACTGTTAATTGCTCGCGTATTGTGTACATATGTCAGCTAAACAAAGGCGGGCTACAATAAAACCTCCCAAATCGCGTTTATGTATTACATCATCAAAGTAGTAGGTTTTGTATATGACAAGTGGACCCGTCAGACTCCGTTATTACGATTACTATTAGGACAAACATACACAAGCGCCACTTCCAGTGAGATCCAGGGGAGCCACGTAAGCCAATCGTGTTCTCAAACCCTCCAGGAATCCTTTGTAATACATCTACAGCCTTTTGGTGTAGTCAGTCCATTTAGGATAGAACAAATGCACACAAATTAGTGACATAAGTATACATGTAGACAAAATAGAACTAGTGCACGGTCTGTAGATCTTAGAAAGAAAACTTTCTATATGTATGTGGGATCGATGGGTACATTGCTAATAGTTACTTACCGTTAACGTTAAGCGTGGACTCAACATGTGTGTGAGACCTTACGCTACTTAACACAGGACTAGTCTCACGTGATGTTATAAGTACACAGATTTTTATTATTATATTACAAAAATACGAAAAAACGCGACAACAGCACTTTCACTTAGCAGAGATATCATGCGAGCTATGGCTATCCTGGTGTGACTGTACTTTTATAATGTAAAATATTTTCGCTTTCATGTTCCTGTAATAAATGTATTTTAACATAGATATTAATATCCACCATGAGTATACAGTTGTAAGCTTATAATATAAAAAATAAATAAAATAAATGTTTTACTGCAGCCGCCACTCTCAAACTTTCGCCGGCTGGTCTACTGGCACACTTAACATTTTTTCTATAACAGAATATATCTACTGGGGCTCTATAAATAGCTAGCAGCTATTGGAAATTTATTTTAATTTTATCTCGCGCTACTTCATTACGCATCGAGACGTAAGCGCGGCTCGCTAAATAAGCCGGCAAATGTATTTTGATTCCAAACCACTTTACCAAAGCTACTGAATACTCGTAAACCTTTAGCAAATCTGTTTTCCGTTATCAACTTGGTGGTATCATAAGTTTCAGACCCTAACGTAAATTTTGGCAATACCTTACTGAACGGAGATTTTATGTTTTACATTACATTCAACCACTTTTAGATTCTACATTAACAATTACTCCTTAAAATAATATCCATCGTACTATCTAGCAGACTGTTCCCGACGCGACGTTGCTTATGAACACACACACTGACTTGAGGAAATACATCGCTCAGTAACGTCATCTAGGTCTGAATTATACAAAATTAGAAATAATCTTCAATTGATGATATTGCTTGTCTCACCAGCAAGCCGCCAATATCTTGATATGGAGCGCAAGGAACCACATTCAATCGCAACATCTCCACATTGAAAAAACTTTGAAATTCACTCACACAAGTGGAGAAGAAATGGTGAAAAACGTAAGCTGGGCTGAGGTCGGCTGATTACGAAATGAATTGTTAGTCGCTAGCAGATATGGCTTTCGGGTGACTCAATTATTTATCACCACAACAACTGCTAGTATGTATTGCGGTATCCATCACAATTATAATGTAATCTAAATCAATCAAATGATTTTCAAACAAATATAAAATGTATCCTTATAATACGCCAAGACGTGAAAATTAATATCGACAAATACGAACGGCTAAATGGAGTCCCGGAATGATACCGATATGCCGTGGTAACGAGGATAATTGATTGTGGGCTGCACTGAGACAGCTCTTTACGTGTCCTGGATGTTTGTTGTATGTGCTTCATCACTTATCGCATATTCCTGTTTGATCGAAAATGTGTTATAAATTCAATTTGATTTTTTCTAGAGTAACACCACCCGGACTTGTGTGATACATTAGTTTGAACATCACAATCACGGTATTTTAATATTGACAATCATAGCGCCGGAACGCACGGAAACATTTTTTTCTCAAAGTTTAAGAACGTGGTACCCATTTTATTTTTTAAATAATGTTCAAGGTCTTGTCGTGGTCTAGTGGTAAGTAGGTCATACGCCTGGTTCGCCTCCGGCAGCGTAACGCCCCATTGATATAAGGCAATAAGGGAATCTACAGCCTACCTGTGTTTGCGCTTACACTTGTGCACTATAATATGCCTCGCGCAGATGGCTGGTCTCTAAAGATATGGACGCTATATTTATACTATTAAATAAAAGAAAAATATAATTCCTAAGACCGAAGCTGCTGTGTACATACTCATTTATCGGGGCTACAAAGTATTCCAATGAATATATAATTTAACTAATACATGCAAACAAAAATAATAAAAATCAATGATTTTAAATAAGTTTTGAAAATAATCTGTTTTAATAGGTCAGAAGATTCTGGCAAGTGTGTTATTTACAGCAACAACAAGATTGTTTACGCCAGCTCCTTAATGGGGCCAGAGTGCGACCGAGTAACAAATGTCAGGATACTTCCAGATATGTCTCGCTAATACATGCACCATAAATGAAAATGTCATGATTACAAACTATAACAACCTGCCCAACATCACGAATTTAGCAGGTCATTAACCGGTCACGTTGTTATGTTTCTCACCACCTTAGTTCACCAATTAATTAGTTATTTCTTGAGAAGAGTGAGTGTTTTGTGTTTTGGCACATTAAATACTACTGTGGGTTGATACAGCCTCTCAGAATTATATTATCGTGTTAGCGTGTCTCGTCCCCCGATTTTGGCTTATTATTCTGCTTTTAACTAACAATAACATAAATGACACTTGTCAATTCAGTCGAGCGGTTAGAGAAATTTGTCAAATAAAAGTCACTTACTTGAATCAAAAAAGAAAAACGACATTATTTGAGAAATTGCCAAGGGACGTGTGAATTTAGGAGTCAGCGCTTGAGCAAAGTAACTAGTAAGTATATTTATACTGCGCTGGATATCGGACAAGATGGAAGTTAGCCAACGTCACTAAACTAGGATATTCCTGGAAGGAATATAAAACTTGTTTATTGTAAAGATATAATGCTAATATAATTTATAATTGAACTTGGTCAACACACCAATACATTGTAGTGGCGAAATTTTTTTTATGAGATAGGGCCAAGCGAGCAAATGGGAAGTGACTACAGCCGCCATCTGTAAGTCTGGGCATCTTACAGACGCGTTGGGAGTTGGCCATTAAGGAGAATATATGCTCTTTTCTGGAAAACCACTATGTCGTGTAGTCGTGTCGTATCGGAACCGTGGGAGGCAGCTGGCTCCACAGTACTGTTGCACGCCGTAACAAGTGGCGTTCAGACCGCACTGTTGTAGATTTACGGACATCAAGGTGATGCGCGTGAAATCTTAAAGCTCTGTCGATGTCTGAAGATTCTGCTGCCGGTATTGAGTCGAACAATTCCTCGGAACACTCCCCATAAAAATACGATAAAACGCGCACAGTGAACCGATACATCTCCGTAGGACCAAAGAATCGAGCTCTTCGGAAATAACTTCGTCAACGATTCGAGTCGCTCTACATAACGTATAGCGACTTCGGTCAAATGAAACAAGCTGATATTGCCGGGCCTCTCTGCCCAATGATGGGAGTAGTACTCCATATGCGGCCAGGCCTGCGCCTTGTAAAGTTGCAACCGATGGGCTGGATTGGAGTCTTGTTGCTTCAGAGATATCCGTATTTTCGTGGTTCGAACCACGAAAATTCTACCGGGGAAATCCGTAAGTCGTCAATATAGACTTGTTCTGATCTGACCGTTCGGTCCCGGGGCAGGGGTGTATAGGCGAATTACTTGTGGAATTGTTTTTATCTTCGTTGTTGTTTTCGTGATGTTTCGCTTTTGGCGGCGCGGTTTTCGTCTGTGTCAGACGTGTTTGGTTTTGATTTCCGTAAGTTGTTTACATCAAAGTTTAATTTGGTAAAATTCCTGCGGGAATTACTTTCGTTGCTTTCGTTTTGTTTCTTTTTGTTGTGGTTATAAAATAAGCTAAGGTTTTGTTACATTTTTAGTGACAGGAACATGATGAGTTTCGGGGAGGAGGGATGAGTTTGGCAAAGGGGAGGGGTGGAGGTCGCTCTAGGGGGAACTCCGACGATTTCGAGGTTTTTGAGGACCTTTCCTCACTGGTGTCCTTGTTGGTGGAGGAATTAGGGCGCAAGCGCCTGTTTGCGGAGAGGTCTGGGGACTCCGGTTCCGGTTCCGAGACAAGTGTGGTGGGAGCCGATGCGTTCAGATCACGATGTGCAGCCAGAAAGGCAAAACGAATACACTAGCGGGAGCTAGGGCGGCCCTGCGGGAGCGTATAGATAATGAGAAATAGGAACGCTTTGAGGAAGCATTACGGAAAAGGGCGTTACTAAAGGAGAAAGAAGGAGGAACAACCCAGACGGCGACTGCTATAATTTTGGAGGATGTTGGTCGGTGTGGCGCCTCCAAAACTAAGAGGGCTGCGGGATCCACCAGGGAGATGATGGAGTTCTATGTGGTCCGCACGGAGGACTAGGAGGTGAGGCGGCTGAAGGCTGATAACGCGAGGTTGCAGCGGGAACTGGGCAACCTGCGGGAAGATATCCGCGCCTACAAGCGCGATTTTGAGGAGGCGCGGAAGAAGTTGGCTGAAGCGAGCTTAGCAGCCTCCACAATGGTAGACTTTATGAAAGATGTTGCCCAGATGGTGGGGAACATAGTGAATGCACGCTTCTCGGCCTGGAGATGCGGCTTCCTCCTGCCCCACCCTGCTGCTCGACTCTGGCCGGGGACAGTAGGCCGCTGGCGATGGAGACGAGCACCGCGATCGCTACCAAGAAAGCGACGCCAGCGGCAGCCATTAAGGAGATGGAATTCCCTGCCCTTCCCAATGTGTCTAAGGGGAAGGGAAAAGTTCAGGCGTGGAGGGCGTTTGGTCCCTCCACGAGCAAGGCACCATCATTGGAGGCAAGGGCTGAAGATCAAGCGCCCCAGGAAAAGAGGAACTCGAGGACGGACGTCGTCCGCTGGAAAGCGTTGAAGAAGCCGACGGCACAAGCGCCGTCGGAAAGGAAGACAAATACACCGGCGGCTTATGTGACACTGGCGAAGAAGAAGCAGGCGACGATGCTGAATCTGTCGCTCCGCCGATCCTCAGCCGTTTTCGTCAAATTACGGCCGGAGGCAGTGACCAAGCGGGTAACATACGCTTCGGTACTATTGAAGGTGAAAGGGGCGGTGGATCTTAAGGAGCTGGGTATTGGTCCGCTCCGGATTCACCAGTCGGCGACCGAGGCGCGACCCATAGAGCTGCCCTGCTCCACGAGCGGCGAGAAAGCGAATAATCTCGCAGGACGTGCTTCGTTCGTGCTCGGCCCACATCGAACTCCCGGCGACAGTGGCCAAGAAGCTGCTAATTGCTGGGAGCGTAACGTTGCACCTCCTGTAAGCGAGCTCCAGGCACTGTTTCCGGTGCTAGGGCTAGTGACTAGGGCACGAGTCCAGAACGTACACCGGTGGCACTGACCGCAGTACATTGTGTCACCACTGCGGTGAGCCTGGCCACAAAGCCGGCGGGTGTTCCGCCACCGCTAGCCACTGCCCACTTCCAAACGCAGGGCGGCCCAAGGACTCGGCAAGATGAGCCCCCACATCAATTATCTGGTGATAATCCTTGATGGAGGGTGGACCTTCGGCACACACTTCACTGTGGTGGGGGCGAAGGTCGTAAGGGCAGACTCATCCCGAGGACCCAACGCCGCCTGCAGACAGCTGTACTCCGGTGTCTTTCGGAGTGTGGAGACGTACGGTGCTCCGGTTTGGGCGGAACGTTTCACTGCGAGAAATAAGGCCCATCTGCGCACTGCGCAAAGGGTCATCGCAGTGTGGTCGATTCGGGGGTACCGTATGGTGTCGTGGGCTGCAGCTACGGCCATAGCTGGCAATCCCCCGTGGGAACTCATTTCGGAGGTTCTTCCCGAGTGCTGCAACTTATGCCTCGGATTAGAGGGCTCTTGGCCTGAACCCTACGCATGACGAGATCCTACGGGTCCGCTGGTTAAGGCATGTGGCGCTAATGCAGATGTGGAGATAAGTCCTGGCGCGGCAGTCATATAGCAGAGAACTCTCTCAACTGCTGAAGCAATTTACTCAAACTGCTGACTTGCGCCCGGTCCTCGGGCTCGAGGACCGCAATTAATCGCAATTAATCATCTGGTGTTGAATGCAAAAGAAAAATATTTATAATTACAGCCCGCAGGAGAATTTGTAACTTTAATTATCCCAAAGTAACATTATAAATAGTTAAATTTTGTTCGCTGTATACCACATACACTGCATCCGTACATTCATCACTGACAAATATAACTACAATCATAATAAGATGCTAATTGAGTTTGTGCTTATTACACCTCTCCCTTTCAAACAAATCATTATGTACCTTACTCACAGGTGCTATGTAAATACAAAACTATAGGATACCCTAATACATAATATTTTTTCATAATATATTAAAGAAGTAATACGGATGAATATTCTTAAAATAATGCACATAGACAATGCATCAACTAGTATTGTAGAGCAACACAACATGTAACAGCACATGTAAAGTAGTATTTATCATGGATAACAAACACATCCTGATAATTTAAAATGATTGATATGCTAAGTTCCGAATTATCTACCATTTAAATATTACAGAACATAAACTAAGGGAGATTTTACATTTTATATATTTATGAGCAAATTTTTTTAGTAAGATGCTTATCCTTGCCGCTCAAGAAAATTTTCTTGTAGACTAAATCACCTATATTAAATTCAACCCATTTAAGGTGCAAGTTATATCTTTCAGAATTTTTAAAATGTGAATAATACAATTGGAACTGAACTTTATTAAATATTTCAGCTAACCTACCTACATTTTCCGCATAGCAATCACGTGGTGCGAAAATCAAATTATCAACATTAGCAACATCCGGAGCTAAGGTATCAGATGTAACTCTCGGAGGTTCTTGAAATGTATGCTAACGTGTCTGCACACACTTAAAGCTCCTACAAGCATTCCTCAGTTGATCCATCGATGTAATTTCAGACGATGCTGAAATAGTGGCAACAAGGTTTAACATTATGCAATAATAAATCTAATTTAAGTTTTTCGTCTAGTGTGGACCTTAATCTGTTGAAATAACCATCCATGACCGCTAAATAAATCACGAGTGACTCATTCTCACTCTACAAAAAATACACTTGGTTTGATAATAATGTAACTTTAAATTTCAATATTAGTAACTACATACACAATGTGATAAGTATCAAAGTTAGAAACTATCTATCCCTAGTTTTCTGACAAAAAATATCTTTAAATTCGTAATTTTACAATAATAATTTCAACAATATATTGATTATGAATGTGGGCAAGATATTAATTTATGTTAAGATCAAAATACGAGACTTTTAATATGAAAAAGCAAGAACAATTATTTAATATTTGTACCCACAAAGCAATTGTTATTTAATTTTTACAATTTATGTTATATATATATATAAAAGAAAGTCGTGTTAGTTACACCACTTATAACTCAAGAACGGCAGAACAGATTTGGCTGAAAATTGGTAGGGAGGTAGCTTACAGCCAGGAGACGGACATAGGATACTTTTTATCCCGTTCGACAGCGTTCCCGTGTGACTTGACATGAAACGTCAGTCACTACTGGCAACGATGGGTATCCGCTGTATCGGCGTCGATCACCAGATGACAACGGTCGAACTGTCACAACAAAAGTGAAAAGAATGGATTTCGACATTTTGTCGACAACAGTTGGATTGTTCCATATCCGCCACTTATTTCTAAAACTTTCAAGACACATTGTAACGTTGAATACTGCAATTCAGTTAAGTCCATAAAATATATTTGCAAATATGTCACGAAAGGCAGTGATATGGCGGTTTTTGGATTGCAATCCTCAAATACCAACGACGAAATTTCACGCTATCAAGCTACTGTTATACATTTGGCGGTGCATCTGGAGAATGGTCAACGAGTATATTTCAAGGCTTCGAATGCTACGCAACGTGCTGAAACACCTCCAGCAACTACATTGACCAGTTTTTTTGCAATCTGCTAAAGCGATCAGTTTGCACAAACTTTGCTTTACTCGGAGATGCCACGTTATTATACTTGGAATGCTTCATCAAAGAATTTTCAAAGACGGAAGCAAGGAGATGCGGTTCCTGGGTATCCAGATGTGCGTTCTACTGATGCTCGTGGTCGTATGTTTACAGTTCATCCAAAGAATGATGAATGTTTCTATTTGCGGTTGTTGCTGGTATATGTGCGTGGTCCAACTTCATTTGAGACACTATGAACTGTTAATGGTGTAATATTCCCAACATATCGTGCTGCATGTGAAGAATTGAACTTATTAGAAAACGATACCCATTGGGATACGACAACCGCTGAAGCCACTATCTCTGCATCTCCAAGTCAGATACGCACATTATTCGCTATCATAATTTCTACACGTTTTCCATTAAAACCATGTAACCTGTGACACAAATACAAAGATAGTATGTCAGAAGATATTTTATATCAAAGTCGTGTCAGTTCCAGAAATCACGATATTGAGATGAATGAGGAGATACATAATCGTGCTTTACTCTTGATAGAAGATATGTGTTACATCATGTGCGGTAATTTATTAATCAGGTTAGGAATGCCAGCGCCAAATCGTGAAATGAATGACGCATTTAATCGAGAATTGGAACGGGAACGTGAATATGATCATCAGGAATTTGATTTAGTAGTTCAAAGGAATGTACCCCTGTTGAATTACGAAAAAAGGAAGCTTATGATACTTAAATGAAGGCAATCGCTGATGAAAATTGTGGTTTATATTTCCTAGATACCCCTGGTGGAACTGGCAAGACATTCCTTATGTCATTAGTTTTAGCAACTGTTCGGGCGAGATCCAACATAGCGGTTGCAGTTGCTTCTTCTGGAATAGCAGACACATTGTTAGAAGGATGCCGTACGGCTTATTCAGCATTCAAATTACCGTTAAATCTTCAAACTATTGAAGAATCAACGTGTAATATTGCAAAACACTCAGCAATGGCCAAAGTTTAAGCGGCATCGAAAATCATCATCTGGGACGAACGCACAATGGCGCATAAACGTGCATTAGAAGCACTTAACCGAACATTAAAAGATTTACGCAATGACTCGAGATGTTTTAGAGGAGCAATGATTTTACTGTCTGGCGATTTCCACCAAATACTGCCAGTAATTCAAAGATCTACGGCTGCCGATGAAATAAACGCTTGCCTCAAATCGTCAAATCTATGGCGCT
>JAFELO010000543.1:131044-157449 GCA_017140195.1 Eumaeus atala | reverse complement strand
CTCTCCAAGAAGAATACTAAATAAAAGCCACGGTTTGTGCCAACTGTCTCGTAAACCGAAAAGTTATCTACGGATTGATGATTTGTAAGTAGGGACAGTCGCACTTGCGTCAGAGCCATATTTCAGGGCTACTGATGCGTCAGTACTCCCTCGAAATATTCACAGATTTTCTACTTAGGGTATAACTTGCGACCACAAAGCAAAGTTACGCTGTGATAATATCGTACATTGATGTGAAAATTACTCGCGTTAATTGTAATTTGTGCATTCATCTTGTTACACAGCTCGCAATTGTCAGCAGACAGCTGTGATATAGTTTCTGTACTTGTCTTTGTTTTACTATGGGCATGGTATGGATAAGCAGACTAAACACCTGATAGTCAGTGATCATTGGGACTCATAGTCAATCTTAGAGTCATATATTACTGACTACCTAATAAGTAATATATTTTTCCAGGAGTAAGCTCGCGGAGCGCTGCTGTTGTGAAGTCAAAGTTAATTGATTTTGCCCACTTAGCACAGGGTTGAAATAAGGGCTACAACGGAATTGTTTATTGTGTATCTACTGAAAAAGTACAAATCTCGAGATTTGTTATTGTGAATGCCGTTCGTATTGAATATAACTTGTATAATCTGAGGCATCAGAGTATAATCCTTGCCGTGGTAGCCACTTAAACGGAGATACGGGCTTGGTTGATCCTGCTGATCAGGGGATTTCGCTAAGGGCTATGGGGTGCTCGAGTTCGTTAACAGAGGGTGTGACATAGGGTTACATCCTTCGCTACATAAAGTATTTACAAAATGTACTATACAATACAACTAATATTACAAAATCTCTATTTAAGTAATCATTCGTTTGTGAGTTTCACTTTATATTTTAATGTCGACAGTAGACAGAGTATTTACAAGACCAAGCCTGGCCCATATTAATTGGCCCTGCATGACACTCGGCACTACATTAAAAACTTTAGTTAACATGCAGGTTGTTCGTTGCTTCTTGAGTTTTGAGTTACCTGAGAAAGTTGAGTGTGTCACATTTCTCCCTTGGTATTCGAATATCGCGTTTCAAGTGCTGTACATATTTATGTTTAGTATTATTATTGAAACAAAGTTCCTTACCGCGCGTTGAGAAGAAGCCTAGACGGCAAAAAATCAGAAGAAAAGTTGTCAGAACACTTTTTGCTATAGCTAAAGTGTGGTAAGCCTCACGGCGTGCGCATGTTTTTTTTATCTCCCTATCTCTATCTCTCTGACTGTCTCATACAAAGCAAGGCAATTATTTTCGTTTCGTCTTTCTATTTAGCTTTTAATAGTGCAAGAGTAGTGTTGGTTAGCAAAATAGGAGAATCGTCAAGAGAGATGTCCACCGTCTCAGAGGACCGTTTAGCTCTCTCTGACGACGTCCGGGACCTAAAATCCTTAGAAAAAAAGCGGCTAAAAGTCTGCACGATCGCAACGGAGGCGAAGTGTGCAGGCAAGGCATCCGACATCTCGAATGAGAATTTAAAAAGGCTACACCCGATTTTATATTGGGATCACTTCGTTCGCTAGAAAGATCTCCGTCTCATACGGCCTAATGGCCACTAGCGAGTGATATTAAATCCTTACCGATAGCTCAAATGCCACTACTTAAGCTCGAAAATCGATTACCTGCACAAGAGTATGACGAAACAGCGGAGTATCTAGCCGACACACAAGAAAATCAATGTAATCCTAGCTTCCTCCCCGCAGACCCCTCCCACATATAAGAGGTAGAAAGTATAGCAAGAGCCCCCAGGCCTAATGGAATAACCAATAAGGAGCTGAAACAACTGCCTCCCGTTATCATACACCTCTTAGTGTGCATTTTGGCGCCCTTCTGGCACAATACTCCTACCCAGACATATGGAAGGAAGCCATAGTGATAGGCATACATAAACCGGGGAAACCCCAGGTGGAGCCCACTAGCTACCCATAAGCCTCGTAAGCTCTTTAGGTAAATCTATAAAAGGATAATTCTCGCTCGCCTAAAAACTGTTACACGAGTAGAAAATCTATTCATAGACGACAGGTTCGCACTTCGCGACAGACATAACAAGTACACCGCCTCGCGGAGTACGTACTATCGGGACTCAAAGAACAGGGCCGGCCACGCTGCACGGGCGCTATCTTTGATGCAGCAAAGGCGTTTGACAAGATTTGGCATCATGGCCACATCTTCAAACTATACCAGCTAGGACTGCCTGACAGGCTGGTACTGATCGTAAACAGCTATCTAGCAAACAGACAGTTCCACTACAGAGCGGAGGGCACCCTGTCCTCCCCTCGTCCCCTCAGTTGGTTGTCCGCAAAGATCAGTTTTATCTCCCACCCTCTTCACTAGCGACATACCGTGACGACCCAGCGCCCAGCTGGCGATGTTTGCGGATGGTTGCACACTGTACTATAGATACCTACGTCACCGAACGCGGTGAATGGTTCTAGAAATGGAGAATAGAGGTCAATGTGGAGAAGTTCATAAGAAGAGAGGTCCATACTCTTCTCATTAAACTTGCCTCCCATCTTGCTGTACGCTAACGAGATACCTAGAGCAGAGACGATGAAATACTTGGGAGTCACTCTCGATAGGTCGCTGAGCTTCAAAAATCATTTAGATAACGTTTTGAAAAATGCACGACATGTCCTTTTTAAACTCTGTCCTCTTATAAACAAAAAAGACCAAATGGCGTATAGACATAAGCTCACTTTGTATATTACATGCATTCGACCGATCATGTCGTATTGCAGTGCAGCATTCGCGTGTATATCCCCTACCCAAATAGAATGTTAGCAGAAAATGTAAAATAGATTCTTACGCACGGCTAATGGATGCCCGTGGTACTTCCGAAACATCGACCTACATTGTGACTTTCAATTGACCTCGATTAAAGGACACTTCAAAGAGCTGTCTCAAAAGTTATCTGACCGTGCCCTTAATCACAAAAATAAATTAATCGTTCAAACGTCGAAATACGATCCGACGTTATTAACCGACTCCCGTTGCCGTCGGCTGAAGCAGGTATTGCACGACACCGACGACGCGATCGCGATAGCAGTAGCTAAGTCGGTCCAAGAACACAAACAAAGAAACACCAAGACACGCTCCCGCAGTAAAATGCCATTAGGGCCAACTAATGAATAGCAGTTTTAGTCGATAGTAGCTATCTCTTTACGACCTGAGTCCGACACGCACTTCAGGCCCCCTTGGGCCGGCTGGATGGTGCGTAAATGCATTTTTCCAGCTAGAACCAATATCATATACACCGCTCGTACCGGTCGAGCGATGAAACCTTACATATAGTGACACAGTTATAACACAAATGACTGACAGAAAAAAAATCACGCACCGCTTACGGAAACGAGCCCGGGTTTGAATCCATAATTTGAGAGCTTAGATATGATATAGAAATTAAATAACGCGAATTTAGAGAGATCTAATAATAAATAAATCAAGAATACGGCTTTTCGCTGATTTGTAGCGCAAATCGACTACTCCCGTCAGTGGGGGAGGGGGACGACCGCTTACCCCTTTTCGGTCCCAAAAATAGTTACTATAGGGTACGCCCGCCCGCAATCAACACGGTACATCTGTTCCCATCTGCGGGAAAAGAGGTTGGGGGGGTATGTCCCCCTATCGTCTCCCTAAACCTGAAGACACAAAGGTCTTCTTGTGTCTTCAGGTTTAGGGAGAGAGAGAGGGAGAGAGTCAGTCGAACTGTTGAGGTTGGTCAAGCGCCACCAACAAGTATTAGGTCCCTCTGAAAAAAAAATCGTTTGTTTTTTTCCCTCTAGTCTCATTCGCAAAGCGCGATAAGGAACTTTTTTTTTATGGAATTGGGGGACGAACAAACAATTGGAGCTTTTTTTACGACTACCGACGCTCATGAACATCTACATAATCTCTGTGCCGATGCGTTACCCTCCTTCTCCCTCCCCCAATGGGCCACCGGCTACTCACAAACCGCACGAAACGCGACACTGAAGATGTCACTTTATTGCGTTATTATGTGAGCGTGAGGTACCTGTCTGGTCGTGCCTGTCCACTTCCGCTGCAACATGGCACTACCTCTTACTAAAATTAGATTCATTAAGGACTTTATTATTTTAATTAAATAATACGATACACATACTATGGACCACAACATGCATTCACTTGCCTACTACGAGTTTCTGAAGTGTCGACTGTCCAAAACAACGACGTTCAATTATTTTCATCAGCGAACATGTTAGTTAGGTTATGTCCCAGAGTTTCGATAAATATGGTTGACAATGTACCGTCAACCTTATTGCCTAACTGCTAAAGTAAATTAGCATCGTATATCACGCGATTGGATCCCTCCAGCACCTTAATCCGTCTAGCCAAACAAGTCCTTGTTGTCTAATGCAGAGCCAACAGACTACCGGTAAAGTTCCCGCCAACTTACTGACCTCAGATGTATTTCGAGCTTGTTAAATACCCTGCAGTGTAATAGATTTCAACTAATCAACTACCATAGCAAAATTGATTTGAATTATAGAATCACTATTATATAACAGAGATATACTAGACTTAGAGCTGATTTCACTTTCTTACAATTAGATTTTAAGTAGCTATTTATTAATTTTAACTACCACATAACTGTATAATACTTATTTTTTTACCGTAGTGACTACGAAAAAATGGAGCTTATTGGCCAGTTATTTTCCTTACGCTTTAATAGGATTACGTGAAGAGGCCCTTAGAATTAGTTGGACCCTTGGTCATGCTCAAGGCGAGGACCAATATCTTTAGACAATTGAATATATGTGGTTATCGGTTCTGTCTGATATAACATATAATATGAAACATTAATTTGAGTAAATGAATACTTAAAACATAACAACTAAAGACATATACAAAATTAATTTTAATGTGTACCATTAAACCCACCCGACTTTGACTTGCGCATTATAGTCATGCAAAATATCGCGAAAGTAAGTTTAACGACAGTCAGGTTGTCAGGATAGTCCCGTTGGCATGGAACCCTTTGTGTGTGGGTCCGGCTTATGCACGATCGGGTTTCTTTGTATGTTTAGAGGCCGGTAGTGGGAGCTCATATTTTATTGTTACTAATGAAATGTATCTAGCGTGCTGATACGGTGAGGAGATAAGTCAGACCAGCTATTAAGGTAACTGTTAAATGTTGGAACATGGAGGTACACGGAACGGAATTATTTAATTGAAATTCGACAGACTCAATTCTGAGTTCGAAACCAAATGAGCGAATTAAAATGTAAAATGTTTCTGAATTAGAAAACAAACAACTTCGACCTAAGCGTTAATATGTTGTGAAGATGTATGTTTTAAGTTGTAACGTACTTTTGAATGTTTATGTCGAAGAAAGGCGACGTTCGCGTAACAGCGCTACGGTGAAAGGTAGCCGACATCTGTCGTCATAACATTATCTATTAGTCGTGAGAAGATGTCTGTACGGTTAGGAAAATCAAACAGTATACATTTACTTTTTACCTATATTTTTCGTGCTAATAACTATAGCTCAGTGATAAAGAGAAATCAGCGAAAACTAAACAGTTCCCAAAGGGAAGGCAATTTTAATGAAACGTTAAATAACTAATTCTGTCTGATTTTACATCGTTACTGTTAAATCTATCTAGGACTTTTGATTATAAGTTTGATGTTATAAGTGCGAAACTCCTAATATTACTTATTTTATATGTTTCTATATTCCATAACCTATGCAAGTTTGTTTTAATTGTACGCTTCAACATAAAATAAAAGCCACATTAAATTATTACCATCCTCACCAAACTGGATGCACACAAATAACTGATGTATCTAAATGGAATCATAGACGTCCAATAAACTTAAATAACTAATAAGACATTAGGTTATTGCTGTATTGCTGCCAAATCGGGCCGGCACTCGCATGATACGGCTGTAAAGTAACAGCTCTGTCTGTTTCGTGCTACACGTGAGTATCCGTTTTTATGTAATCTTTGCTTCTACGGAACCATTACTGGGCACATTCTTCCTCTTATTTCTATTTTTACTTCGCAGTATAAGTTGTTAAATATCATATTTGATCATAAATGGCCTTTAATCTGTGAATTTTCCACTTGGTTTGGAAATACTTCATACAGTAACCCAGAAAGGAATTGTCGAGGTAGTGTTGTGGTGACCACTTACAATTGAACACATTTTTGGCCTACTTTTCAATTAATCAAATTACAATAAACTGGCGTAATCACATATTGTCACAAATATCCCACCTATCTCGAGATCGCCGCCATGGAATATTATTTCCTTATTTATCACGACTAGCAGCATTTAGAGAGGTTATCATCAAATCTTTACACAATACTTATCCATTCAGATGTAATCCATTCAGATGTAAACTTCAATGTATATGAAATGTTTGTTTTTAAATTATATATGAAATGTTTGTTTATAAATTATTATGTAAAAACAAATATTTCATATACGGCAATACGTGGGCAAACGAGAATTCGGAGGGCATTACAACAATAAAGAGGATGTGTTGCCACCCCCTCCTCCCATATTTTTTAAAAATAGGATAAATGACTACGAAAAAGTTACATTTTTTAAATAAATCATGCATTCGCCACGTAATTGTTGTGTTGAAATACGTACTTTAAACTCCGCAGGAACCGCTGCGACGGGTTGGATATACTGCAGCTTGTAAGCTCGTATTTTTACTTGTAATTAATTTCAACAGTTGCCCAATATTCTTTGTCGTTTGTCATATTTATTAATACACTTTAAAATGTAAAATGAAACGTATGAATATCGTCCAGAAAATTTTACTACTTGGAGCCATTTAATGAATACCAACGCGCCCATACTCGTACATTTGAGTATATTTTAATCGGAGCCTTCGTACGACTGCCGACGCCCATGAACATAGACATAATTACTATACCGATGTGTTCACCGCCCCCAATAGGCTACCGGCTATTCAAAGACCGTGCAAAACGCGACACTAAAGATTTCACTTTACGGCGGTATTATGTGAGCGAGAGGTACATAGGAGGATTCCGTTACATAGGAGGCTACTCCTACCTCCTTCCATGCAGCATGACACTACCTCTAAACTACTACTGCAACTAGATAGTGCCAACCATTCACAACCCTTTGAATTATATCCGGGAGCCCGAACGAACAGCAAAAACTGTCTTGGGATTCGTAACGAATTTAATCAGAGGAAGATAGAAGAAGCATTTTATTTAATAAGTAAAATTATCGCTTTTCCATTGAAATTAGTGTGATAACATACTAAGTAGTCATCACTTAGGATAACTTAGTCCAAAATACCATCCACCACCTCTGAAAGTTAAAAAAATGTACGAAACCTAACAGCATAGCTGTCGCTTGGCGCGGTATCATGTGAACTAGAGCTACCTCCCGGCTCTTCTAGCCTTATTACAACACGGCATACTTACACAAAAATTCTTTCTTTTATAATCAAACTATTTTTTGCCCCAACAGGATATCCTGACTCCCTAGAAGTCGATGAGAACCCTAATCGTCACGACGTCACTGTGTCCTAAATCTAACCTTTTATTCACTCTATAAATTTCTATTTGTTAATTGTACAAAAATTATAGTGTAATAACGTTGAATGCATGATTGTATAACCCGAGATAAAATAACATCCATATAAATGTGTGCGTTTATACTTATATATGTATGTCCCATCTCGTTATCCGAAGGGCTGGTTCTCGGACACGAGCGGAGACGTAGACCAAGCTTTTCCGAGCTGCTGCCGGTCGGCAACCGAAATAAATATAAATGAACCATCTGGTATATTGTACGAAATGACATTTCATACAAACGCTTATTTTAGAATTTAGAATTTTTAAAATATTTTTTTTTTTTTTTTGGATCTTGAGACTAATGACATTGTGATCTAATCGATATGACTGAGTTTGTATCTTTATATCTGTGGACGAGGAAGTGGGCAGTCGTCAAGGTGCCATGTTACTGGCAGATCCGGGGCACCTCAATACGGCCGGCTGGTGGCAACAGGGTTTTTGTGGGTATTCGATTAACCGTTAGTCGCACCCTCACATCAGATCACCCAGATGGACCGAATTTGGTGGAGCTGGGTAAGCAGAAGTTATATACAGACAGTAAAATCTCAAATTGACTCCATTAGCAATATGCCGAACTTCTGCAGATACACTGTTAGGTCATAATATTGTTATTATTTTTAATTATTTTATTATTTGTTGCGTAAGAAAACCTGTATAAACTTAACAAAACAAATATTATCGCCGCGATACTACACTGTTCAAAGAAAAACAGAAAAGTGAACCGAAAATAATTAGCTTGCTTTCTATGGGAGAGAGATTGGCATCAGCCCAGCCGCCGTAGTGAGCGGACGTGTTATCGCGTCGAACACAGCGTACGGCCCCTCTACTGCGTATTAGTCAGGTGGCCGATTGCTCGTACCAGTCACGGTGCAATAGCAAACCTGCATAGGGCTATTATCATAGCTAAATTGGGACAAATAAATTCTTATTTTTTCCACATTTGAGCACACCTGTGTTGACAAACTACAAATAAGTGAGTCGACAGCTCCCACGCAGGTGCGGTCGCCTCGGAGTCGCGCGCGACAGCTGATAAGTAATGACGTCATAATAATACTGGTTTTCGTTGCTTCATAGTAGAAACATGCCGAGCCCCAGAAGAGAGAAAAAGTCACCATCACTGACGAAGCGAAGTATGGAGGGACGAGCCCGTACGACTTCCATATCGTCGACCAGGAGCGAGCCAAGCACCCCAGTAACGGCAGGTATAAGTAAACCCTTTACTAGAGACCATCACCCATTGGCGGGGGCAGTTTACACCGCCGCAAAGTCGTTTCAAAGCCATCAAACCTCTGCAAAACCCGTCACGCAACGCGACGGGAGGCCCTCGTCATCATGGGAGAGGGCTAATCCGATCCCTCCCCGTGGATGTAGTCCGACGGCTCCAGCCACCGTAGAAAGCAGACGGACAGTCAAAGTTACGCAGAGACTACCCGAAACCTTCGGGGCGCCATAGAAACCCTCAAGGGAAGTCTAAACCTGGACACCTTTGAAGCCATCCAGGGGGAGTTAAAGCGCCCACGACCGAACGAGCCTGTGTGCCGTCAACTAGCCTCTCGCCTCCAATGAAAAAGGCGCAGGACGGACGGCCCTTCGAGCCCGAGTCCGACTTACGCTACCGCAGTGGCTAGCCCCAGTAATACACCGGTCCCCATGCACAGCTCTCCACCAATACAACAGCAACCTGATACACAAATCCGACCACTAAACCCACCAAGATATCCTCCATGGACCAAAAAATCCTTTTCAAAAAGGCATACGTTTTAGTCCCACGGGTGAGAATAAATACCGTACAATCCAAAAATACCTCACAAAAACAGAAGCCACCCACGGGATTTCGTGGTTTTGCTATAGCCTGCCCACGGACAGAAGTGTGAAGGTCTGCATCAGAGGTCTTCCGGTAAATACCCTGCCAGAAGAGATCTCGGGTGACTTGGAGCGCCTGGAATATGCCCTGGAGTACGTAAGGGCAATCAAGGCGAGCCAAGGCCGCCCAGGATGTAACTTCTTGGCTATTTTAAAGAGAACTCCAAATTTAATTCCAGAGATATACGGAGTAACGGAGCTGCTAGGTATGGCAGGTGTTGCGGTCAGAGCCTGGCGAAGCAAGCGGGGCCCAGCGCAATGCCACTGCTCCCCACCGAAACCCAGCATTGCTCCAAACCAAATACCTGTCCCACCTCCCAGTAGCCAAAATTTTATGAGTGAGGTTAGCGACCGTATTCCACGTTCCCAGCACCCAACAATCGCCACATCCAAAAGCAAGCCCAGGAAGAACAACAAGAAGAAAATAGAAATCCAAATTCCTAACCCATTGCAAATCCAAAATCAAGCGGCGCCTGGGATTCCTACTGTACAGACTCCGCAAATTCCACAACCCATCGCCAAACACAGAGGCAGCAAAAGCGATAGACCAAACACATCACCACTAACACGTATTCTGACAGATGTTCTGAAGATTACTTCAGAAATCATCCAAGATATACTTTCCAGCCACATCCCACTGCAGGCAGTTATTACATACCTTCTTGCGGCTCTCGCCATAATTACCGAACTATTCGCACAATGGACCCAGACACACAATTAAAAATAATGTTCTGGAACGCCAGAGGCCTAAAGGGCAAATCGACACTACTCAGACAGACACTCCACGAAGACTCCATAGACATACTACTGATAAACGAAACGCACCTTTTTCAAAATTCACACATTTACCGCAAGGACCACAAAGGCGCTGTGCTGCACAACCGGGGACTGGTGGTCTGTGTGGCGTGTCGGGTGATCCACCAGCCGTTACCACAGTTCTCCACAGTGACCTTATCCACGATCGGCCGCTTAAAATCTATGCGGCCTACAAATCACTGACGGACCCGCTAGTGGTCTCCGACATTCACCACCATTTCCAAACAGGGGAACAGATGGTTATTGCCGGGGACCTTAACTGCAAGCACCCAGTGTGGAATTCGTACACTAGCTGCCCAAATGGAAACCGCCTATTCAATGATTCCATGTCGAGTGCATACGCGGTGGTAGGTCCGGACCTCCCGATGCGCTACCTGGCCGCCGGACAAACGGGCATGTCTAACACCATAGATGTGGCTCCTATTTTTGGCCCCAGGCCTTGACAAAATGACCAACCTAATGCTCAGACGCCTACCTCCCAAGGCCATAGCAACTATCACGCGGCTTTTTAACGACATCATCTGGATAGGGCACTTCCCAGGGATTTGGAAGGCTGGCCTAGTTATTATGATACCAAAACAGGGGAAAGACATAAGAAAAGCAGCCGGTTACAGACCTATCTCTCTCTTGCCTGCAATTTCCAAAGTATTTGAGGGAATACTCCTCAGATTGATGACTCCTTACCTACCGCAGCGCTTGGAACAGTTTGGCTTTAGACCAGGGCACAGCACCACCCTTCAGTTCGCCAGAGTGATACACATGCTTACCGGCGCGTTGATCAAAAAGGAAACGGCCGGCGCCGTTTTCCTGGATATGGAGAAGGCCTTCGACCGTGTCTGGCACGATGATCTTGTCCACAAGCTGCTTAACACTCCAGTCCCCCGTCCCCTCGTAAAAGTGGTTGCGTCCTTCCTGCAAGGCAGGACGTTCGGCGTGCGGGTGGAAGCCGCCATTTCGGGAGCCGATACACGATATCAGCGGGGGTACCGCAGGGAAGCTGTGTCTCGCCCGCCTTGTACAGCCTATACGTGGCCGATACTCTGACTACGGTGGACACCACACTAGCGCTGTATGCGGACGACACATCCTTCCTTGTGCTATCCATGAATGCAGCCCACATGACCTAGAAGCTCCAGAGAGCACTAAATCTTTTACCGGACTGGCTCCAGAAATGGCGCCTGTCAGTGAACCCTAGCGAAACGCAAGCCCTGCTAATGTCCAAATCTTTACGTCGACCACCTCGGCTAACGATCGCCGGCGAAAAGATCCCTTGGGTCCATACCGCCAAGTACCTGGGTGTCACACTGGATCACGCCTTGAACATGCGAGCCCACGTCGTAGTCGGCGCAGGGGTTGCAACACAATTGTTGCGCCCGGCTATGACTGCACACTTACCCATCAAAATTAAACTTGCCATATACAAAACATACATACGTTCGAGACACCTACGCGGCGCCGGCTTGGTACCACTTGGTAGTGGACTCGCTTAAACAGCGACTTCGCGCCAAGGAGAACCGAGCCCTCAGGTTGGTAGCCGGAGCGCCGCGTTACGTGAGGAACGACGTCATACACCGCAACCTACATATCACCACACTAGACCAACACATCCTACACCTGTCCCAGAGCCTGTTCAACAAAGCTGATTCATCCGACCACCACCACATTAAAAATATAGCTCTCTGGCACAGCAGACAACCAGATCAAAAACCTTATGCCAGAACACCCCTTGGCAACATGGATTAAACCATTTTAACATACATTAAATTGAAAACGTAGCTTATACGTAATTTGTTATATTCCCGTCCCTCTTGTCGCCCTAACTTGGCTGCAACACAGCTGCATATTTCTTTTTTTTAATATCTACGGCAGTAATCGACGAGTAAGTATATTATGTGTAGTATCAAACATATAGTTGCTTTAGTATGGTATTTGCTGTAATAATATTGAATACTAGAAAAGCGATATACATTGCTAGTTTTGTTGAAGGGTATTTGATACACACATTAGTTTAATTTAGCAGTTGGGTACTGGACATCGTTAACGCAAATACTCGTGCGCAGCCTTGTTCAATCATAAATTGGTCAAGATAAGGTTGAATTGTAGCAAGATTGCCAGTCGTGTCTATTGATGGAGTTGTCAAACGTACGCTTCAGTGGGGCGTTCAAGGGCACAGTGTTGGCTTCAAGTTTTCATCTAAGTTCCATTCAGCTGTTCGTTTTATTACGTAAAATTGTTTCAGAATTAATAGATAATTTAGCTTTGTCGTGATATGTTTTTATTGAACTTGTCAAATATGAAAGTTAATAATAACTACCTACCTTATATATGAAAAAATTTAAGATATTCTAAAACGGTGCAAATTAAACGCACAAAAACGATAAAGCCAGAAGCCAGGCTAGCGGCACAAAGTAAAGATTTGTTTTGTTACTCATGTGTTGCCCTCCCCCCTTCCCCAGTTTTTATATATAATACTAAATTATTTAACTTATACAAGTGCCTATACCTCCTTCCCTCTTCACCCTTTAATGGATTACTTGAATAAAAAAAACCGTGAAAAATACACTACGCATCGACTGAGAGTTGCTTTCCTAGTCGCGCTTACAAAATTTTGCTGCAATGTATTATGACTCCAGCTCTTATAGAATACGATGTCAATAAATCAATAATTATTTAGTTATGTTATCTTATCTGTCGCGTGGTCTACATGTAAGCACATGTTGCCCCAGGTTCGAATCTTGGGTCGAACCAAACAAGAAGTGTTATTAGGATTTTTCAATTTATAATAACAGTCCCAAGTCTGTAAGCTGCGCATAACAGCTCGGAATTTGCTCGGAGAGCACGTCGAACTGCCGGTCCCTCGCCTGTTTCCTCTTCAGTCGTGCCGAATTGCCGTCACGTTGGAATAGAAGAATGAAAAAATACAAAGCGCACGTGTATTGCACAAGCACTTGTGTCTAATATGTTTTCTGCTGTAGCTGAAAATCAGCTAGGACAATATTATTATTATTATTATTAAATAACAGAGATGAAATTACATACTAAAAGCTTCTTCTGTATGCTGATTTTTCTAGTCTGTAACATAATAAACCATTGCTTTGTCTTAATCGGATCTTGAACGTTCAATAAAATTAAATTATCAAGAACAGATTAATGTAATACTGTATTGTAGAGAGATCGGGCCGGGGATAGCTGTGATCTTTTCGCGCTGTTATGTCCATAGGTCGGAGGCTCTAATGCTGAATACACCTGATTATGGCCCATCAACATTACACTCGGAAGCTGAGCATTACTGTTATTCCGGCAGCTCAGTCTCTATTCATACATCAGACGTGACGGTCGCGTACAATTTATGTATCCATTTGTCATAAGTTAATTATTATATTTTGCTATTTGTTCTAGCAGTAATAAAATTTATTTTATAAAAATACTTTCCATTAAAGCCATCTAACATTTGGTGGCAGCGGTGGGATCGGAAAATCCCCAGTGCCGCCCAAAAACTGCTATAGACTACGCACATTTTACCAAAATTGTGAAAATCTGTGAATTTTAAAAAAAAGGTGTAGTAAAGACTCAGTGATTGTGAAAGTTCAAAGTCTATAAACATTGAGCTTACAACGAAAATAACACTTTCAACGTGGACATTATCCAGTGCATCTTCATCATCTGCCACTTAAAGCAGAATAGTAATGTACAAACAGCTACTCGCAGCTAGTGACCGCATCTAGCATAAAAAGTGTGCAGCAACCTTCACATCGTGTCCTGAGAAACCCGAAACAGGCATGCCAAGAGTCATCACCGTACGTATCTGCGTACCTTATATATTTCTTAGTATTTATATATTAGTATATATTCCGTATAGTCCTTAGTAATTGTTATAAATCAGGGTTGTACAACACATTGTTCTAATTTTAAAATTTTATTATATATCGATGGCGAAATCCGAAAAAAATACGATTAGAAGATATTCAAATATCGGATAGCTCTAAACCACCGACTACAGTTCCTGCACATACACCTACTCGTGCGACAAAGTCGTCGCCCTTAATAGTCGAAATGGACCTTAACACATTGTTTAAAATTGTTAAACCCTTCGATGGAAGTAGGGACAGCCTTCATTCATTTTTAGTTGATTGTAATAACGCCTACGAGCTTGCCAGTGCAATTCAGAAGCCTATTCTATTTAAATACATAATTAGCCCACTGAGCAGTAAAGCGGAAGTAGCCTGCTCAATCAAAGAATTCCCGAATTGGGACCAGTTAAAAGACTTCCTAAAGAACCAATTCAGTAACCGGAAACAGACTTACTCACAGGATTACAGGAGAGTAAACAAGGGGCATTAGATAGTGTAAGCCAATTTGCTCTTCGTGTTGAGACATTGTTGTCACAACTGTAGTAGTGGTGTCAACATCCACATCAAAAGCTAAGATATTGCCTGGCCGTGCAGCGGCTATGGATGACTAAGCTCTCCATCATTTTTACGTGGGACTATAATTTAGAATATTAAATATTGTGTGGTGCAGGTCACCAAAGAACCTAAATGAGGCTATTAACCTGGCTATATCGGAAGAACGTATTCAGCAGACTTTATGAAAGAAAGCACCAAACGAAACCAAGCCCTTATTTACAGAAATAATAATTATAATAGACCGGGTCCCTCATGATCTACCATAAATCCGGGCATTAATACCAACACATCTAGTAAACAATACAAGACCATCTAATTCGCAAATGTTACAATCCTGTAGATACTGCAAAATGCCGGGCCATGATATTTTAAACTGTAAAAAACGAGAATATAATAACAATAGATTTACGATATCACAACCCACACAATTTAATTCTCAGACTAGATATCCTGCGAGGGTGAACTATTTAGCAGAAACTCTCGAAAAGGATTCTGAGCAGCAAGATGAAGCAGACATTGCAGTAGATGACAGCAATGATAATTTAAACGATTAGAAGTAACCAGCCCCAAAAGGGAGGTCTCATCTCGCATAACATTAGGACCACACCACAGGGTAACCAGACCCAAAAGGGAGGTCTCATCTCGCATAAAATCAAGACCACACCGCAGGGTAACCAGCCCCAAAAGGGAGGTCTCTTCTCGCCTAACATCAAGACCACACCGCAGGGTAACCAGCCCCAAAAGGGAGTACTCATCGCATGTGACACATCAAGGTTTCTAAATCAGGAACACAATCATAAAATCTATGAAATCAATACAGATACGTCTAAGCGATTACTACCTCATATCATATTATAAACTAATGTATCCGACATCTCTTTTTCACTCTTAGTAGACGCAGGGTCCTCTATAAGCCTGCTTAAATCCTCCTGCATTTCTAAAACTATAAAGCTCATAAGAGAATCAGTTAAAATTAAAGGAATAGACCCAGGCGATGAGCCCACATGAACTGAGGGTCATTTCCAACTTAAAGTAGAACTGAAATAAAGTAAACACATAAAGTATAAATTCCATGTCATAAAAGAAATTAATTTACAATACGACGGCATCATTGGTTCCGATTTTCTAATAGACCACGACTGTACAATTGAATACACCAAGGATACTCTTAAAATGGGCTCTGCCTGTATGCACGGCCGAATTAAAGAAATGTAAATTAAGGAAGGGAATGTGCAGTGACATAAAGAATTATGTTAAACAGTGCAAATCCTGCCAAGAAAACAAAACCCTCAGACAGGCTAATAGAGCTCCTTTGCAGATTACTAGTACTTCTTCGGCTCTAAGAACAGCGGACATCCATGGATATCGTTGGACCACTGCCCGAAGCCGGGACAGTTAAACTGAAATTCATATTGACAATATAAGACGATCTGACTAAATTTTCGGCTGCATATCCCATGCGCTCCACCACAGCCGAAGAAACTAGCGAATGCTTCCTCCACTATATATCCATTTTCGGTATCCCTAAGACTATACTCACTTGATCAGTGAGTATTGTTTTAGGGATAGGCACAATTTTTATTATTTAGACATAAATTTTACATCTGACTTGTTTAGAAAAACCTGTGAGCTCCTTAACATAAAGAATTTATGGTCCTCACCATATCATCAACAGACGCAAGGCGCTTTAGAAAGCCACTCCACACTGAAAGAATACCTTAAATCTTACATCAATGAAGAACAGTCAAATTGGCCTAGATATGTATTCACAGCTATGTTGGCCTACAATACGTCCGGTCATTGCACAACACAGTTCACACCACACGACCTAATGTTCGGTAGCAGCTCTATATATAACGAGTCCCAAAGAGCCACATATCCGGATTATGTGCGGATGCTTCGGAATAGACTAAAGTATTCAAGAGAGAAAGCATTAGACTTTATAAGAAGATCCAAGGAAACCTAGAAATCACATTATGATTACCGTGCCCGACCAATTACCTAAAAAGCAGGCGGTTATGTCCACTTAAAATTTATATTAGCAACTGTAGTTAGGATAAATTTCAATATTAATAAAAATAGTAAAGTAACATAATAAAAATAATAAAGTAACTTAGATATAAATAACCTTTCTCATTCATTCTTTCTTATTTATATTCTATTTATTTTACTCTCTTCTAGGTGTCCAGAATGGTGTCTATCCTATCAGGAATTCGTTCACCCTATCTCTTCAAGCTCTGGTCTTTATTTCGACTATATAGGTACACTCGGCTTAAGGAACATACACCTGAGGGTTGTAATAACCTTAGACGTATCCCACTTGAGGGCTCATATAGACGCTATTAGCTATAATATAAAAACAAGTCAAAACCTGTGTAATCGAACACGAATAATGCCGATAGATAAAGAATTCCACAATAGACTCATACCCTTAAAATCCCGATATCGGGATTACGTTACAGACTACTCATCCATCTCACATCTGATAGATAACAGAAGTGAACGAAGTGCATGGATCAATGGAGCAGGTAATTTAATAAAACATATTTTTGGCAATCTAGATGAAGATGACGGCTTTAAATTCGTTAATACGTAAAAATTTTGCAATAGAATAATTACAGCAAAATGAAAAACAATTAATTGGTTTTATGTAAGAAAATATATTTATAACTTCATCGCTAACATCGACATATAATAAAACTTTTCATAAAATTCAAGAAAACGAATTGAACCTTAATGTGGCTATTGGCAAGCTCACACGGGTTATTGGCAATACTACTCAAACCACGAACGGGTTACAAATTTTGGCAACCCTAAATGAAATACTTAGCTCGCTAGAGGCAACCGTACTCACACTTTCATTTCAAATACAAGATGTGACCAATGCAATACTATTCAGTAGCGTCAATGTATTGCACCCGGCTATAGTTACGCCACGTCAGCTGTACCGCGAGCTCGCTGATAACTACAGACACTAGCCCAGCGACCTCGAGCCACCTGCTGTTCTAAATTTAGACTCTACACACTCAATTTTAAATGTATCTAGTATAGTATGTTATTATAGTAATTGTATAAAAAAAAAATTATATTACAAATAACCATAATTAGTGTTAAGAAATATATGTTATTTCATAATATCGCCATACCTACCCCATACAATAATGATCGACCCGACACATTTAGCCTAATAATACCGAGTAATAAATACATAGCAATGATAAAGGATCAGTACCAGTACTGTACAGTCCTCAACCCTGTGTATCAGTATCAACTCCAATCAATATCTGTGTAATATAAACAATGTGTACCTAACAGCGGCGCGCTCAATATGTGAGAACGAGCTATTAACTAAGGCTCTAACTAGCTTGGCGTATCAGTGCAAAGTTAGAACAACCACGGGGAAGATAGACATCATCAACCCCATCAGAAAGAATAGGTGGATCTGCTCCCAATCTGAACCATCCAAAATCTTAATCGACTGTGATAGTTCAAATTATATGAGACCACTGTAGTAGGCACGGTAATAATCGTCATCTCCAAACATTATATCGGTTACTGTAATACGGACTGATGCCGAAATATAATGTAATTAACGTAAGTTCGCCAATCAGTTACTAATCTGTTTTAAATTTGTCAAACGAAATATATAATATGTATGGTTTAAGTAGTATCAATAGTGTTAAGTATAATAGTGTATCTCCGACTAGTTTTGAAAATTTTACCAATCTAGATAAAATTGAACCCGATAAAACTGCAGTAGCTTTACTACTGGACCGAATGAGAACCATTGAAGTAAATCAAGAAGATTTCAGTCAATAGGGAACACATTATTCTATAAATTTTATTATATTCATTTTATAAATTAATAAGATATTTGTGTAAACGGAACCGTCAATTCTGGGCCAATGATATTCACATACCAGCACCAGTAAATTCACTTGAGAATACCATCGACAATGCTGAAATAGAACTAGGCATTCCGGCCGAATTGGACACGAAGTCTGGTGCTCCCACCAGAAGTCACCTCTAGCTGAAGACTTGTCCGCCCACCCCAAGTCTTCTCCAGAAGGGGGAGATGTTATGTCCAGAGGTCGGAGGCTTTAATGCTGAATATACCGGATTATGGCCCATCGGCATTACACTCTCGGAACCTGAGTATATGCTTCTATATGCTACGAATGCTACGAATATTTTCTTTATATGCTCGTAGATGCTGCAGATGTAAAGATTTACTCGATATGAATAATCTGCATATTGAAAAAAATTAAGACTCTACCCACAGGACACAGGAATGAAACTGTACCACTGCGATGTAACTGGAATTTATACAGACGCGTAAATAATTTTAATGTCTTGATCAAGATCAATTTGATATTTTACCATCATCATCATTATCTACCCTTATTGTTCCTCTGCTGGACATAGATCTTTTTTCTGTTGACGCGGAGAAACGCATTTACGCGCCTTCAACAGCCATGTGTGGGGTTCAGTGGTGTGTGGGACTCGCGGCACATGATAGCACGAATACCCACAAAAACCACTGCGAGTGCCATCAGTGCCACCCTTGGTGAGGTGCCCCGGAACAACAATCATCAGGGCACCTCGTCGGCTAGTCAGCCCCTAAGAGATCAACTCCGCCTCCACAGAGGGGGTTTCCCAGCGCCACAGGACAACAACACCGACTTTGAGACAATCCAATAGGGTGAGGTTCTCGCCCCTTGCCCCGTGTGCAAAAATGCCACCTCCAGTTGCTCCTGGCTCCCCTCTTCTTATAAGGGGGGGTACCGAAAGCGATACCTTCTCCTGATCTTCAAGCCACCTCTTCTTATAAGTGGGGTGCATAGATCCCCCTCGGTTCAATTTTCTTCGCCTGGGTTCACCACAGGCTACTAAGCCCCACCGCCACGACAAGGCCTGAACCATGATGGGACTGGACATAGACCTCATCCAATGCACGCCAAGACGACCGGATACTTAATTTAATTATTTTAAATTCACCTGGCAACAAAACGCCCACATTGTTAGTAATAAATTTAGACACTGTTAGTATAATAATATTATTAAGAAATGTACAATTATTAACAATAATGACATTGAAAACATGATATTAATTTAAATGTGTTATGTTGGTTTGTCCGACACAATTCGTAACGAAGTCTTTAGGCAGACAACTAAAGTTACCGATATATTTCTTTAATTTCTTTTCATTTAGGAACCTTTGTCATATGAGGTAATTACGACGGTCAAGTTTCCGCGCGGTCAGTATCACGCGAAGAATACGTTCGCTGAAGCGGCAAGGGACTGGTCACACACACAGACGAACAGATGGCAGTTGGGCAATAAGGTTCTGGAGAGGATGCCGCATTTAGGACAACGAAGTGTCGTTCGACCGTTCACCAGGTGGGAAGACGATTTCCGTGCAGTAGCTGGTCCGGAATGGATGCGCGAAGTAGGAGATCGGTCGTCTTGGCGTTCACTGAAAGAGGCATATGTCCAGTAGCGGACGGATAAGGGCCGATAATGAAAATGAAAATGACACAGTAATATCAAAGATATGATCAAGATATAAGGTCGCTTAACTGGCTCCAAATATTATATAACAAAAGAAATTATATAGGATTGAAACCACGCTATGAACGTAGAATGTGGTTTAATATCTAGATATTATGTACGCAATACTAACAGAGTCTTGAGATACTGAAGGCGACAGCTGTCTCGCAACTGTACCTTAGCATCACACACATGCTCCAAGTAATTTTGAGAACTAAAAACAAAATCAGGGAACTTTTTAGAAGAAACACAAATTAAAGCTGATATATACATAAAGCCTTATATGTTGTATTTTTATTATTGTTTTTTATTTATTATAAACTTACATGTTGCATTTAACAAGCTTGTTTACATGATGTATTATTCCTGTTCTTTGCCGAAATTATTACTTTTAGATTTACTTCAAAATTACATAGTGTCCTCACAAAGTAGTGATGAAAGCGTAATCGTTGAGGATTTGTGGAGGTTCTTAAAGTAGTACCAAGATTTACCTAGTAGACGTTAACATTGTTGGAAAAAGTTCTAAAATATTCTTGGCAGCAGCCAGACACGCGGAAAAACATCCCCGGCATCACCGCGTGAGTGTATGAATAGTTTAGCACACGTCAGTATCACAGTAGTATTTAGTGCCAGTGAAATGTAACGTTACATTTAACTGAACACATTTTACAATATTATTAAAACATATTTAATGGATTCATTGATTATTTACAGTGCTGATTTTATGGTGACTTTATAACCATCATGGTCACTCAGAAGAACAGATTAGAGGAAGGTCAAGAAGGATGAAGTACTGGTTATCCATTCTCCAGTTGGGAGGACAATCTCCGTGCATAGTGGGTCGGGGGTGAATGCAAGTGATAGAAGTACGAATTGACATTGACGGAGGCATATGTGAGGAGACAGATAAAAGCGATGATGATGACGAGGAAATGTAGCAAGACCATTGATGATTAAAGGTACTCTTCACAGCATTGCTGAACCAATACATCAAAAAATCTCCCTAAAGGCCATCACGGGAGCCGGTCGCTACGTCCCAAATGAAGTGTCTACTTCGCGAAGAATCGCGACACTACCGCACTCGGAAACGCCTGCTGTCCCTCTCTTGCCCGAAGGTGAGGGAGCGATAGTGTCGTCCCGCTTGCGCCCCAGCCCTCACGTCCTTGTTTGGAACGCGGTCCGGAATAATTGTTATTCCGTGCCGTGTTTAGAACACGGATGAAGCCAACGAGCTTTTTGTATACATATAGTGTGGTATATAAGAGGAGACCTAGACCCAACAGGTCCGAAGCCGCACCGCGCGACATACTCCCCGACCTTTTTGAAGAAAGGTCGGGGCAGTGAACAGCGAGTCCGACGGAGGACCTACCACCAACACGAAGAATGCCACCGAAGAAGGCGGAACGGGTGATCGTGAGGAGGCTCCTGTTCCCTTCTGAAGAGGAGAACAAGGAGTCCCTAGCGGAGCTGGAGGAGCTACGCCCGCAGAAGGACCCACCAAGCTGGTCGCAGTGGAGGAGTCACACTCGACCGCCACCTCTACGTCATCGTAATCCCTGTCTGCATACGACCCGCCTGAATCACTGCATACGTCACCTGTGGCTCGCGAGTCGGAAATGGCTGGCCCAGCGGCGCCCGAGGAGGACTCGTCGACGTCGCCGGGAGTCGCGTCCGCCTCCGTTTCGGCTGCTGTGTCTGCAGGGGACGTTGAGCCTGCCTTCTCCAGCGGATCGGTTGACGTGGCGCGATATCGCAGCTTCGCCGCCGCTCTGGAGAGCCCCAGGAAGGTAACCCCTAGGTGTGTCCCTACCCCCCACCCCCCATCCCCGCCTACCACTGCGCGACGTGCTGGGGCACGCACCCAACGCCCAGCCCTTTGGGAGGGGCATAAGTTTCCAGGCACAGTCGGCGGAGGAGTTCCGGGCAGTCCAGGCCTTACTGACGTCCTTGACTAAGGACAACCCGGCGGTGCAGTAGCACTGTTATTCCCCACCCTCAGACCTCCCCACCAAGGTGGGTATTAGAGGTCTGCCAGTGGGGACGGACACAGAGTGCATCGCCGAGGAGCTCAGGGGCCTGGGTTTCCCGGTGCGCATTGTCCGGCATATACCGGCGAGAGGCAGAAGACCCGGCTGCCTGTACCACGCGCACCTGGACCGTCTGAACAGCGAGGAGCTCACGCGCCTCTACGAAGTGAGAGAGCTCCTCTGCATGCCCGTAGTGGTCGTGGAGGGGTGGAAGCGCAGACAGGGACCGTCACAATGTCACCGCTGTCAGCCCTTCGGACACTCCTCAACGAACTGCCACCGGGAAATTAGGTGCGTCCGCTGCGGTGGGGTCTATGCAGTCGGGGACTGCCCGCTGCCGAGAGGAGCCACCCCGACCTGCGCCGATTGCAAGGGCCCTCACACGGCCAATGACCGGAGGTGTAAGGCCTTCCTTAGGGAGGCCAGAGCCCGAGGCATGGTCATCCACCCTCTCATCCCACCCAAGCCCGCTGTGCAGGGAGGCCAGTTTACACTGGTCCCTCACGGCCGACACCGCGCCGCACCTTTGCCCTCGGCTCCGTTGCGGAGGGAGGGACAGGTCGAGTACGGCCCAGGCTCATCCCTTGCCGCCCCGGCCAACGACCCCAAACCCAGGCATGTGAAGACGGCCAAGCTCAAAAGGAGGCGCACTCGAAAGAGAAAGCCCCAAGCTGAGGCCGTCCCAATCTGCCACCCTCCGCAACAGGAAACCACCGTGTCCGCAGTGCGCCGAGTATCCTCTCAGGCTAGGGACCCGGAACACGCACGCTCACAAACACGCGCACCAACTCACCCCACAGTACAGACACCAATTCCTTCACCACGGATATCAGTCCCCCCACCTTCGCGGGAACCGAGGCGCTCGGAGGGGGAGCAGCGTCGGAGCGACGAGCCTAGGGTCCACGTTGACGATCTCAGGGAGTTAATCCGGGAGATCGTCAGGGAGGAGCTGAGGGCGGTCGTAAAAGACGAGCTGTCCAGGGTGCTCCGTGACCCGCGCATCTGGGTGCAAATTACACACGCACGGAGCCAACCAACGGGGAGGCAGAGATGGATCGTGACGAACTCAGGGTAGCTTGCTGGAACCCTGTAGGTATAGGAGGCAAGAGCGACGGTCTCCGGCTGCTCGCTCAGCATTATGACTTACACGTCATCCTGCTGGGCGAGACTTGGCTGGGGCCGACGTGGAGCCTCCGGCTACCGAACTACGTCGCGTATCGGAGGGACGAGGTGTCGCCGAGCTGGAGGCCGTACAGAGGTACGGCTGTGCTCGTTCGGCGGGACGTCGTCCACGACCAATTAAGACAGGGCCCCTTCACCGACATAGGCTTGACTGGTATGGTCGTTCACATGGCGGGGGAGGAGCTCAGAATCTACGCGGCGTACAGACATCCCGGGAACAGTTTTAACCTAGGCGATGTACACAATGTGCTGGGGAATGGCGGCCAGGTGTTGTTGGTCGGCGACCTGAACGCAAAGCATCCAGCTTGGGAATCGGCCGTCACGAACAACGCTGGCTTCAGACTGCAGGAGGATTCGGAAGAGCGCGGCTACACGGTGCAAGGACCGTGTCCTACACACGTGCCTACGGATCCCCTGCGCACCTCAAAGCCACGGCAACATCGAGGTCCTGTATGACCTCGACACTCAACACATACCCACCCTCGTCACACTTGATTCCGGAGCAATCCTTAGGGAAGGAGTGCGGACCAGAGAGATGATCGACTGGGCTGTCTATCAGGATAGCCTAGTCGACTTCACCATCGCCGGGCAACTGTCTACTCCGGACGAGGTGAATTCCGGAGAAATTCCGGGAGGCGCGGGCGGCGACGACCAACGTCGTACAGCGCGCCGGCGGGGTGAGCTCCCCCCGAGCCTACTGGCGGACCTGCAGAGGAAGCGCCAGATGAGGAAACTCTGGGCCCGTATCCGCTGTCCGAGGATCAAGGCACAACTTAACAAGTTGGCCGAGGAACTGTCTGCGAAGGTGAGGGAGTGTCGTGGAGCAGGCTGGGAGAGTACAGTCTTCCATGCCAGCGAAAACGACACCAGCCTGCACGCCTTAAAAAGACGTCTCGCGATGCCAAAGACCACCATCACTGCACCGAGGTGCTCGCATCACATCTACACTCGCAGTTTTCACCACACCCAGCGGCGCCGTCGTTCGCAGAGCATCACGAGCAGGTGGAGTGCCGCATTCGAGAGCTCCTTCAGAGCCCGACTCCGCCACTCATCGGGAAGGATTTCATTTCCCTCACTTCGCCACTCGAGGCGCATAGCTCCGGGCCCCGATGACATCACCCCTGAAGCCTGCCTGGAAGCTACCGGCCGATACCGCTGCAGTCCCACATCGCCAAGTTGTTCGAGAGGCTTCTGCTTCGGAGGCTGAAGCTGTACATTCCCATAAGGGATGAACAGTTCGGCTTCCAGAGCGGCCACACGTCCACGTTGCAACTGACGCTAGAGATGAACAAGGGGAGACACTCTGTCGCAGTCTTTCTCGATATGGAGAAGGCCTTCGACAGGGTGTGGCACCCGGGACTCATGTGCAAGTTGGTGGACGCCGGCGTCCCGCTGGCGTTTGTGAGACTAGTGGCGTCATTCTTGGAAGGTAGGACCTTCCGGGTAGCGGTGGAGCGGAGGCATTCCTCAGTGAAGGCCATACTTGCCGGAGTGCCGCAGGGCAGTTGCCTATCCCGTTGCCTGTACGCGGCCTACACTAACGACATCCCCACACTCAACGATCCTTCGGGAGAGGGTGAGGTGGATGTCATGCTCACGCTGTTCGCCGACGACAGCGCATGCTGGACCGGTTGCCGGAGTGGCTCGACAGGTGGCGCATGTCCGTCAACGTGTATAAGACGACAGCGCTATATGTCAGGAAGAGGCGCTCCATGCCGGGGCGGTTAAAGTTCAGAGGCCAGGATGTGTCTTAGGAATCCCCAGTCGTGTTTCTCGAATGCAGTATCGACCTGCGGATGGGCTCGCAGGTGGACCGAGCGGTCAACCAAGCGAGAACAGCACGCGCTTTGCTGTGGCCGGTACTAGCGTCCGGACTTCCTACATGGACGAAACTGGGGATTTACAAGCCATATATCCGGTCACGCCTCACTTACGCCGCCACTGCATGGTACGCGCTAACCTCCCAGGCCCAGTGGAAACGCCTGCAAGTCCAGCAAAATAAATCCCAACGGGTCATCACGGGTGCCTGTCGCTACGTCCGCAATGATGTGATCGCGCGTGACTTGCGGATAGCGACACTGGATGAGTTTGTGGTTCGATTGTCGAGCGCTATATTCAATAGGACAGACAATGGACCGCATGCTCATCTACGTGACCTGGCTGGCTACACGCGCGACCACCTGACGGGAGACCGTATCCGCGTGAACTCCCCCCCCCCCCTGATCCACCAATCGGACAATCGGACTAGGGACTGCGTGTCCTGCGATCCGGACAAGGATCACATTACACACCCAATCACTACTTATCACAGTCACAACACACCACACAACACACAGGCCCTAAATGGGCCTACACTTCCCTGAGGCAAAAGTCAGGATGGCAACCCGCAATTATTGCGGCCCCGTTGCCGAGGGGATAGTCGTCCCCTTGCGACCCAACCTGGGTTATGAGGTTCGCATCGATGCCCGTAACCCCCCACAGTTTCTGTAGAGATGATCGCTGGAGGGGTTTGTATTTCGGTTGTCGAGCTAGCGCTCGAGCTGTTTGATACAGAAGAAAGTGGACCCCATGCTCACTTACGCGACCTGACTCTGCTGCACGCGCAACCATCTGACGGGAGGCCGTATCCGCGTGAACACACCCCCCGTGATCCACCAAGCTGACTACGCTCTGCGTGTCTGGAAAACCGTACGGGAATACACCATACAACACGTAGGTCCAAACCAGGTCTTTTCCACCCCTAAACCTACAGGCCGTCAACCGAACCGTCAGACAGTACCGCGGCAATGCGGACCCCGTTACCGAGGGGATAGTAGTCCCCTCGCGACCCGACCCGAGCTTTGCCTCGGTGCCCGTAAGCCCTCCTTTCCACCGAGAAGAAGATCCAGCAGAAGGAAATCAGCTTTATGATAGTTCTCCGTAGAGTTTAATAAACGCGTAGGTGCGTATA
>JAFELO010000543.1:103678-131029 GCA_017140195.1 Eumaeus atala | reverse complement strand
TATATATATGTATATATATATAATAATTAATTAATAAGTTGTTAAAAAGTTAATATATATTGTTAAAATTAATAATATAAAATAATAAATTAATATAATAACATTTAGAAAATATAAATTCGTTTTCTCGATATAAATCAACTGGGCCAGAAGTGACGCGTCGATTATATCATTTCTGTTTGGCTCATATGATTTATATCGAGAACATGAATTTACATTTTCTAAATGTTCCGGGAGATAACATAGTTTGTCCATCACATGTCAAGTTTTACTGCTAATTTTAAGCATTAGCATTAGCTTCTAATTAACGCTTAGTAATGGTGAAAGAAAAAGTCGTGTGCAAGCAATTAGTGGATTATATGGAGAGGAGCGCGATACTACCTTACTTACACTTACTTATTCCCAAAACAGGTAATCCCACTGAATTTAAGGATTCACGACCTATAAGCATATTGCCGTGTGCTTCAAAAAGCTTTGAAAAATTCATGTGCAAGCAATCAGCGGATTATATGGAGAATAGCGGTATATTACCTAATATGCAGCCCATCTTTAGAAAGCACCACAACACAACCACGCACTTACTATTGTGATGAATGACATCCTGCGAGCTATCGGAAATATCACGAATATGGTGTTTCTCGACTTCTCCAGCAAAATTAAGTTACTACTACTTAGAGGAGGCCTGAGCACTGTGGTTTGAAAGTTATCTTTGTAATAGATACCAAGTGATTTCGTGGCGCAGTCTTATCAGCAGGGGAGTTCCACAGGTCTCTATTTTGGGACCAATCATTTTCGGGATCTGCATGGGTGACATTGCCAAATCTATACAGCATTGTAAATAACACATATGTGCATATGATATTCAGCTATACCAGACTTTTCAACCCAGCGATATTGCGTTATCTCTTAATAAACTCAACGGAGACCTAGAGAGAATTTATACATGGGTTTGCGCTAATGCTTTGGTTTTATATCTAAGCAAAAGTAAATATATTGTACTGGGTACCCAAAACTAGTCAATAGGATTAAAAGCTCAAACCTGTTGCTCGTTATAAATGGTATCACAAGCTCGAAACTTAGGACTACTTATGGACGAACATTTGCGTTTCGAAAAATGTATTTCTAAAATAGTTCGTAACTATTTTTACTGAATGAAAGTGTTCTATCGTATTAGACACTCAATAACTCAAGAATTCCGGCTTCAATTATGTGAAGCACTAGTCCTCTCATAGTATAACTATGTTGATGCTGTTATAGGGCCACGATTGTTGGAACGAACAAAAAATGCATGCAGCGCGTTCAAAATGCATGCGCACGTTACTGCTTTGAAATACTGCGGCGAAGTCACGTAACGCCTTACTTGAACCAGGCTTCTATATTGAAGATAGAAAACCGGATGCGGCTGCATCTTGCTACGACGCTGTTTGGGATTGTCGTACGTTACATACCGGTACAACTGTCTCAGAAATTGGTCTGGACAACAGATATTAACACCAAACACCGCAAGAGATCGGCTCACTACACAATATGTACACCCGTTCATCATACAGCTGCGTTCAGGGGCAGCTTTAAATACGCGGCATTTAAATGTTTCAATAACCTCCCTCTTCCACTTTGAGACCTTTCTTCAAAACAATAATTCAAACGCCACTATAAAAGATATTTAATTGAGGCTCAAAACCTAAGTTCTTTTATATATTAATATTATTGTACTTATTGCACATTGATTGTAATTATTGTTATTATTACTATCTTATGCTATTATTTTTATTTTATTTTAACATTTTATTGATTTGATTAGGCACTGGAAATGTTTATGGTATAAATTTCTGAATGTAGGTACTATTTTATGCAGAAGAATACATGAAATAAAAGTAGTATATATGGTATAAAGTGAAAATATTTTGCCAATGGGGGTGTCGGAGTATATTTAACTGCTCACAGTGTTATGTATAACAATATTTATTTATCTATTTATGTTATTTATTGAGTATGTACCTATATATTATGCATTACGCACCCAGTTAATAATATTATTAATATATATTCTAGTTGTATATTACATTCCCGCGGAATGCACATGCGCAGATTATGCAGTTATATGGGGATGTAATGTGATGTGGTGTATCTTAATAGGAGACGTGTTGATGTTTTGTATGATGTATCGTGAATGTATTAATTGTATTGTATCGTGAAATCAATTGTGTTTCATTGTACAATCGTAAGTGTATTTGTTGTGTTCTGTAGTATACTCGTAAATGTATTCATGGTGTTGCTTTTAACCACAACACCATTGCTGGAAAAAAGCTGAGGACCCTGAAAGTCAGTGTTAGGACTGTTAGTCCTAAGTTATGGCTGAGGTCTCACAATTTTGTAATGTGCATTATTTATTTTAATATGGGATAGGATTGTTTGTTATTTTTTTCCATTTTTTTTTATTTCTTTCTCTCTCTAATCTAATTATGTACACTTGTTTTTGTTTTCCTGAATTCCTTGCATGTAATCTTACAAATAAAGCTATTTCTATTTTATTTATTGATTTATTTAGTAGTGGACCAATAAACCCGCCTCCCCCATAGACCACTGCGACTCTACATCGTGATTAAGACATCATAAGTTGGGGCACGCAGATCTTTTTGATGATGTAAATTATGATAGTTAAATGCTAAGGTGTGAAACATCACGCTAGCTTCGCCCTAAGCTAAGTACACCATAACTCATATTAAAAGTAATTGACTGTTGTCAATTTCCTAAACAAATTTTATTCATTTAGAATTTTAATATAAAAAACACATATAACACTTAGATGACCAGGGCGTGATCCAAAGTCGCAACCTCTGGCATGATGCGCTCTGCACACTCTCTACGTCACCACTGCACCAGTCGGTGTTTGATACAATGGTGAAACGCACACACCTAGTTTACTTATAAACAAGATTATGAAGAATTAGCCATCAGTCCCGTATTCACGCGGATATCTCTATTCGTTAAATATCCGCGTGTAGCCATGGCAAATATACATGTATTTAAAAATGTTTAAAATTTCGGCCTTACAAATATTATACATTGAAATGAGAACAAATTCAATTCAAGGAAAAAAATATTTATTAATATTATAAAGAGTCCGTTTTTACAAACAGTACTTATTACATTGAAATCAAAAACTAAACATGACACCTCAACACAGCAAGAAATAATAACTACTGTTTGCGTTAATCGGAGCAACTAGATAATTATAATCCTTTGGGTACTTTTAATAATTTGTCACATCAGGACATCTGTATATTAACACAAACAATTTACAGAATTAACTTTTATACCATCATACAGACAAAGAAAAAATGAGTAAATAAACAAAATCGTCCGGTTTGATTGTCAGTTGTGGTCCCCCGAGCCTGATCTATTGGACACTCATCGTGAGCTATTCTTGGCGTGTCAACGGTCCTGATTAAATTCTGCATTGTTGCAATTTAAAAATAGTGACGTCACTACTTACCACTAGGAAACTATAAATTAGAACCTATAAGTCATATAGAACGCCGGCACTTATGTAAATTCCCACTTTGTAAGCTGACGCCAAAGAGTTAGGAAGCAGGTTTTTTCTTATATAATAGGGGGGCAAACGAGAAATTGGAGCCTTTTTACGCCTACCGACTCCCATGAACATCCACATAATCACTGTGCCGATGAGTTGGGCCACCGGCTACTCACGAACCACACGAAACACGACACTGAAGATGTCACTTTCTGGCGGTATTATGTGAGTGAGAGGTACCTTCCCGGTTGTGCTGGCCCAATTCCGTTGCACAAGAGGATGTAGTGTCATGACCTATGCATGGCACCACCTCCTCCTGTGCAGTATGGCACTGCCTCTTCCCAAGGATGCGGGAGGGTGGATGACAGGGTGACAGAGGGGGTGAGGTCTGGAGAACCACAGCAGTATTATTGTTAAACGAATTTCATCTGTGTTAATAGACGTGTGGAAATTAATTACTAAAACTGCTTCTGATAGTGCATGTACAAATCTGTTCATTTCACGAGGCTTTCGGAGATTTCAACTTCACCACAATTCCACGGTGACAGTGCGAGTGACTGGTATATCCCTATTCTCAATTTTAGCCGTAATACATTAATTAAGGTTAATCTTCATTCGTTTTAAGAAGTTTAGTATGAAAGTAATATATATTCGAATACAGCAAAACTTTAACCCAGATTGGAAATAAAAAAGTTCACCAAAGCATTTTTCATGTACTTTTTGGCACGTGATAAATATTGGAGACTGCCAATGGGTGTTTGGTGCTCACAAAACTGTTTTATTTGTAAGCTTGTAAATAAAAGAGTTTAAAAATAGAATTGATCGCCACAGCCATGGAGTAGCTGGACATGATACCGCAGCAATGGGAAAGTATTTCTTTCGTATTTTTACGGTTTGCGAGTCTCCTCTGGCTCGTTGGTGGGAGCGAGAGAGGGTTACACGTCTCATAAATGTTCCTTCTACTCATTGGACCCCTATAAAATAAAAAATATGCATATTTTGTATGTATATTTTGCAACATGAAGCTTCTTTATTAATTCTAGTTGTAACGTTGCTTCGTTACACGAACAAGAATTATAATCCTTGACGTACACATTCCGTTCGGGTATATAAAACACCGAGGGTGATAGAAAACACGACATACTCGTTGTTTCAAATGTTTTTTAAAGCTGCCATATTAACAATATCATGACATACGAGTTTTACTGCCATAAACTTGTGCAACTATCGCTTATAAACAGCTGAAAAACCACGTGGCCATGTCCATACCGTACAGCTCTATGTAATGAACATTGGCACTCCGAGTATATCAGCTGTGTGTGCGAGATAAAAGCCATTAAGCTGTTGTAAATTTATAGCGGATGACAGCTCACATGGGAGAAAAAGCCATTAACACGGGGATCTTTTAAAATGAAACCGATAATAATAACCATGAAATTTTCTACAAATTAATTAATAATAACGTAAGTACACTTACTTTACTTTAATATTCTTACTACAAAATGATATTATTGTTCGTACAAAATGTCTGCTGTAACAAACTTACGGTACTTAATACGACATTATTTCAAAAAATATTGATTTGTATATACAGGTTATATTTGCCTGCCATCCATGGCATGAAAAACCCTCCAGAATGGCGTAAGAGTGAATGTCCCGGATCCATCATCGACAGGACATAGTATAGTCTTCCTCACCCTGCAGAACATACATCACACATTGGTGTTATGTAAGCTTCTATCCCGGGATATGCAAATGCATTTGATTTTAATGATAATGTATACAGCACGCAGGGAGGCGACAAAAAGATGTGTTGAGTTGTTATTGTTTTTTTTTTTTTCGAAGGGACCTACTACTGATTGACAGCCTTAACAGTTCGAATGATTACGAAAGCGTGGTTTGGCTCCAGGTTTAGGGAGACGATAGGGGGACAGACCCCCCTCTTTTCCAGCAAATGGGATAAACCGGAATTTTATTGTGGGCGTTACCCTATGGTGATTATTATCGGGACCGAAAAGGGGGAAACGGTCCCTCTCCCCACACTAGTGGGACGGCGCACGCACGATGCCGTTTAGGTTGCGGTGTCGTGGATAAGGATAATTGAGCTCGTTTAATGTTTGGCTTATCTGAGGAGGCCGGCCCCCTCACCCCCCCTCCTCTGACGGGAGGGGTAGATTTGCGCTACAAATCGACAAAAGCCGTGTTCTTGATTTATTTATTATTAACAGAGCTCTCTACAGTCGCGTTATTTTATTTCTATAAATCTAAGTTGTCAACTTACAGATTCGAACCCGGGCTCGTCTCTTTAAGCGGTGTGTGAGTTTGTCATTTTGTCTGTCATGTATGTTATAACTGTGTCACTATATGTAAGATTTCAACGCTCGACCAGTACGAGCGGTGTTTATGATATTGGTTCTAGCAGGAGAAATGCACTTACGCACCATCCAGCCGACCCAAGGGGGCCTGAGTGTGTGTCGGGCTCAGGTCGTGAAGCGATAGCTACTACCGACTAAAACCTGCTATCCATAGGTTGGCCCTATTGGCATTTTACTGCGGATGCGTGTCTGGGTGTGTTTTTGCTTGTGTGCAAGGGCGGACTTAGCAACTGCTATGGCTATCGCGTCGTCGGCAACGTGCAGTACGTGTTCGGCCGACGGTAACGGCAATCGGTTATTAACATCGGGTCGTATTTCAACGTTTGAACGATCAATTTGTTTTTGTGATTAGGAGAACGGTCAAAAAACTTTTGAAACAGCTCTTTGAAGTGTCCTTTTATCGATGTTCAGTGAAAGTCGCAATGTAGGTCGATGTTACGGATGTACCACGGGCATCCAATGCCATGCGCAAGAATCTATTCTGCATTTTTAGCAAACGTTCTATTTGGGTATGGGCTACGTGCGCGAATGCTGCACTGCAGTACGACATGATCGATCGTATGCATGTAGTGTACAAGGTGAGCTTATGCCTGTTCGCCATTTTGCTCTCCTTGTTAATAAGAGGATATAGTTTGAAAAGGACAGTCCGTGCCTTTTTCAGAACTTTGTCTATGTGATTCTTGAAGCTCATAGACCAATCGAGCGTAACGCCTAGATACATTACCGTCTCCGATCTAGGTTTGTGTGAGGGCGGGGTTCGGGAGAAGAGTATGGACTTACTCTTTTCCACGTTTACCTCTATTCTCCATTTTAAGAACCATTCACCGAGTTTGGTGACGGCCTTTTGTAGTAGCCCGGCTCTGAATTTGGGAAGGTGCCACGTGTACAGTGCGGTGTCATCCGCGAACATCGCCAGCTGGACGATGGGGTGTCGTGGTATGTTGCATGTGTACAGATTGAAGAGGGTGGGAGAGAGGACCGATCCTTGAGAAACTCCAGCTCTGAGGGGACGAGGGGAGGGCAGGATGCACTCCACCCTGTAGCGGAACTGCCTGTTTGCTAGGTAACTCTTTACGATCAGCACCAGCCTGTCGGGCAATCCTAGTTGGCCTTGATGCCAGATCTTGTCAAACGCCTTTGCTACATCAAATAAGACAGCGGCCGTGCCGCGTGGCCGGCCCCGTCTTTTGAAGTCCCGAGTGTATGTAATCCGTGAGGCGGTGCACTTGTTGTGGACAGCTGTGGCTGTAGCAGAACGCGAACTGCTCGTCCATGAAGAGATTTTTCTCTCGTATCACGGTTTACAGGTGTGCGAGAATTATCCTTTCATAGATTTTTCCTAGCGAGATTATGAGACTTATGGGTCTGCAGCTAGTAGGCCCTGTCCAGGGTTTTCCCGATTTGTGTATGCCAATCGCTATGGCTTCCTTCCATATGTCTGGGAAAGTATACTGCGCCAGAAGGGCGCTAAAGATGCGCACTAAGAGGTTTATAATAACGGGAGGACACTGTTTCAGTGCTTTGTTGGTTATTCCATCGGGCCCGGGGGCCCTCTTCTAGTGAAGGTTCTTTATTAGATCCTCAACTTCTTCTGTGCCTGTCCGACGTATGATCTCATCATCATCATCGTACGGCGGCACAGCCAGGCGGGCCGTTACTATTTTATGTACCTCTTCTATGTGAGATGGGTTTGAGGGGAGGGAACTAGGAATGCATTGACTCTCTAGTATGTCTGCTAGACACTCCGCCTTTTCGTCATCCTCTAGTGCAGGTAGTCGGTTTACGCGGTTTAGTGGTGGCATTTGTTCCACCGGTTCGGACTTCATAGCTCTGGCGAGAGGCCAGTAGGTCGTATTTGACGGAGATTGTTCGCTAACGAAGTGGATCCCATCTCCTGTTGATGAAGTTTGGTATAGCCTTTTTGACTTCTCTTTCAAGTTTTTGGAGTGCTTGCCTGCGCACTTCGCCTCCGTTGCGATCTTGCAGGCGTTTAGCCGCATTTTTTCCACGGATAAGGTCCCTGACGTCGTCAGAGAGTGCTAAACGGTCCTCTGGGACGGTGGAGATCTCTCTAAACGATTCTTCTATTTTACTCACCAGTATGGCAATGACTATGGATGAGGCCACGACAGCAGTCGTCTTGATGGCGAGTGAAACGTTTTTAATCAATCCTATATCTATAGTACTCGGTGAACTTATATACTCATTATTACGGATATACGGAGCGTTGATTATGATGTTACAATCATCGACATATCTCTTAAAGACAGTCCCGTGACTGTTGTTGTATCTATTGCCCCAGGTCACGTGGTGGGCGTTGAGGTCACCAGTTAGGATTATTGGGTCGTCGTTTAAATTTTCAAAAATAGCATCCAGGTCGCTAACTAGAAGCGGCTCTAATCTTGACTGATATGCAGAGACTATGGTAATGGGCTGATGGCCCGTCATGCATAGCTTACATAGGGATACTTCTAGATTTTCTAGAGGGGGCGGGTCGAGTCGGATACAATGGAGGGACCTCTTGTAATAGATGGCTGTACCCCCAAACAGGTTCGGGTCCTGTCGTTTCGAACAATATTATAGTTACAAATACGCGGATTTGATTCTCCAGCTTTTAGGAACGTTTCCTGCACTAGATGGATGTCTACTTTATGTTCCGGGAGGAAGTCCCGTCACTCATGGTTGTTAGATCTGATGCCGTTTGCGTTAAAAGACACCAGTCTTATTGAGTTGGGTTTCGTCCTTCCCGTTGTAGCCATTGGGAGGCTTTATTTCGTTAGGCGCCTTACCGTCTCGACCAGCGCTGCATGGTCAGCCATGGCTTAGATCTTCTCCGACATGGTGCAAAATTTAACCTTATGTGCAAACAGTTGCACCTCCTCATTATCGACTGACTTTATGAATTCCGCTAAGAATTCAAAGTCAGCTACTATATTCTTAACCCTGCTTCCCTGAGGGGTTACGTACTGAGGCTATAGCGACATCAGTGGGGCGAGTGCCTGTGTCCCCTATCCTATAAGGGGCTTCGGACCCCCTGTGGCTTAGGGGGAGAGGGAAGAATGGCATTTTGTGCCGTTTGGGGCCCCACGACCTTTGGAGGCCGGGACCACGCGATAATGGCAGGTGGAGGGGCAGAGATGAAGTCATCCTGATTCTGTGCCTGGCGCTTGGGCACCTGTGGGGCTTTCTACGCCCTAGGCAGCGGCTTTGAGATGCCCTGGGGCTTGGGTACCCTCCCTTTGTAGAAGTTGGCCAACTTGTCCGCAAAGTTAGCATGCCGGGGGCTCGGTGGTGGATCTGTCCCTCTGACAGTCCGCCGTGCTTTGGTCTCCCAGGCACTTGACACACCTCGGGCGCCCATGACAATTTCGGGCTGACCGCCCATACAGCTGGCATCGGTGGCATTGCCCTGGTGCCCACCGCTTGCTGGCCGGCTCTATACGGAATCCCGTAAGGCCGCAGATCGCCCTGATATTATGTATCTCCTTGCTCTCGGGAGCAAGGGGCAGTATAACAAGTACCATGTTGTATGGTACATTCGCGGTGGTCTCCCCACTTTTGGTGTGTCGGTACATCCGATGTACCTCCAGCACGGGAATCTTCTGATTTCTGAGGTCGTCGAAGATTCGCTCCTTGGGGAACTCCTTCGGAATCCCCTTAAGGACGAAACGTAGGAGGCGTTCATCCTCCAGAGCGTATGTAGGGTACGCGATATTTCTATCACGCAAGAGGGCAGTCAAGCGGCGGTGTTCACCGGATGACGCCGTGTTTACGCGAATGCCCTTTCTGCAGGCACTCGATGACACGTAATTCATGCACTGGTAATCAATTACGTTGGTAATATTCATCCACGTGTTGTTATCATGGACGACAATGGGTGGGGGCGCTTCTACCTTCGGGCCGTCTGCTCTTCCGTGGCCATGGCCTCTAGGGCCTCCCTCTGGAGGGATTTTTTATTATTAGAGGGGCCCGCGACGGAGTCTCCGTACGGCTTTTCAGCCGTTTTGTTATTGTTGTGTACGGTACTTTGTTATAGAACATTTCACAAAATGAACATCAACAATTTTGATGTCTTAAATTTACGCAGATATTACAATAAGGCTACCTTTACCGATTTTATCGTGCTTTAATTAATCATTTCACTAGCCCTATAGATTTAACTATCGTTCAGCTTTACAGTAACCATTATCCAGTCTACTCGTGAGCATGGTTGGTGTAAGGTGCAAAGCTTCGGAAACGTCAGGCTAGTTAAATAATTAAATAAACCGCGATAAAATCCAATAAGTAGTTTTCCTGTATGCAATGATTTTACATAATAGAAAAAAATTAACTACGCGTGTAGTCTAATTTTAAATACATTGTGAATGTACTGCTACTAGCGAGTTTGAACACTTTACTCGGTTACACGAATTGTTCGAATTTTAAATGGGAAGTCCCACACAATAACTTATTTTAATTCGTGTTCCTGGCGAATGCTCGGCGTTACGTTTACACACTAGTTTGTGTGAGTCATTTACCATTGTTTAATTGAAAATGTGGGTTTTGTATTCGCTTTTTCCGCGAACTAATATAATCAAATCGAATAAAAATTTAAATATTAGTAAAGAAATAAAATAATTTATTTATAAAGAAGGAAGTGGGAGTATCGAGTAAATCAAAACTACGACGGTCGGCACCAGAACTGTAAATAATTGGTATGAACTGAATCTGTAGATAAGAGCAAAGATAGAATATTACTACGGCTATTTTGAATATTACATCTATCGATGCATTTTCCTACTGAACATACTTCAGTAGCCAAATGTATCGATACTTTTACGGATTTATTGTTTATGGAATATTGGAAACAGCTGGTGTTGAGTCCTCCTGACAATATTTTCTGCACGAAAATATTAAACCCAAAAAAAAATTTATACCGTCAATTTGAAACTAGTGTATAATTCTAAACAGTTGTGCGTCTGTTGGCTCAGGTGCCCCGGCGGTCCTCACCGTGGTTCAAGCCTTGTCGTGGCGGTGGGGCTCAGTAGCCTGGGGTTATCCGAGACACCTTGGGCGAAGCCAATTGAACCGAGGAGGTGGCGGCTCTTAGTACCCCTCCTATAAGAAGAGGGGACTAAAGAGCAGGAGGAGGTGCCGCTCTTTGTACCCCTCTTATAAGAAGAGGGGACAAAAGAGCAAAAAGTGGCGGCGCATTTGCGCACGGGGCAAGGGGCGAGGATGGAAACCTCACCCCATTGCACTGTCCCAAAGTCGGTAGGGTTGTCCTGTGATGCGGGACAACCCCATCTGTGGAGGTGGCGTTGGTCTCTTCGGGGGCTGACTTTCCGTCGAGGTGCCCTGATGATTTGTTGTTCCGGGATACCTCATCAAAGACGACACTGGTGGCACTCGCGGTGGTTTTTGTGGGTATTCAGCACTATATGATGTGCTGCGAGCCATACACACCACTGGACCCCACCCAGGGCCAGTGAAGGCGCGTAATTGCGTTTCCCCGCGTTAACAAAAAAAAAAGGTGCCCCGGCGATATTCGCAGCCTGCGTGGATCTCCGTAATGAAATCAAAACAGAAATATTGACTTACTACCGGATTAACAAGTTTCCGGAGAGTCGTGCGGGTGACTCACTCTAGGCACAGCTACACACTAACAATAGGAGAGTAAATAAAACTTGAGATACAATAAGTGATGGTATCAGCTTTGAGACGTGACTTTTATACCAAAAAATGAACTTAGACGTAAAACGTTACGCCTGCGTTGCGCTATATTACTCGATCTACGTTTAACACGATTTCGTTCCTTGTATTATTTTTTCATTTCATAAGCGTTAAAATACACTCACAATATGCCTTGGATTGTGTTATGTCTTATGTCCTATTTTCGCTGTAACTGTAACTAGTGCCCTATGGAGGCGTAGATAAGACCCACACAGACAATTAGTACGTACAAGTACGTTACTTGTTAAGACTGCTGATACGTTCGCGTGTAAGGTTTATATGATGTTATAGTTGTTGTTTTAAGTGAACGCAAAGGTACTGTACTTGTACATTATTAAACACCACTGCCACAGCGTTACCGCCGCCGTGTCTCAGCACTGGCAGCAAGTTATTGACGCGCTGTTCGTCTCCACTAACTAGCGCCGACTGTTGTTTGCACGAAAATTTACATTTACAATTAATATTTGCGAACATTCCCTGTGTCGTATCTCCCAACGTTGTTACCAGTCCCTCCATATGTACCTGAGGCAATTATTTTATGGCATACAGACTACTCGGAGTCACTTGATGAACCGACCGACACCCACATACATCTGCATGCTTATTATGTAAACGTGCTCCCTTCTTACCTTCAATGAGCCACTGCAAAATAATTAAATTCATGAACCGCGACAGCATAGCTAAACATCTGCGCCATTTCTCACTGAAAGCTATATTTTTAACGGTTTCATACGTTTTATTTCACATTTTATAGTATGTAAATATCAACTGCTGAAAATTCAAAGCAAGAAAGCATTATGTCGTATATTGTCTTGCAAACTAAACGTTTAAATTGACTTACATATTTTTATATACATACATACATATAAACATACATATATACATACATTAAAAGTTAAAAACAAAAAAATGTTCACTATCAATGTAATTTACTGTTTACCGCCCGTCTGTTACTGTTTTAACCCGTCGCGTCGAGGCGTCCGCAACCGATCACCGCATACGGTCTCTTGAACGCCGGCATTTAACGTGCGCGATCCAACACAACAATTCCGCGGCTACTGTATGTCGTCCGTTCAAGTAGACAAATTGTTTGTACACTTTACTTATTTTATTTTTATGGTATAACAAGCGATCGGAGGCTTTTGACGAGTACCGCCGTTCATAAACATATACATTATAGTAATGCGAATGCCCTTGTTTCATTCTCCTCTCCAATCGCCAGCCACCGATAGACCACCGACTACGCACAATCCCCTTCATGGGTACCCCACTAAACAGTATAGCTGTCATTTTACGATGGTGGCATGTAAGCGAGATATACCATCCTGATCATGGTTTCCATGTAGCGTGGCACTAGCTCCAACGTAAACTGGAGCCCCTTTCCCTCGCTGGTCCCTCATCATCTCATCCACTCATCAAAGGTTCCTAAATCGAAGTTATCAAATTTGACAGCTTCATGGACAAGTTTTGTGTACGGGGATATGATGACATCATTGGAAGTGTAACTAGTCAAAGTTTACCGATACGTAAAGTGAAGTAACATACGATGGCGACGATGTCGAGATAGGTGCGCACATTTTTGGGGAATTTCTGATATAAACGAACCTAGTGGTTAAGCAAGTTTATGATCCTTTTGATAGCTTGGTTGATTCAGATGTAGGTCAAAATTGCCGAATTAGGTAAGGTAGTTTCATAAGCTATGTTTTTATACAGAGTATATATATTTGCGAAAAAAAACTTTGTATCAATTTTTAAGAGAGTTGTGCGGGTTACTCACTCTAGGCACACTAATGCCACGTCTTTATAACTCCTGACTGGATATTGATATATCTTAAGTTTACGCGAATGGTAGTCATAAAAATAAAACTACTCTTACGGATTTTATTGTGGTTTATTTAATTACTTATCTAGCCCAATGTTTCAGAAGCTTTACAGCAACCATGGTCACGAGTGGACTGAGATGACAAATGTGCTGATGTACCAAGATGAAAAATATATATATTAATCGGTGTTCCCTAGTGAGGATTTGCGCTTTATCAAATCTAATATAATGGCAGGGGCCAACTTCAACCTGCTCACAGACCGCAGATTTTGTAACGCGTTGGTGTTTCATATCGGCTATATGTATGTTACAATTAAATCTATTCTATAATATATATATAATCTATATTATAATATATATATATATATATATATATATATATATATAATAGAGTATGATAGGATTTAACTTTTCATTCTTTCAGGAATTACTATTACGGTACAAGCAAAACTCTTATTGGATATTGCATAACAATTTAATAATTCGAAATACTCTTTGTCAAGTAATTGTTCAAATCATTTCTAAGTGATATTCCAAATTTCGAAAATATTAATTTTATGACCAGTTAGCCTTTTAAAACAATTTATAATAATATTATTGCTCAATATCCACTAATTCTCGCGGACTGTCCTTCATTCCATATATTCAATATTTGAAGAATATAGTGCTTAACAAACAAGAAGAAAAAGAGAAAAATCAAAAGGAGTAGAGCTCCTTTTTATGCAATATTCATTCGTGCATTGTGACACCAATTTGTAGGTTCCCGGAGGAATATGAAAAACGGATAGGATGCAAAGATTCTTCGCACGGACAAAGATAATGCCACCGTAATAATGAATACGACAGACTACAATGACAAAATTGAACGCCTTTTAACGGGTTTGTTCACTTACAAAAATGACAAAACCGACCCAATTAACAGCGTTGTAAAAAATACAAGTAACCTCATGAAAAAATACACCGAATAATGATTCGGTCACAGTCAAACTCAATGGAGTCTGGACTTTAGAAATCTAATCCCTTCGTGTGAAAAACTGTCAAAACTGTATAGGTTGCCAAAAATATACAAGACTGGTGCTCCACTACGTCCAATAGCGGGCCAAATCGATTCACTGACTTATAGATTGGCTCAACATATGGCAAAAGTCCTATCACTACCTTGTGGGTTCACTAAACCATTTACAATTCATATTCATACCACTTTGTCGAAGAGATACAACAACTACATCTCTATGACAATTAAATTATGGTCAGTTTTGATGTACTATCCCTATTTACATGTTTACTAATAGAGGAGTGTGTATCAATATTAACAGGAAAACTGAAGAATAATAATCTACCACTGGAATATGCTGAGCAATTAAAACATTGCCAGACGAATGGCTGTATTATCTGGAATCATCAATTCTACAAACAAGTGGACGGAGTAGCGATGTGTTCACCAGTATTCCCTGTAGTCGCAGATATCTTTATGGAGGACTTGGAGGAGGCTGCCCTTCGAACTTTACCTATAACACCAAGGTTCTAGAAGAGGTATGTTGATGATACTTTCAAAATTTTACCTAAGGATAAAGTAACCACATTCCTTAACCATCTAAATAGTATTAACTCCGAAATGCAATTTAAAATGGATAACAGGCAAATAATTCTTTAACCTTCTTAGATGTTTTGATCATCCGTAATCCCAGCAACACATTCAGTCATACAGAGTATAGAGAACATACCCATACTGATCGGTATCTAAACGGCAATTCTCATCGCCATCCATCACAGTTGTCTACCGTGGCTAAAACTTTGTTTCGGAAAGCACGAGGCATCTGTGACAAGCAACATCTGGATACCGAACTTCAACATGTCAAGCAAGTTCTGCGAGACAACAAGTTTCGGTTTACCCGTCTGCTCCACAGAGGCCGAGTGGCCACTGCCGAGCGTTTACCTGCAATATTACCATACTTAAAAGGGGTGATTGATAAAATTGGCTATATTCTCAAGCGAGCTTCAATAAAAACTTATTTTAAGCTGCCAAAGAAGGATAGCCATTTCTTACCATCAGTGAAATGCCATATTCCTCTGCAAGATACAGGAGTGTACAAGCTTGATTGTGACTATGGACTCACATATATAGGGCATCATACTAAATGATCTATAAAAACTCGCTTTAAAGAACATATAGCCGATATGAGACACCGACGTGTTACAAAATCTGCGGTCCGTGAGCATGCTAAAGTTGGCCCCTGCCATTAAATTAGACATGGTAAAGCGCAAACCCTCACTAGGGAAAACCGATTCCTAATAAGGATGATCCGTGAGGCTATTGTAATTAAAATTCATCCAAATTTCAATAGATAAAATTCGGGTTCTTTCCTCTGCTTAAGACCCAGCGGTGAACGTAATCAAATCAAAAAGTAAACATTACACCTCAAGACAGCAAGATATAATAGGTACTGTTTTCGTTAATCGGAACAACTGAAATTATGATTCTTCGGGTACTCTTAAAAACTTGATACATCAGGACATCTGTCACCTCAATCCACCCGTGAGCATGGTTGCTGTAAAGCTTCTGAAACATCGGGCCAAATAAATTATTAAATAAACTGTGATGAAATACGTAAAAGTAGTTTTAATGTAATGTCCTTACTGGATATAAATAGGGGAGTATTTCCAAACCACCCCACCATAGTACACCTACCTACAGCCTTGTTGTGGCGGTGGGGCTCTGTAGCTGGGGGTGATCCGAGACTACTTGGGCGAAGACAATTGAACCGAGAAAGTGGTTACTCTATGTACCCCTCTTATAAGAAGAGGGGAATAAATTGTAAGTGCTCTTTGTATCCCTCTTATAAGAAGAGGAGTATAAAAGAGCAAACGTGGCGGCGCTATTGCGCACGGGGTAAGGGGTGAGGATGGGAACCTCACCCCATTGCACTGTCCCAAAGAATGTGGGGTTGTCTTGTAGTCCGGGACAACCCTATCTGTGCAGTTGGAGTCGGTCCCTTAGGGGGCTGACTAGCCGTCGAGGTGCCCTGATGATTTTTTGTTTCGGAGCACCTCATCAAAGGCCGCACTTATGGCACTCGCGATGGTTTTCGTGGGTATCCGGCACTAAAATATGCCGCGAGCCAGACGCACCACTGGATCCCACCAAGGGAATGACGTGTATACTTCAAATTAGAAACAAAACAACAACCAAGAATGAGTCGAAATAGTCTATGTATGGTTCCGTCGCAGCAAAGTAATTATTAGCGCTATAACGTGAAGTATAATATACAATTATTAGCACTATATAGTAAAAACCGTACACTCAAACATCGCATTGTTGTAGATAGCTTTAATGGAAAGTTCTTTTAAAAAATAAATTTTATAACTGGTAGAACAAATAGTAAAATATAATAATTCTAATATAATATAATAAATAAATAACTCATGACAAATGGATATTGAAATTCTACGCGACCGTCATGTCTGATGTGTATATATTATATACCCATTATATAAAAAAAATATAACTCAAACTTTTTTTTTACATTTATTTGTATAATAGGACAATCGAAGGATTTTGACATGTTTAATTAAAATCTAAAGAAACACGATAAAATCCGTTAAGTAGGTACAGCAATTGTTACTGAATAAACCAACTATATGCATGAGATTTTCGCCGTAAAGTTCACTGATACCCGTAATCTCAATATCATTTTGTAGCAGTTCCTGGTCTCAGTCGTTATTATCAGACCTGTGTTTTCGCTGGGCTCTTGAACTTTCCCGGTTTTTTCCAACTTTGACTATCACTCATCAAACGCGTAGCTGACGCGGTTATTAAACTCTACGGAGAAGTATCATAGAGCTGATTTCCTACTGCTGGGTCTTCTTCTCGGTGGAAAAGAGGGTTTACGGGCACCAAGGCAAACCTTATAGCACGGGTCGGGTCGCGAGGGGACTACTATCCCCACGGTAACGGAGTCCGCATTTCTGCGGAACGGTTGACGGCCTGTAGGTTCAGGGGTGGAGAAAACCTGGTTTTGGTGTTGTGTGGTGTATCCCCGTACGGTTTGCCAGACACGTAGAGCGTAATCCCCTTGGTGGATCACGAGGGGTGAGTTCACGCGGATACGGCCTCCCGTCAGATGGTCGCGCGTACAGCGGGGCCAGGTCGCGTAAATGAGCATGTGGTCCACTTTCTTCTCTACTAAACAGCTCGAGGGCCAGCTCGACAACCGAACTACAAACCCCTCCAGCGATTCTATCCGTAAGTTAACGCGCGATCACTTCATTTGGGACGTAGCGATCAGCTCCCGTGATGGCCCGTAGGAAGATATTTCGATGTATTGGTTCACCTTTTTTTGTATGGAATACAACAGCACAGCAATGTTGTGAAGAGGACCTTTAATCATCAATGGTCTTGCTACATTTCCTCGTCATCATCATCGCTTTTATCTGTCTCCTCACACATGTCTCTGTCAATGTCAATTCGTAATTCTATCACTTGCATTCACCCCCGATCCACTCTGCACGGAGATTGTCCTCCCAACTGAAGAACGGATCACCAGAACTTCCTCCTTCTTGACCTTCCAGTAATCTGTTCTTCTGAGTGACCATGACGGTTATAAAGTCACCATAAAATCAGCACTGTAAGTTATCAATGAATCCATTAAATATGTTTTAATATCATTGTAGAATGTGTTCAGTTAAATGTAACGTTGCATTTGACTGGCACTAACAATTCCGGTGCTACTGACATGTGCTAAACTATTCATACACTAACGCGGTGATGCCGGGGATATTATTCCGCGTGTCAGGCTGCTGCCAAGAATATTTTAGTACTCCACGAATCCTCAACGATTACGCTTTCATCACTACTCTGTGAGGACGCTATGTAATTTTGAAGTAAAGCTAAAAATAATGATTTCGGCAAGGAACAGAAATAATATATCATGTAGACAAACTTGTTAAATGCAACATGTAAGTTTATAATAAATAACAAAACAGTACTAAAATACAACACATAAGGCTTTATGTATATAGCAGCTTTAATTTGTGTTTCTGTTAAAAAGTTCCCTGATTTTGTTTTAGTTCTCAAAATTACTTGGAGCTTGTGTGTGATGCTAAGGTACAGTTGCGAGACAGCTGTCGCCTAAAGCGTCTCAAAACTCTGTTAGTATTGCGTACATAACATTTGGATATTAAACCACATTCTACGTTCATAGCGTGGTTTCAATCCTATATAATTTGTTTTGTTATATAATATTTGGAGCCAGTTAAGCGACCTTATATCTTGATCGTATCGTTGCTATTACTGTGTCATTTACATTTTCTTTACCGGCCCTTATCTGTCCGCTACTGGACATATGCAACTTTCAGTGAACGACAAGATGACCGATCTCCTACTTCGCGCATCCATTCCGGACCAGCTACTGCACGGAAATCGTCTTCCCACCTGGTGAACGGTCGACCGACACTTCGTTGTCCTAAATGCGGCATCCTCTCCAGAACCTTATTGCCCAACTGCCATCTGTTCGTCTGTGTGTGTGACCAGTCCCTTGCCGCTTCAGCGAACGTATTCTTCGCGTGATACTGACCGCGCGGAAACTTGACTGTCGTAATTACCTCATATGACAAAGGTTCCTAAATGAAAAGAAATTAAAGAAATATATCGGTAACTTTAGTTGTCTGCCTAAAGACTTCGTTACGAATTGTGTCGGACAAACCAACATAACACATTTAAATTAATATCATGTTTTCAATGTCATTATTGTTAATAATTGTACATTTCTTAATAATATTATTATACTAACAGTGTCTAAATTTATTACTAACAATGTGGGCGTTTTGTTGCCAGGTGAATTTAAAATAATTAAATTAAGTATCCGGTCGTCTTGGCGTGCATTGGATGAGGTCTATGTCCAGTCCCATCATGGTTCAGGCCTTGTCGTGGCGGTGGGGCTTAGTAGCCTGTGGTGAACCCAGGCGGAGAAAATTGAACCGAGGGGGATCTATGCACCCCACTTATAAGAAGAGTGGGCTTAAAGATCAGTAGAAGGTATCGTTCTCGGTACCCCTCTTCTAAAAAGAGGGGAGCAAACAGCAACTGGAGGTGGCGCTTTTGCGCACGGACCAAGGGGCGAGAATCGGAATCTCACCCCATTGCACTGTTAGAGAGATTGGTGAAATTTTCAAAACTAATAAGAGATACACAATTATACTTAGCACTATTGATACTACTTAAATCATAAATATTATATATTTCATTTGACAAATTAAAAACAGGTTAGTAACTGATTGGCGAAATTTCGTTAATTACATTTTATTTCTGCATCAGTGGGACCGTCTTACAGTACGATGGTTGGGGATGACGATTATTCCCGTGCCTACTACAGTGGTCTCATATAATTTGAACAATCACAGTCGATTCTGATTTTGGATGGTTCAGATTGGGCGTAGATCCACCCATTCTTTCTGATGGGGTTGATGATGTCTATTTTCCCCGTGGTTGTTCTAACTTTGCACTGATACGCCAAGCTAGTTAGAGCCTTAGTTAATAGCTCGTTCTCACATATTGAGCGCGCCGCTGTTAGGTACACATTGTTTATATTACTCAGATATTGATTGGAGGTCACTGATACACAGGGTTAAAGACTGTCTATTGTACAGTACTGGGACCGGTCCTTTGACATTGCTATGTATTTATTACTCGGTATTGTTAGGCTAAATGTGTCGGGTTGATCATTATTGTATGGGGTAGGGAGGGTGATATTATGAAATAACATATATTTAATAAAGTAATACTAAGTAATGGTACTTGTAATATAAATTTTTTTATACAATTATTATAATAACATACTATACTAGATACATTTAAAATTGAGTGTGTAGAGTCTAAATTTAGAACAACAGGTGGCTCGAGGTCGCTGGGCTAGTGTCTGTAGTTATCAGCGAGCTCGCGGTATAGCTGACGCGGCATAATTATAGCCGGGTGCAATACATTGACGCTACTGTATAGTATTGCATTGGTCACATCTTGTATTTGAAATGAAAGAGTAAGTAGCGTTGCCTCAAGCATGTTAAGTATTTCATTTACGGTTGCCAAAATTTGTAACCCGTTCGTGGTTTGAGTAATATTGTAAATAACCCGTGTGAGCTTGCCAATAGCCACATTAAGGTTTAATTCGATTTCTTGAATTTTATGAAAAGTTTTATTATATGTTGATGTTAGCGATGAAGCTATAAATATTTTTTCTTTCATAACCCCAATTAATTGTTTTTCATTTTGCAGTAATGATTCTATTGCATTATTGAATTTAAAGCCGTCATCTTCATGTAGATTGCCAAAAATATGTTTCATTAAAGTACCTGCTACACTGATCCATGCACTTCGTTTACTTCTGCTATCTATTAGATATGAGATGGATGAGTAGTATGTAACTTAATCCTGATATAGCGCTTTTAAGGGTATGAGTCTATTGTGGCATTCTTTATCTATCGGCATTATGTGTTCGATTACACAGGTTTTCACTTGTTTCTATATTATAGCTAATGGCGTCCATATGAGCCCTCAAGTGGAATATGTCTAAGGTTATTGCAACCCTCAGGTGTTTGTTACTTATGCTTATGTACCTATATAATCGGAATAAAGACCAGAGCCTGATGAGATAGGGTGAACCAAGTCCTGATAGGATAGACACCATTTTGGACACCTAAGGTTATAAGTATACTAAACGTTACTTATATCTAAGTACTCACTATTATGTTACTTACTATTTTTTTATTAATATTGAAACTTATCCTGGCTACAGTTGCTAATGTGTATAATTATATTTTATCTATGTTCTTGTTTGTTGCTGGCTTTACTTGATTGTAATGATGTGTGACGAGCCGTCTATTTATTAATAAAGTTTATGTGTTATTACCATTTATTTTTATGATTTTATATGGCACTCTCACCTATATGGAAGGGCTATATAGGTAAGAGTGCCTTTCGTAATCTGAAATGGCTTTATAAGTAGACATAATCGCCTGCTTTGTAGGTCGGGCATGGTTAACATAATATGATTTCGAGGTTTCCTTGGATTTTCTTATAAAATCTAATGCTTTCTCTTTTGAATACTTTAGTCTATTCAGAAGCATCCACACATAATCCGGGTATGTGGCTCCTTGGGGCTCGTTATATATACAGCCGGGTATAAACGATTTGCTACCGAACATTATTTCGTGTGGTGTAAACTGTGTTTTGCAATGGACGGACGTTTTGTGGGCCAACACAGCTGTGTATATCTAGGCCAATTTGACTGTTTTTCATTGATGTAAGATTTAAGGTATTCCTTCAGTGTGGAGAGGCTGCGCTCTAAAGTGCCTTGCGTCTGTGGATGATATGGTGAGGACCATAATTTTTTTTATTTTAGGGAACTCACAAGTTTTTCTAAACAAGTTAGATGTAAAATTTGTGCCTTGAGAGCCAGTGAGTATAGTTTTAGGGATACCGAAAATGAATGGATATATAGTTGAGGAGGCATTCGCTAGTTTCTTCGGCTGTGGTGGAGCTAATGGGATATGCAGTCGAGAATTTAGTCAGATCGTCTTGTGTAGTCAATTTGAATTTCAGTTTAGCTGTCCCGGCTTCGGGCAGTGGTCCAACGATGTCCATGGATATCGGCTGTCCTGGAGCAGAAGAAGTACTAGTAATCTGCATAGGAGCTCTATTAGCCTGCCTGATGGTTTTGTTTTCTTTGCAGGATTTGCACTGTTTAATTCGGCTATGCATACGGGGAGAGCCCAAGTGGCCCGCCACTGGGATATCGTGATTCTCAAAGAATATTTTCTTAATTTCGGTAGGTGTTGGGTATATATATTATTATGATATATATTGATTTTGATATTTGTATTATTAAAAAGGTATGATAATATATTATAAATTCTTACAAAAGAGTGTTCTCTAATGCATTTTTCATGTCTGAGATGCTAATCTCTTTCACCTCTTTTGACTTGAGAAGTTTCGAACATTTTTCAAAGTTTTGAATATTTCGGGATATGATGGTTCGTCAAAATGATGTACTTTGGTAAATAGCAAGTAATAAAGTATATTATTTATTTCTAATTTATTGAATGTGAACAATTATTTTTCCGTTTCGTTAACAGTTTTGTAAATTTCAGGATTTCTTGTATGTAAGGGTTAGACTCGTCTAAGTCTAATGACGTTGGAACTAGGATAATTTTATCTCGAGTTTATATTAAGCTTTGGTTAGTTCTAAGTGGTTTGTCTTTGTCCGATATGAATTTCAAAAAGGTTGAATAATTATCGATTGTTTCATTATTACCTGTACTAGTTGAGAGTTGTGGATAAGTACTTAGAGTATCAGGATCAGGGATAACTGTTTGATCTGTTTGAGGTCAGTTATTCCAGTCATTTTCAGTTTCTTCTCTAAGTATGTCTGGAATATTAGTGGGCTCAATTTCCGGAAGAGGTAAAATGTCATCGAAAGGATTGCTCGTTTCGGCAGGTATTTCTTCGGGATTGTATGATGCCGGTGATACTAGCAAATCTAAAAGATCTCTGTCTAATTCTTGTAGGGATTCTGTCGTGACTGGTTCTATTGGGCTTTGAGAATATCTGGATAACGCGTCTGCATTCGCATTAATTTTCCCCTTTCTATAGTTTATCTCATTCTCAAATTCTTCGAGTTTGAGACGCCATCGGACTAATCTTGATCCGGGATCCTTGCAATTCAATAACCATTGCAAGAGATAGGGCCTGAATGGTTTTGTGCCGAAAATAATAGCGAGGCAATCTTTTTCTGTAGTGTTTTATTTGCACTCAGCTTCATTTAATGTACGGGAGGCATATGCAATAGGGAGATCTAGTCCGATAGTCCTCTGTGACAAAATAGCAGAAATTGTAAAGTTCGATGCGTCACAGATGAGAAGGAAGGGTATTGTGAAATCTGGATAAGCTTGGACTGGTGCTGAGATTAATCTGTTCTTTTAGGATTCAAAAGAAATTCTTTTTTAGTAATGTTAGTGATTTTGCTAGTTTGGCGAATTCAGGTATAAATCTACGGTAATATGATCACAGTCCTAGAAAGGATTTCAATTCTTTTGGTGATTTAGGCGTAAGGAAATTGAATACGGCTTTAGTCTTTTCGGGATTGGGTTTCACGCCATCCTTTCCGATTATATGACCAAGGTAGTTAACTTTCTCCGTAGGAATTCGCACTTGTCCGGCTGTAGTTTCAAATTAAATCGCCTGAGTCTATTAAACACTGCTCGTAGGCAACCAACGGGAGAGTTTGAGTCAATAGAATAAATAACTATGTCATCTAAGTATACAAAGCACCGGTTCTCTTGTAGCCCGGTGAGACAATTATTCATGACTTTTTGGAATGTAGCAGGTGCATTCCTTAGGCCAAATGGCATTCTGTTAAATTGATAGTGTCCCTGTGGGACTCGAGAACGCTGCTTTCTCTGCGTCCTCAGGAGAAAATAATAATTGATGGAAACCGGAAGCCAGGTCTAGCGTGGAGGAGTTTTTACTTTTACCTAACTGATCAAGGATTTCCGAAATTTGAGGATTCAGGTAGGTTTCTCCTAGTTATATCGTTGAGTTTACGATAATCAATGACTGCGCACCATTTCTTTTGACCTTGAGTATCTAACTTCTTAGGGACTATCCAGATTGGCAAACTCCAGGGTGAGACAGAAGGTTCAATTATGTTCTGTTGGAGCATTTTGTTTTTTTGAGTTTCCACTTGGTTTTTGTGGCATTCCGGGAATCAATAAGACTTGGTATGTATAGGGATATCAGTGATCGTTCTAATTTTGTGATTTAGGATAGAAGTATAAGAGAGGCGGTCTTCCGGTAGGTGAAAAATATCAGAGTAGTCTATGCACACATCTATTAAAGCATCAGATTACTTCGTGTCCATTTGAGGTCTAATCTCAAGGATTGTATAACTTTCTTAGCTCTGTCAGTGGAATTTCGAGTATTTAGATTTATCTCAAACTATGTCAGATGTAAAGATTTTAGCTTTAGGTTTAAATTTGGATTCATATTAATAGGAAATTCTGAAGTATTAGCTACAGTGAGGTTAATTCTGTCATTGCCTTTAACTTTCACTATAAATTGGATAACAATAGATGATCAGTAATGTGTTGGTCCAGGATTATACCTTTTTTGAGGCCATCGTTTTTTACGGAATATTCAATAACTGTTTCTAAGCGAGGCGAAACGACATAGTAGGATTAATAAAATGTAGCTGAATATAGATCTTACCTATTTTAAGAGTATCCTTGGGGAAATCAATTGTACAGCCGAGGTCTGTTAGAAAATCGGAACCAATAATGCCATCGTATTGTAAATTAATTTCTTTTATGACATGGAATTTATACTTTATGTGTTTACTTTATTTCGTTTCTATCTTAGGATAGAAATGGCCCACACTTAATGTGGGCTCATCGCCTGGGTCCTTTAATTTTAACTTATTCTCCTATGATCTTTAGAGGTATGGAAATGCAGGATGGTTTAGGCGGGCTTATTTAGCGGACCCTGAGTCTACATGGAGTGAAAGAGTGATGTCGGATATATTAGTTTGTAATAGGATATGAGGTAGTAATGGCTTAGACGTATCTATATTGATTTCATAGATTTTAAGATTGGGTTTCTGATTTAGGAATGTTGATGTGTCACGTGCAATGAGAACTCCCTTTTGGGGCTGGTTACCCTGTGGTGTGGTCCTAATTTTACGTGAGATGAGACCTCCCTTTTGGGGCTGGTTACCCTGTTGTGTGTTTCTAATGTTATGCGAGGTGAGGCCTCTTATGCTACCCTGTGGCATGGTCCTACTAGGGATATTGATATCACCTTGAGCGATAGGAACTTGCCCCGTGCGATACCTATACGGGACATCAAAGCGTTTAAATTATCATTGCTATTATCTATTACAATATCTGCTTCATCTTGCTACTCATAATCCTTTTCGAGATTATCTGCTAAGTAGTTCACCCTCGCAGGATATCTAGTCTGAGGATTAAATTGTGTGATATCTTAAATCTATTATTATAATACTTTCGTTTTTTACAGATTAAAATATCATGGCCCGGCCATCATCACTTTACAATACCTACAGGATTGTAACATTTGCGAATTAGATGGAATTGTGTTGGGAGTAAATGTGTTGGTGTTAAAGCCCAGATTTATGCTAGGCCGTGAGGGACTATAATAATTATTATTTCTGATAGAATTATTGGCCTTGGTTTCGTTTGGTGCTTTCTTATATAAAGTCTGCTGAATACGTTCTTCCGATATGGCCAGGTTAATAGCCTCAATTTGGTTCTCTGGTGACCTACACCTCACAATATTTTATATTCTAGGATATAGTTACATGACAAAATTATGGAGAGCTAAGTCATCCATCGCCGCCGCGCGGCTAGGCAATTCCTTAGCTTTAGATGTGGATGTTGATACCTCTACTAACAGTTGTGTCTACAATGTTTCAACTCGAAGATCAATTTGGCTTACACTGTCTAATGCTCCTTGTTTACTCTCCTGTAATTCTGTGAGTATGCGGGCATATTGTTTATACTGAAATGGTTCTTTAGAAAGTAATTTAACTGGTCCCAATTCGGGAATTCTTTGATTGAGCACGCTACTTCCGCTTTACCGCTCAGTTTGCTAAGTATGCATTTAAATAGAATAGGCTTCTTTATCTCACTGGCAAGCTCATAGGCGTTACTACAGTTAACTCAACATGAATTAAGAGTGTCCCTACTTTCATCGAAGGGTTTAATAAATTTATACAATATGTTAAAGTCCATTTCGACTATTAAAGGCGACGACTTTGTCGCACGAGTAGGTGTAGGTGTAGGAGCTGAAGTCGTTGGTTCAGAGCTATCCGCCATTTGAATATCTAATTGTAATTTTTCTGATATCTCCATCGACATAGTATACAATATTATAATTAATACAATGTGTTGTACAACCCTGATTTATAACAATGACTAAGGACTAGACGGAGTATATATAATAATATATAAATACTAAAGAATATATAAGGTACGCAGATAAGCACGGTGATGACTCTTTACATGCCGGTTTCGGGTTTCTCAGGACACGATGTGAAGGTTGCTGCCTTCTTTTTATGCTAGATGCGGTAGCTAGTTGCGAGTAGCTGGTTGTAGACTACTATTATACTTTGAATGGCAGATGATGAAGATGCACTGGATAATGTCCACGTTGAAAGTGTTATTTACGTTGTAAGCTCAATGTTTATAGATTTTGAACTTTCACAATCACTGAGTCTTCGCTACGCCTTTTCTTCTTTTTTTTCTTTAAGTTCACGGATTTTCACAGTTTTGTTAAAATGAGCGTGGTCTGTAGCAGTTTTTCCGCGGCACTGGGGTTTTTCCGATCCCACCGCTGCCACCAAATGTTAGATGTATTTAATGGAAAATCTTTTTAAAAAATAAGTTTTATTACTGCTAGAACAAATAGTAAAATGTTATAATTAACATATGACAAATGGATATAGAAATTGTACGCGATCGTCAGGTCTGATGTATGGATAGAGACTGAGGTGCCGGGATAAGTGCAAGCTCAGGTTCCGAGAGCACCACAATCAGGCGTATTCAGCATTAAAGCCTCCGACCACAGGACCTAACAGTTCGTACCGGTGTAGCTGCGCAGATTGGTAGAAATAAAATAACGCGGCATTAGGAGCTCTAATAACAAATAAATCAAGAATACTATAATACTACTTTTTGCTGATTAGTAGCGCAAATCGACTCCTTCTCTCAGAGGAGGGGCCGGCCTCCTCGGATAAGCCAAACATTAAACGAGGTCAAAAAATATAAATAAAAATAAAAACATACTATATAACCATACGTATAAACTTTAGAATTTGTAATATCTCTAGTAGTGCCCCATA
>JAFELO010000543.1:52408-98909 GCA_017140195.1 Eumaeus atala | reverse complement strand
GTATCATATCATATATATTAGAATGTTTGTAACAGCAAATTTAACTACTATTATCATGGCTAGAGGGACCGAGAGAGAACACTGATGACGAGGGCACATCTGCGTGGTAGCTAAAATGGCCTCGGCGCTGACGTGAACATTTGGCTAATGGGGAGCATCATGACCGGGGTGGCCGTCCCCCCTTCACGCTATGACGGTTGAAAACTTTTTGAACAGAATATGATATAATCTTAACCTGTCGCTAGGAACGCGAGTCTCGCTGGTCGTGGAGGTTCATGTCGGCCGCAATACAGTATAGCCCTACGGCTCACTTGATCTAGTTCTAAGCTTGAAGTTGATAATAGTCATTCGTTATGTTATGAAGTTACCAAAAGTGTTCTAGGTGGTATTCAGCTATATTTATATCATTATACGTTTGAAACTTGCACGGCCAAACTCTTATACGAGTAGACATTTACATATAGCTAATAGCATTTGAAGTGACTAAGTGAATATATGGCCTTTCAGAATGTCTTAAAATCTAGTTTTCAACAAAAATAAATTACAACTACTCTTCTGCGAGGTATTGGGTCATGGCCGGCGAGAGTTAATTGAGTCTATTACCGATGGAATCAGGTCAACCATCGTCAGGAAACAGCTGTGACACAGACCTTTACTTTCATATGCATTTGTAGCCAATTTATGTAATTGTAGTTATCACTCAGCGATCGAAATTCGATTCGATTTCGTTAAGAAATATTTAAAAAACAAATTACAAATTGACAGTTCACACTTTCGTCTTACACAAGGCAATGCATTAGTGTGAATCCTGTGGCGTAGCGTGAGGGAAGTTCTATTTAATTAAAATAACGAAATTGAATGCACGTTATGCTAAAATGTTAGCTTTCTGTGCACATTCTGCTCAAAATCTTTGACTGTACCAAATTTCAAATTATTCCATTCGCAAAGTTCTTTAAAGAAGAGGTGGAAATTATTTCTTCACGTGTTATATGTTAACACGTGAAGAAATACCGTTCACCAGATGGGAAGACGATCTCCGTGCAGTAGTCCGGTATGGATGCGCGTAGCAGGAGATCGGTCGTCTTGGCATTCATTGAGCAGTGGACCGATAAGGGCTGACAATGAAAAATGATGAAAAAAATGTGTTAACATATAGATAAGGAATTGTATCTAGCTTCTTCCCTCGCGTAGAATGGTATATGCACGCATTATTTTCTGAAGATATTGAAAAAGCGACAAATAATCACGAATCAGTCACGAAGGTTTATAAACCTTCGTGACTGATTCGTGTTCTATAATAAAAATCTTAAGTATATAAATAATTTCCTAAGTTTATAATATAATAAATTTATTTCCGTTTCCTTGTGTGTCTAGTACCTGTAACACGAGTCCTTACGGTACATTCTACCTTAGATTTCTATCTTAGTAGTAGAAACGAGCAATAGGAGCCTGTCAAAAACTACCGGCGCCCATAAACATCAGCATAATTATTTTCGCTCATCTTCACTGCCTCCCCAATGAACCACCGGCTACTCACAAACAGCGCGGAATGCGTCACCGTGGCGTTACTTTTACGGCGGTATCAAGCGAGCGAGAGGTACCACACTGATCGTGCCGGCGCAATTCTGTTGCATAGGAGGGTGCAGTGTCATGCAGCATGCATGGTACTGCCTCTTCCTATGCAGCATGGCACTACCTCTTACAAAATTGTGGTGGACTTACAGGACTGGGCTGACGTGGTGTGGTAAGCCCACACAAATTTATGATTGTATTTGTTACATAAATGGGCGAAAATCTGCAACTCCCTGACTGCGGACGGTTATTCCAATTATATTCTTCTCCATCCGAACGGATACAGATTGGTACTCACTAAGCGTGCAAAAAGTAACGATGACAGTGACTCTTCGCGTGTTGCTTGTGAGATTTTTGATTGCATAAAGACCTTTGTCTTAACCATAACAAGCCACAAGTCAATAACTGCTTTGCATATACATGCGGAATATGTTATTTCGGGTGATTATTGTGAATCAAAACGTAATTGCTGTGTGACATGCGAGCAAACACGTCCTGACGAATTTAAAGAGTTAAATGGGAGCCCCAAGAGGCCAATACTCATGTTGTTTCGTTTTGTGGATGTCTGTGAGCGTCGGTAGTTATCATCAGGTGATAGTTTTACGTTCGCTATGATTATACTCTTTAAAATTTATATTTCACCCTATACATCGTTTTTAATGTAGCTTGTGCATGGTCATTCCGACTAAACTGTTTTCACCGCAATAAAGGTTTGTAAAGCCTTGTAAAGTCGAGTTAGTTTTAGCCGACATTTTAATTAACTCGCGACTGAACACGGGCGGCCACAAACTTTGTGCCCGGAGCAAGAATTTTCATATTCATATATTTTTCGGGGTTAAATAGATATTTAAATATAATATTATGTAACCTACATAATATTTTATTTAAATATCTAGTTAAATCAATTAATTAAATATGCATCAACGTACCTTTGATGCATATTTAATTTTCAGTTTATTCTTTGGAGTTTTGATAGCTAACGGTTTAGTGATGAGCGAGGTTAGTGCGGTCTCCGCTTCAAGTCCCCAGGGCCGGAGCAAAATGCATTTTAACCTCAAATAATATTCCAAAGGTACATTATGTGTCTCCTTCGCTTGATTTCTTTATAGATGCATTGGTCTGCCCTAACATCAAATAGGGGAGTTAAGTAATAATGTAGAATGTTGTGTATGGCTTGTTTTTACTAACAACTATGTACTTGACATAATAACTCTCGCGCAAGTGGCTACTGCCTAGACACTGGACCGCAGTAGCCGAAATTCAGGAAGACATTGTTATTAATATATTTCCAGTTGGATCAATAAGTTTACGTTATTTTTTATGTAAGAAATCTATATTTAACTATTGATGCAATGCAGCAGACCACGTCGCCAATTTTTCGTATGGATTGTTTCAATAGCACATTAAGGGATTTGGTAAATACATTTTTATATGTTCTGCTTTTACATATAGGCGTTGCGTCAATGAAATCAAAATAGTCTTGATCAAATATTCACAAAAAAGCGTATTTAAAAATATTATTATATTTCACATAAGCTTACTTCTCTTATTGTTTCATACCCCAGACACAAGACACTGATTTTAAGGAATAAACTTAGAAAAAATCTCCACAAAGCACTTTCAAAACAGTATCTAGGGCCTTCGGCTTCTTTAATAAGCTGATACAGGCTGATGATGATGAATGTAAAATATAAGGATTAACTTTTTAAGCAACACGTTTTAATATTTTATGCACATTAATTAACGGCGGCAATTCACGCATTTTATGAACTACAGTAATTCGTAGTAGCACTGCAGGAGTGCCACGTGAACCCTACGAAGCATAGAAATATACGATTTCGTCTGAACGGTCTTTTGGGACTAGATTATCAGAGTGTCCGATAAAATTAATAAGAGCCAGTCAGGCCCTGTTTTTGTATCTTACTCTCTATCTTCTATATATAATTTAATTAAATATCTAGGCTTGTCAGCAAGCTTAGTTTAGCATTGTGCGGTCGTGGAGCCTGCTCGAGAGCCAGGGTGTAGACGATGCTCAAAGAGCACGTTAAACCTGTATACACTTGTATCTAATTTCCCATTGGTCACGGTGTAAAATTTTCCCATAAATCTTCACTCATCTTTTTAATATTAAGAAACATGAAAAGTATCATAGCAAATAAATAAAATAAATTGTTTGCACAGCCTAGCACACTTGTATCCCAGGCGATGGATTATTAACAGAGTCATGGAAACCTACTTTGTAAAGTTCGTAATATTATTAATTTACACACTTATACAGTCTCCAGCTGAAAAAAAACGTACCTGAAATAAAAAGATGATATATGGTAGGAACTTCACGGACAAGAGTATCGTACTTAAATTTAATAATAATAAATAAAAGAAATAATGTACAATCAAATGGATGAATATATTCTTGGATAGTATTAAGTGTATCACAATGTTAATATTCAGGTATAAAACAGTTGATCACCGTTTGCCGTAATAAATCTCTACACAATTAGATGTCCGTCTCTCTGTAACGACTCTGACAAATGGAAACAATACAACAGGTTGTGATGTCAATGTTAATGAAGACGCGAAGTCCAATCGCACACTCGAGATGTAAATCTAGTTTTAAAATATAGTGTCCTGAAAAACTACGTGAAAACATCATTTATCTAAAATGTATAGTCTTATATAGAATAGACTTAGGTGATAGGCATAATTAAAAATGGTGATAAGGAGATATTTTTATCTTAACCTCTTGGGGTTTAAGTCTACACAGAGCGAGCATCCCTGTAAGACATTTGCCTCGCGAGAGAATGTATTGGTGCGACAAGCCTGAACATATTTTTTCGTTCGTAATAAATACATTTACAAAACTCGACTTTTTCGAGATATTTATTCAACTCTAATAGAACATTCTTTTTGAATTCGATTGAGTTCCAATAATCATCAGTTTTATGATATTTTTAATGCAAAGCCCCTGTATCGAACCACGGTGGTAGTTTATGTTGGTCCTTGTACAAATTGAGTTGTCGATATTAATGGCGTTGTTAAATCACCGTCGGGCGGAGACGTATAGAGGTTTGTGAATATCTGACGAGCTGAGGACAAGGCGACATGCCCGTTTCTAATTAGTCGTACTAAGAGAGCGCCCTCTTATACATATTTAAGATATGCAGCTCCTTATTAACATTTTATGCTAATTAGATATCATGGAACTTATGTATAACTTTTCTCGTACGACATTGAAGATTATTGAAAATTCACATTTCAATCTTTTTGTTTCAAAATTAATGTTTATCTAAACAGGAATACATCATTTGGTTGACTATAGAATGACATATCTTAATACGACTATTACGTTCAACTTATAACGTACCAAAACAACAGTGAGCATTGAAAAGTATGTAAGCCTTTCACCTCATGTCAATTTTATTGGGACTTACATTACGTATCGGTTTTATAATATTTATAGACTGATTTTACTCTCGGATATTCAGTATAGCCACGAGTTTGGATCTCATCCAAGAAGAGACGGGTGTGTAAATTTATGTCCCCGTGAGCCCAAAAAATTAAATTCAGTTATAGTACATTATCAACAGGTACAATAACTAAATGCATTAATTTAGCTATGTATCTATACTAACATTATACTATTTCAAGGTCTAGTCCATCTTTCCTCAATGTTCGTTCCTTTGTGCCCACAGAATCAGAAGTACCAAGACCCCATTAGTAGAATCATCGCATAGAAACTAGCAAAATACTACAGTTTTTTTATGACGTACAACATTTTATTTAAAGAATATAAAAGTAGTAATCCTTTAAAATTTTCATGCCATATAAAAACAGATAGATTTATAATCCTGCTATAAATCATATAAGAAATTCATCATCATTATCATTATCAGTCCCTGTCGGTCCACTGCTGGACATTGGCCCCTTTCAATGAACGATAAAAAGACCCATCTACTGATACTCGCATCCATCCTGGACCGGCTACTGCACGGCGAACGTAGTGTTGGTCGACCGCTCACCAGGCGGGAAGTGGTCTTCCCACCTTGTGTGCGGTCGACCAATACTACGTTTTCCTAAACGCAGGCTTCACTCCAGAGCCTTATCTACTTATTAGTAGATGCAAAACGAAACCTGGGCCGATTCTCGATTAGGTTGAATTCGAATACACGAATCCGAATACATGAAAAATCTCACAATTTTTTCCTTTACCGCAAGAGCGCTAATAAAGTACACTTAAGTTATGAAAACTCATTGGTACATGGCCGGACCCAAACCTGGACCACATGAGTAAATAGCTGTAGTGTTAACTACTACACCACTGAGGCACTCATCTGGAAAAAGAATATAAAAATGATTTGTATGCTGAATATGTTAAAAGTTCCTTCAGGATACATTTTAAAGAGGCAAAACTGCGGTGAACAACTAGCAAATATTTAATATAATTTTGTCTTGAAGTAACATATAACAATCTACAATTTTATGAAATCGGAAATTCCTAAAGGCCAGAGCCCGAAAGAAAACAATTTATGAGCAAGTATGTACAGTGCCTCATGTAAGCCATGACGACGTTTTTGTACGAATTTTGATAAACGTCTGGTACGTATAGACGCCGAAGCATTTTACGTCCTCCCCGGCAATGTTCTGTTTGTTATGTTATCTCTGTGTAGAAAAGTAGTGAGATTTACTTGTAAGCAGAAATGTGATAACAAATTTAAACATAAACACAAGACATTCGACGTACAAACTCCGTACCCTATTCTTTGTTTTCGAGGCATTCTGGTACTCTGGTACAATTGCCAAGACTCTTCAATATCTTAGAGGGTACACTCGCTAAACTTATAGTTAGCCAAACATAACCAGCGATGGTGCTGTGGGGTTGTATGCTGATGTGTATGCTATGTATCGGTGTACGATGTTCAGGCGGAAATAGTCCTTACAGATGAGCTGAGGTGTGTATTCAGTTCAGTGAATTAATAAGTTCCAGGAAGCGCTGTAATACGTATCGTTTATTGGCACTAACAGTTTGTAACGAACTTAGGTACTTGGACGTAATATAGGCACTCATGCAAGTACATCTAAGTATTTTATTGTTATTTTATAACCGGGTTATATCGCACACACACATGTTTTGTGTCTTCTTGACAGATGTTAATGGGTGCTAGTAATTACTTCTTATACATGGCAGTTCGCTCGTTTGCTACCACGCATTGAATAATTCAAATTAAATGGAGAAATGAAAAACCGGCCAATCATGAGACCCTCCGTAGTAAAAATATGCGAGGTAGGAATGTTTTATCACTTCTGAAGTACCTCACAGATGTTAGCCTAATCAAATGTACTGATATGTTATTATTATATTAATCCCAGTGTTAGTGAATAAAAAAGTTCATATCCCTAAATGCACATATATGTGCTTAGCCTTAAACATATACTGTTAACCCGTAAATACTGTTACAATTAAAAAACTAATTATTTCATTGTGCATTCTCATTTTGGCGCCAGTACATTGTACAAGAATTTGCGAAATTAAAATGGAGTAGGGATATGAAGAGAACTCGAAACATCAAATGGCTAATTCTGGAAAGTACATGTTGCTAGCAAGTAAAAATGAATTTGGAAAAATATTTGGAAGACTTGTAAATAAAATGGTAATAAATTCAAAATTTAAGAGCATGTTAACAAAAGTTATGAAATGCAGTTGTCTTAGAATTTACAGATATACGCAAGGTACAAGCTGAATGACTATTGTGTGTCAATTTCAATGTAATATGATATGACTAAGTTTTATAATCACATCTGTGGTATAACGGTCCGGGTGATGCCGGTTAAGACCGTTAGCCGCGTGGGATCTTGGGTTCGATCCCCAGGTCGGACAATTGTTATTAAATGTGTCCGGGATTGGAGTGTGCCCGAAGTGGCCATAGGCTTGCCACCTATAACATCATGGGCCTCAGTACCTTGGTTAATCGTGGGTGTTATAGTATATCTACTGGACTTACGAGTTGGGGATGTACTAGCACGCCTCTAGGCAGAGGCGTGCTAGTACATCCCCGAAGAGGTAGGCACCTCTTCGGGGATAACAGGCGTGAAGGTACTTTTATATATATGTACATATATATAGTTCGCAAATACTTTTGAAATGAGAGGCAGTCACTTTTAATTTATTTATGAAGTAGTATCGAAGTTGTTACATTTAGATGTGCGGCTCATGTCGTTTGACTCACATTACTGTGCATACACAATATTTTTATTTTTTTGTTGATTACATAGGATCGTTACCTGTCGAGTCCTGTATAATATTTAACAAATCAACCTCATACCGAAGTGCACAGGGTAGTTGGTGGAATGTAGTCAACAAATAATAATCAAACAAAATCATACATAAGTGCAATTACTCACACTACACGGCGGTTGTTTATCATGATGGTGATAGCGGTATTGGTATTGGTGGTTTACAAATGATAGATGGCGGCTTTACCGGGGAGCATATACATTATATAAGTACTAGATAATAGTTTATATAAACTTTCATACCCTGGGAGGGATTCTAATTTGTGACTGCTGGCACGAAACTTATCCACCAGCTGAGCCAGCTGATCATCTATTACTACTCCTGGTCTTCTTTGCAGGTTACCCTGCGAGGATGGATCGCGAAGGGACAACTATATCAATGCGGGTTTCTGCGGATTTGCCATCGTGGGTTATGGACTCAGGGGGGGAATGAAGGCCTGTGTAGGGCCTGTTTGTTGTGTGCTGTGTGTGGTGTGTTAAGATTGTTGGTGAGTAGTGATATGTATGTGTTATACATGTGCATGGGTGATTCTCGTCCGGATTGCCGGACACTCAGCCCATAGTCTGCTTGGTAGATCACGGGGGGCACGCGGATACGGTCTCCCGTCAGGTGGTCGCGCGCCCAGCGAGGCCAGGTGGCGTAGATGAGCATCCATTGTGTGCTCTATTGAAGACAGCGCTCGACAATCGAACCACAAACTCCTCCAGCGACTCTATCCACAAGTCACGCGCGATCACATCGTTACGGACGTAGCGACCGCCTCCCGTGATGACCTGTAGGGCGATGTTCTCGTGGGCTTGCAGGCGTATCCGCTGCCCAGGCCCAGCCCAAGTTAGCGCGTAACATGTGGGGGCGGCATAAGTGAGGCTTTACCGGATATATGTCTTGTAAATCCCCAGTACCGTCTGTGCATGAAGTCCGGACACAAGTACCGGCCACGAGCAAAGCGCGGGCTGTTCTTGCCTGGTTGACCATTCGGTCCACCTGCGAGCCCATCCGCAGCGCGAGGTCTATACTGCATCCGAGATACACGAAATGATATTTCCCAAGACACATCCTGGCCTCTGAACTTTAACCGTCCCGGCATGGAGCGCATTATGCTGACATATAGCGCCGTCGTCTTATCTACATTGACAGACATGCGCCACTTGTTAAGCAACTCCTGCAACCGGTCCAACATGCGCTGCATGCGCCTAGTTGCAAGCTCAGTCCTTCGGAACGAGGCGACGTGAGCGCTGTCATCAGTGAACAGCGCGAGCATGACATCCGCCCCATCCACCTCGGGAGAGGGATCATTGAGTGTGGGGATGTCGTAGATGTAGGCCGCATACAGGCAAGGGGAAAGGGCTGGTAGCTTCCGTGCAGGCTTTGGGACTTGCCCGACTTCGGCAGAACGATGACCCTCCCCTCTTTCCAGGTCGCCAAAAAGTGGGCCGTCTGGAGAATGCCATTAGCGATCAGTGTGAGAGCCACGGCTGCATGCCTAGGCATCATCACCAGCGCTGAGGGGGGGATATCGACGGGGCCTGGAGCTCTGCGCCTCGAGAGGCAAAGTGCGACTTTCCGTAGCTCAGAGTGGGAAATGAATTCTGTCCCGCTAAGCGGCGAAGTTGGGCTCTGAAGAAGCTCCCGAATGTGGCACTCGATCTGCTCTTGGTGCTCTGCGGATGATGGCGATGCTGGGTGTGGTGGGAATTGTGTGTGTGTGTGTGTGTGTGTGTGTGTGTGTGTGTGTGTGTGTGTGTGTGTATGTGTGTGTCTGTGTAGATGTGATGCGAGCACTTCGGCGCGTGCCTGGGCTCTATGGTGGTTTTTGAGTTGTGCCTTGATCCTCGGGCAGCGGTTGCGGGCCCAGAGTTTCCTCATCTGTCGTTTCCTCTACAGGTCCGACAGCAGGCTCGGGGGGAGCTCACCCCGCCGGCGCACTGTCACTCGTACAACGGTGGTTGCTGCTGTCCGCGCCTCCCGAATTTTGTCCGTGAAGTAGCGTGCGGTGGCCTCAACCTTGTCCGAGATAGACAGCTGCCCGGCGATGGTGAAGTCAGCAAGGCTATCCTGATAGACGGCCCAGTGGACCCTCAATCTCTTCCGCACTCCTTCACTAAGGATTGCTCCGGGATCAAGTGTGACGAGGATGGGTAAATGTTGTATGTTGAGGTCGTAAAGAACCTCCAAGTTGACTGTAGCCATTAGGTTCTGGTGTATAGCGATGTTCAGAACGTCCGGGGTGCACAGGGGATCCGTAGGCACGTGGGCAGGACATGGAAGTCCTTGCACTGTGTATCCACGCTCTTCCGTATCCTACTGCAGCCTAAAGCCAGTGTTCTTCGTGGCGGCCTATCCCCAAGTTGGATGCTTGGAGTTTAGGTCACCAACCAACAATACTGCTAACAACAATAATACGTGCTGGGGGAACAACGACTATTCCAGTCGAGCACATGTCGGTGAAGGGACCCAGTCTCAGCTCGTCGTGGACGTCCTGCCGAGCAAGTACAGCAATACCTCTGTAGGGTTTGCCGCTCGGCGACACATCGTCCCTCAGATAAGTGTTACTGTTGAGCGAGCAGCCGAAGACTGTCGCCTTCGCCTCCTATACCTCCGGGGTTTCAGTATGCGACCCTGAGCTCGTCACGATCACTGGCTACAAATTGCTTGGCCTCGTGCGTGCATAATTTGTGCCCAGATACGCGGGTCCCTGAGCACTTTGGACAGCTTTTCCTTCACGACCGCCCTCAGCTCCTCTCTGACAATCTCACGGATTAGGTCCCTGAGATCGTCAATGTGGATTCGGGGGTTCGTCGTGTTGGCGTCGTTCTCTTTCGAAGCGCTCCGGTCTCCGCGTAGGTAGGGGGACTGATGTCCGTTGTGTTGGTATAGGTTGGCTATGATGTGGAGTGGGATGGTGTGCATGTTAGTGAGCGTGTGTGACCGGGGCTAGGGACCCGGAAGGGTTCCTTGTCTGTGTGGACACTAGGCGCGCCGCGATCACGGCTGTATTTTGCTGTGGAGGGTTGCAGCTTCGGACGGCTACAGCTTGGGGCTTCCACTTGCGAGTGTGCCAACTCTTGGGCTTGGCCGTCGCAACCTGGTTTTGAGATCGTTGGCCGGGGCGGTTAGGGACGGGCCTGGGCTATACTCGACCTGTCCCTCCCTCCGCTATGGAGCCGTGGACGTAGGAGTGGCGTGGTGTCGGCCCTGTGGGACCAGCTGGGAATAGTCTTCCTTAACGGTCTTTGTGGGTGGGCGGATGGCCCTGCCTCTGGCTCTGGCCTCCTTAGTGTAGGCTTTACACCTACGGTAATTGGCCGTGTGCGGGTCTTTGTAATTGGCGCAGGTCGAGGTGGCTCCTCTCAGCAGCGGGTAGTCCCCGGCTGCATGGACATTTCCGCAGTGAACGCACCGGATCTCCCTATGGCCGATGCTCCCTATGGTGTACCGAGGAATGTCCGAAGAGCTGACAGCAGTGACACTGTGGTGGTCACTTCGTAGAGGCGTCCTCGCTGTTCAGTCGTGCGAGCTGCGCGTGATATAGGCAGCTGGGTCTCCCGCCTCTCACCGGTATATGCCGCACGAAGCGCACCGGGAAGTTCAGGCCGCTGAGATCCTCGGCGGTGCATGAGGTGTCCGTCGCCACTGGCAAACCTCTAATATTCACCTTGGTGGGGAGGTCTGAGGATGTGGAGTAACAATGCCGTGCACCGCCAGGTTCTCCTTCGCCAGGGTCGTCAGGGGTGCCAGGACTGCCCAGAACTCCTCCAACAACTGCGCAAGAAACCTTTCCAAGGGGCCGGGCATTGGACGCGTGACCGAACTCTCGCGGAGTGTGCGGAAATGCTTCCGCCTGTCCAGCAGAAACTGGACGAAGATTGGCGGATACCCCGCTAGCCAGCGTGGCGACTGGGGAGTAAATAGCTGCTGGGTATTAGGCTTTACGCCAGTTGTGTTAGGCACTTGTTCGGGGGGGGAGGGGCACTCTGCACTGGGCGTATCTCTTTTAGGCACTCCAGAGCGGTGGTGTAGCTCCGGTAACGCGTTGCGTCGGCGGATCCGCTGGAGAAGGCCACTTCGATGCCCCCGGCAGACGCATCAGTGACCTCCTCGGGTATCGCTGGGCCAGCCATTTCAGAGCGGCCTTCTACCGCTGTAGGTGGTGATCGCGGCGGTGTTGGTGGGGGGGGGGCGGTTGAGTTGGATGATTCCGCTATTTCGACTACCTTGGAAGGGCCTGCAACGGGCGAGGATGCCGCACGCTTCTGCGGGCGTAGCTCCACCAGCTCTGCCAAAAACTCCTGTGACTCCTTCTCGGTTGGAGACAGTGGTCCCCTCACCACAATCCGCCCTTCCTTCTTCTTCGGCATCTCCGGGTTTCTTCAGAAACGTTAAGGAGTATGTCGCGCGGTGCGGCTTCGGACCTGTTGAGGGCTGGTAATCCCCTTGCGTGCATACTATGAATATATATAACAACCCATATACATTATGTACACAAAAAGCGCTTTGGCTTCGCCCAAGTTCCAACAAGGCTCGAAATAATAACTATTCCGGATCGCGTTCTGAACAAGGACGTTCTGATCAAGTGGGATAGCACTATCGCTCTCTCACATTTCGGCACGAGATGGACAGACAGCGATTCCGAATGAAAGAGAAGTGTGTGTCGATCATCAATTATAACCTGTATGCTGCCATTTAAATTCCTATACCAAATAAATGTTACATTAAGAATGAAATCAATAAAAATCATTCATTATTATTTTTACTTCATTTTAAATAGATGTTGCTTAAAACTAAGTAGGCTCTAATTTATTCAAGTAGGACGCGATTACACTGAAAAATTCATACGTTTGAATTTGGGTAGAGACACCAAATCTATTCTTAACACGACTACTCAACTGCATGTTCCAGGTATACGGGTGTTTTTATAACCTTCATTACATGGATGCGATAGAAAACTAATGTACAAACAACATCATTATTGGTTCCGTATCGATCACAGTAAGTAAGGGGCGTGCAGCGCAAAGCCGAAACTAGCGCCAGTTAACTATAGGAAGCAAAAACTCATAGATATTTTCATAAATAGGTTCTGAAGTTTTATTTGCCAGCTATGCAGAAAAATATTCAGAAAACTGCTGCGTGAGTACATTATGAATAATTTAACACTCAGCCTAAGTAATGTTTATCCACGAGCCGCGCTCAGATGTCGGCCGCTGGGGTATTTACTTAGGTCTACTGCTTTACATTAGTATCATCGTATACTTTTACTACAGAGAGACAGAGAGAATTTATTTAAATGTAAGAAGTAGTCTTAGTGATGCACAAGCCGGTTTTTATGTCTTATAGACTATAAGGTTACAAAATATTCTGTTACATATACCACCTTATTGATTTTTAAAAGTATGAATTATATCGACACATTCTAAGAAAACAAGTTTTGGGTTAGAGTTAGCAAAACACTATGAGACCAGTGAGGCTACACTCACTCGCAGAGCTACGCGGCTCTACGGGCGTGTGCTACGAACTGCATGCAGTACCCCGAGTGTGACTTTCATTTATAAACAGCGAAACGCAACTGATGCGTTAATCGACTCGATTAACGCAAAACTCAAACGTTTTAGTATACGTTTTATAAGCGAGCGTAAGTTTCATAAACGTGCACCAAAATTTTATTCGTTTGCTCACTTTAATAGTAGTGTAGTCATCTTCGTCAAGTTTGCAACTTGGATGAATTATTAGGCAACGCCAAAATAGCCCAATCAATTTTAAAACATCACTTTATAGATAATACAGAGAGACTGGAGTGTAATTTAGTTTAAGCGTATTATGCTTATAATGAATGAGTTATCGCTGTTTCGTATCTTTGCATATAGAACAAATGAGACAAAATATCAGAATAGTGTTCGGTATTACTACGGACGCTAAGATTTTTTAAGTTGATGTCGTCGCATTATTTTCGCGTTCATTAAAATTTGTGTTTTTTTTGAATGTATATACAATTTTAAATACAATGAAGACGAGCAGTACACAATTTGATTTGATAAATTCACGGCGGAAAAGATAAAACTATTTAATTATGATTTGGGGATGGCAGATAGCGTCAGCCATCCTAAATATATCCATCATCCCCATCGCAAAAAGGAAAAAGAGTGACATTTCTTCAACACATTAAGCTACAGACACATTAAGCCTTAAAGTCACAGATGACAGATATACTTTTTTTATATAATGTTTATGTAGCCTAAATATAATTGCTACAATATGTGTATGGTTTTATGGGTGCATTTTAATTAATTTCTAGTTGCTACTTTTCTAACAATAAAGTCGTATTATTATTAGCGGTAGTATGCGAGTAGCAGGAGATCGGTCGTCTTAGCGTTCATTGAAAGAGGCCTATATCTAGCAGTGGACCGATAAAGGCTGATGATTATGAAGATAATGATGAATATCGTATTTAAACTTCTATGACACAATAATCGCATTACAAAGCCTTGTTATATTATATTTTCGCAATGTTGTACAAGATTAGTTATAATTTTATTTGTTATTTTAAGAACAAATGGATCTAGATAGAACTATAACTTTATCTCCAACTCCGTCTGCTATTTTTGGGACTTCCGTTACAACAATGACGGATGATCCAATACCAATGCAGCTTTATATTTACCTTCCTGTTTCTATTATTACATAGGTAACTTAGTTATTTTTAAAGGGAATGGAATTGTATTTTTTTATAGATCAAGAGACATGGAATATGCTTTATATTATATGGTCCAGTAAGGCATCAAGAACCACCACCACCTCCAGTACTAATGCAAGCAGAGAATACTCCAGTACGAACATCCAATGCAATATGTATGTGTAACACAAATACTAGAACATGAAAGGCAGAACAAACTCCCCAGTGTCGAAGAAGATTCTAAACACACAGAGCTGCCAGATCGCCTCGACGATCTAGACAAGCACAGACTCACGAGGTCAGAGCCTCAGAACACCTTCTAAAATCTGACAAATAGTGGAGAATGTTCCTTATAAAGAAGCACGAGTTGCATTCACAGCAAAAATGGCAGGATGTTGCTATGCTAGCTGTGGATGCAATTCACAAAGTTGTTAACAAGTCTTGCTAAGATTGAGAATTTAGCAATAGTTTCATAGTAGGTAGGTTACATATTACATCTAATCTTATTATTATTATACTTTTATCCAAATAATTGTTATTCAGTATTGAGCAAGTTTCTGTGATACTAATGACAAATCACTTTATTCTCAATGCTTGGAAAATTTTATGATTTATTACATGTAAATTCATGGTGTGTTAAGGCTTTTTAATGAATAATAATAATAATCATTAATATTTTATTTGAAATTAATTGGTTCAGGTACATTATAATGGCAAGGTTATAGAGTACACGGCAAGCCTGTATTATTTTAGCACACTTTTCAGGCTTGTAATGCAGTACTCTATCTTTGCTTAGGTGTCTCCAACGATTCTTAAGACTGCCAAAATATTTTAAACAAGGACCCTTGCTGTGCCATGTTTATATTTAAAATGCTTCTGGAGTGTTATTATCTGCAACCAAAAAATGTCATCATCATTCATCATTACCAGCCCTTGTCGGTCCAATGCGTGACATAGGCCTCTTTCAAAGAACGCCAAGACGACCGATCTTCTGCTACTCGCATCCATCTTGGACCGACTATTGTACGGAGGTCACCTTCCCACCTAGTGAACGGTCGACCAACACATCTTTGTCCTAAACGCGGTCTCCACTCTAGAGCTTTACTGGTCCATCTGCCATCTGCTTTTCCGAGTGTGTGGTCACACAAATGATGCCAATTCATCGAGCTTATTCGTCACGTGACATACAACATAGCACATTCAATACCCCGTTGACCCCCCGCAAACTTGCGGAGCAGTTTTAAATTAAGATGGCATGTTTCGACCCCGTAGTTCGACACGCGGAAGACGCATTGGTTGTAGACCTTTGTTTTTAATCTCTGCGGTATATGTGACGGGAGAATGTGACGAAGCTTCCGGAATGCTGCTTAACCCTACTGAATCTTTCTATCGGCTTCCTTCACGAAGTTATGTCTATATTATTGCAATAGTTGCCCGAGGTAGGCGCATTCGTCTACAACTCATCATCAAGTTCATCTTAACATTTCGGGAAGATTTATATAGGTTGTGCAACATTTCCTTGAAGCTTTCGAACTCTTCGGCCAACACAACGATATCGTGAGCGAAGCGAGGATGTGAGAGGTACTCGCCGTTTATATTTATGCCGCATTCTGCACAGTTTAAAGTCTTCAAGACGTCCTCCAAAGTATTAATGAACAATTTCGGGGAAATAACATCCCCTTGTCGCACTTTTGGATGTAATTGGATTGGCCTTGTTTGACCTACCGGAATCAGAACGGAAATAAAAAAAGCGTCATGTAATGACTTCAGTACTTCGACGTAACGCCATACGATCTAACATCGATGTGAAGCTTCCAGAACAGCCCAGGTTATGACAGAGTCATACGCTTTTTTATCGTAAACAAAGGCAAGCTACTGGTTTTATTCGTGTGTCTTTAGTACAAATTGACTTATAGTGAAAATGTGGTACATGGTTCTAAATCCTATGCGAAACCCAGCCTGCACCAGTGGCTGGAATTCGTCAAGCTTTTGGTGAAGCAATTAGTCAAGCCTCTTGAGTATAACTTGTAAATATAAGCTCGAAAGTAATTCCATCCTTCCCCGGAGCCTTTCCCCCTATAAGCTGCACAAGAGCTAGACAAATATCACTCAAGCTGACGTCCGGAAGACCGCCTGACAAATGTCGTGTAAGGCTTGCACGCGGATCGTTGTTCCGGGTATCGGGATGAGGAGCGTGCAACGTATATAACTTGCTGTAGATAGCTCCGATCTTAGATAAGATCTCAGGCTTAGAAGAAACGGTAACCAGAATCAGTCCTAACTTTCGTCAGTTGATTTTTTCCAAGCTTCTCCACAAAAGCCTTCGACTCTATATTCTGCTCAATCGCTTCGGTAACTTTAACGTATAACGTAACGTATTTGAGCAGCAAAGGTCTCGGCTTAAAAGCTCATGGAGTCGAAAGCCCAAATTCAGGGAGCCTCTAACCAATGGGTGATCAATTCCGGGTTTAAACCTGTTGATCATGGGGACATACGTAAATATATCCTTTCGTGCCGTCACAATAAAGTCAATCTCATGCCTTGTCACAGCATCGGAGCTCTGCCATGCCCACTACCTATAGGGCCTCTTCTTAAAATAAGAGTTCACTGAGAAGAGGCTCTCTTTCTCGAGGAAATTATCAGCATTTGCCCCCTGCGATTTCCGACTCCATGTGGTCCCAAACTCGATTCGATACCATTTCGTACTCCCACTTTGGCATTACATTCCCCCATAACAATATTAAAGTGGGCCTTACAGGTGTTATGTAAGGCCATTGAGACATCGTCAAGCGGCCTCGACGTTGTCCTCTGAATGTGTTGAGGTTGGTGCGTACACTTATATGACTTTGAGGCGTACCTCGTAGGTGTATGTCTTAGTAACTACTTAAACTTACTAAGAGGTACACCTCTTTGTAAGTTTAAGTACGAGATACGCCACCCTTCCCGACACACTAGAGATTTCGACCATGTTACCTACCACTTATTCAGAAGAGGAATCCCACGCTGCCTTGTGATGGAGTGTCGCCTTCCCGGAAATAGAATTGGTGACCCGATGGCAGACTTATGGTGTCTTCACCTTGTTATCGGACTTGACATAACCCCGGAACGTGCCATTGGATTTCTCTAAGTTCCACCTCCAGCTCAACTAAGTGGTCATCTATTCGAAGCATTCGTCCATTATACGTAGCCAGGTCAAATCGGTGGCAGCAATCCATAGCCCGGAGATTATTGGTACTCACAGTTCCACCGTCACCGTTACCGCTACCGTAGCCAGGACTAATAGAACTACCGGGAACTAGGGGCCGAATTCTGCTGTTGTCGTCCATTAATGGTCTCGTAATTGCCACGCTGAGCAAGCGGATTGGCAATCACGGATTAGGTTTCGGACCATCTGCTTCACTGTCACTATGAAGTAGACGGGACACCAAACAATCAGGTCGCTGAAGCCTCCTAGATCCTAAGAGACTATTACTCTTCTACGCATTTTTGGTCACCCTGGGCTTGGAATGAGGGTGGGGGTATTCTTAGACCGTCCCTACACAGCCAAATATTATATATTGTATTACATTATTTTAAAAATATTACATTCGTACCTAGAAGCCAGCACGATTTACCATAGTAATGAAGTGATTGCACCAAATTTAGCATCGACGTTCATTATCCTACAGTCACTATCACAAACCTAAATCATTACATGTGCAATTCACCATTTGTATATTTATTGAACGATAATATTTTCTACAATAATGAAGATGTTCCATATCTCTCGGGGGCCCAGATATTCGAAAATGGCTACCTTCAATACAACCAACTACACCCGGTAATCCAAACTTCGATTGGAACTGCATAATAATAGGAAAAATTTATTATATTTGAATTTATATATACAGTGAATGTATTAATTATTATATAAGTGATCACACACTGACTTTTGTATAATATTTTTTCTTGTCACCAGTGTTCTTGTAAAGAAGATGTATTCCCTTATGATTGTAGGATGTATAAGAGCCTGTGTCACTTGGTGTATATACACACTGCATATTTTTGGGAAAGACTTTTAGCTACTCCTGCGGGACGCTGATAAAATCCTGATGCATAGAATAATAACGCCATCACTTTAGAACTTTACAATATAACGTACAATTAAATCAATAAGCATTACTCTTTCGTAGAATACATACTAGCCTTTGTTTGAACATCAATTCGATGAGTAGGCTATAAATGAGTTAATTGTTCAAGCTCTTGGTACAGATATATGAAAGCCTTACTCTGGCAATATCTATTTCCAAATTTAGGTTTAATTAAACCCTATAGTTTTAAGGCGGCTCGGAAAATAGCCCGTTGTTTGTACTAATAATTACGTATGTCTTGAGTATTTGCATCCACCAAAATTTCTTAAGGAAAGTAATTAAATTATATTGTAAAACACTTTTTTGTAAATTATATGTAAAATATTAAACTCTTATCCAAAAAGCGTTTCACTGTTGTTTAACTGCCCAAACTTCAAGTGAGTGACTTTACTAGCGCGTTAGCGTATAGTTCATTAGTTAACTATAAAGCAACTGACACTCGCATTTATGTTAAAATACTACTAACTCAAAGGTTACTTTACATTCAACCTTGACAAAGAAAACAGCATATATATAGCAATAATCGATACATGAGACTCACACTCACAGTGTTTGTTGTTGTACTATCCGTTAGTGGCGCTCCATACATAACTCCATACATTTCGGTGGACTAAACGCTAACGCGTTAGTAAAGTGAATGGTTGCAAAAATTCGCACTGTGGGTACCGGACGCAGTTTAACTAATTGATCCTACAGTTCATTATTAAACTGCAACAACTACTACGTCATACTGACTACGTCGTGCGTCAAATTTATTAATCAAACTTGCTTTCAAATTCTCTTTAAAATTAGTATACATCACATAACACTTTTGTTGTGTACCTATACTTTAAATTCTGATGACAATACAATCGAATATTATAGTATAATATATCCTAGGCGGTTGTCGCCACAAAATTTATTTAACACCCTTATCACGGGTATCGAATGAGCGGATTTGTTTAGTAGAATATAGCTGAGCATAAGAGCACTAATTTATGATGGCGGCCGCCGAAAAATGGTAGAATTCATATAACTATATTTATAACTCCTTCAATATGGGTATCAAACGAAAGAGCATGGCTAAGCAATATCTCCTTTTTTACAAAAACGTCGTTTAAATGAAAATACTTAATTTAATTGTGATTATTAAATAGTAATTCTAGGTAATTCGCATAATGAAAGTAAATCATTATCTTAATTTCATTGCAAACTAAATTTCAACTTCTGTTTGCTTATGTTAAAATCAATAGTGTTGGTATCAGGACGGTATGAGAGGGAACCCTAGCTATACACATATAATTACGCGAGTTAGTTACTCAACTACAAAAAATATTTAATGATTTATTCCCTATTTGTGATTACGTGTACAAAATCTCGACGCGTCAATAAATTATCGAGATACAAAAGCCAGTGTCGACTTGCCACCTAAGAAATTATAATGTCGGAGATATGGGGTGGAGACAGATAGATGGCTTGCGTAACATGGGGCACCGTTTCTGTGTCTTTAGGGTACCGCAGTGAAATGGTTGAAATCTGAATCCTTTATATATGTATCTGTCCGTTTAATTGTTGGAGATTAAGAAAATACACGGATCGCGGGGGCATAGCTATCATTTTACGGTGCTATCATGTCAGCGAGAGGTACGTCTTTCGCTGTTCTGTTCCAATCAGTAAACTTTCACAAGTTCATAGATATAGTTGCTTAACGAAAAAAGTCGAAACGAAATTTACAATATTAACCGGAAATGTTATATATTAATGCCTGCGAAGTGCATTGAGCTGATGATTATGATGGCTTTAAATTACAAGATAAAATCATTGTCTGGTTAAAGGATTTATCCCATCTTCTGGCCGACAATTAATTGTGTCCTGAGCTAATTTGGGTACCCACTAACTTGCGATAATACATTATTATAACCCGTGGTTTGGTTAAAAACACATTTTGAAAATTCAGCACGGCAACATTGTTGCAATGATGAGAAATAAAAGGAGAAGGAAATAAGTAAGCGGTAGGCCCATGCTGAACATCTGACATCCGAACTAAGTTGGAATGTCCGGGGAGGTACTTCACGCACACATGAAAGGTACTGCCTACATGCGACGACTTCCTGTGTGTGGTTTTCTGAGTTTACCATGGCCTATCGGAAAGGGTATATACGCATACCAATTACGTTGATTTCTGTGGGTACACGACAGTGAAGCCCTAAGAAAATGCAAATACCTGTGGATGTTAGCAGTGATCCCAAGCTCCCCTTTTTATCTTTTTATGCAACATAAGAGACAAATGGATGACTTGGCTCTTGCAAAATTTTGTACAGCTTTCTAGACCTATACACAACTGGTGCCTCCCTTTAACTACGTTCCCAATTGTGTGTCAACTGCAAACATAATTTCGCTTCGGTTTACTTCAGAAGTATTATCCGGTTATTCCGGTCTAATATCGCTGCAATAAAGCCACAGTTTAGCAACGATAGAGCTACAATACATACATTTAACATACAGATACAATACTGCTACAATTCAGCTACAACTCAGCTACAATACAGCCACAATACATTTACTACACAGATACAATACAGCTACAATTCAGCTACAATACAGCCACAATACATTTACTACACAGATACAATACAGTTAAAATACAGCTAGAAATACATTTACATTACAGCTATGTAACAATTATGTTTTGAAACTTAAATATTTTATAAAAAGTATATCTGTCATTTTTGACTTACAGTCAATAAGGCTTAATGTACTATGTGTTGAAGAAATGTCACTCCTTTTCGTTTTGACGATGGGGAGGATGGATATATTTAGGATGACTGACGCTATCTGCCATTTAGAAATCATAGTTAAATGCACGAATTATTATTTTATACAAAAGGGTGAGGTCATGATTTCTAGCCGACGCCATATTTCATATCTTATTAAATCTTGTATTTTAATGTTAAAATGTCTTAATTCTCTTATGTGTGCATTGTATTAGTAGTAATAACATGACCTGTATGGCTATTAATTAGATATACCCTATCAAAAATGTTTTAGTTTGAACAGTATATGGCAAGTGTGAAAATTGGTTGTTAAATTCTATTTAATTGTAACAGAGTTTATATCTCGCCTGGTTTTAGCTGGACCATAAAGCCAAGAGAATGGGCATCTTATTGGCAGTGTTTCTTTTCAGAGCTCTACTCCTTTTCCTTTTTTTTTCTTTTTGTTTATTAAACACTATATAGTTTTTCAAATATTGAATATAAGGAATGAAGGACAATCCGTGACAATTAGTAGTTTTGGAACAATAATTGTATATATAAAAGACCATCCAAGTTGCTGCCGGGAGTCTCGGACAACTGCCAGATAAGACTTCATTATTTTACTAACTTAATTACTAAATTAATTCTTTATACTAACCAGTATCAAAAACTGTATTACTAACTAATGTCATAAACTGTCACATATATGTTGACCCCTTTATAGGATTTATAAAATTCCTTATAGAATAAAAAAATAACAGCTACAATTCAGATATAATTCAGCATCAATACAGCTACAGTACAGCTACAATACCGATACAATACAGCTACAATTCTCCTACATTCCAGTTAAAATACAGCTAGAATACAGTTAAAATAGGTTACAGTACATTTACAATGTAGATGTAATACATCCACAATTCATTTAAAATACGGCTAAAATACAGTTAAAATATCGCTACAATACATTTACAATGCAGCTTCACTACAGCTACAACTCAGCCACAATAAAGTAACAATACAGCTGCAATTCTCCTACAATACAGTTACAATATAGTTCCAATACAGCTACAATAAGTGCTATAAGCCTATAAGCCCGAAAACGTGATTTCGAAACCCTCGCACGTGTGAAATTTCGTTGAGTAGTTTAATTAAACTCCATATTTGATGTGTTTAATAAGTTGCCGATTAGTTAATAATATAAAGGGAGGTAGTAGGTATTATAATATGTATATGTTATGATGCAGTGCTCCTAATCTTTTTGTCTGACTAACCAAAGAAGGATAGTCAGTTCTTATCATCAGTGAAATCCCTCTACAAGATGTAGGAGTGTACAAACTTGATTGTGACTATGTACTCTCTCATATAGGGCAAACTAAAAGATCTACCAGAACTAGAGTTAAAAATATATAGCTGATGTAAAACGCCAATGAATTAAAAAATCTGAGGTCTGTGTGCATGAGGAAATCGGCCCCGGCCATTACATTAGATTTGATGAAGCGCAAATCCTCACTAGAGAACACCGGTTTCTGTTTTTTCTTATTCGAAAGAAGATATCTGGGTTCTTCCCTGTGCTTGGGACGTGGTGGTAAACATAATGGAATCGAAAAATAAATATCACACCTCATAACAGCAAGATATAATAAGTACTGCTTACGTTAATCGGAACAATTAAATAATTATAATTTTTCGCGTACTTTTAATACATTATATCAGGACATCTGTCATCAGTCGTGGTTGCTGTGAATAGTGAGTCTCATGGTGTCCGTAACTAATCGTATATCATCCATTAGTTTCAATAGAGCTGTAGTGGTACTGTGTGATGGCGGAAATCCTGATTGGTAGGGGCTGAGGAGGCCATTGGTGTGAAGAAAAAAAGAGAGTTGTTTGGATACAACTCGTTCAAGAATTTTAGATAATATTGGCAAGATTGAGATGGGTCGAAAATCCGATGGAGTAGACGAATACGTTTTTTTGGGACAGGAATGACATGAGCCTTCTTCCACTCAGTTGGAAAATTATTAGAAGATAAAGAGAAATTTAAGATATGAGCGATGATAGGTGACAGTAAATTAGCGATCGGTTTTAACATGTCTATACTTAGACCATCACAGCCAAACGTTTTAGTGGTTATTGATAAACGACTTGTGTGTACTTCATGCTCGGAGATGCTATTAAAAGTAAATGGGACACGGTATGGTCGGTTCGATTCACAAAGTCTTTTAAGGCAAGCCGACTTATTATTGTTTGATATCGTAGACGGTGAAGTGGCAAAAAAATTAATTATGAGACTCCATAACTTTAAAATCAGTATCACTATTAAATGATTTACCCGCACCCAGCAGCCAAAAAATTTCCACATCTGTGCAGGAGGTAGGTTTTCTATCGACACAAAAATATGTCGACGCTTAGCGTCCTACATTGCCTACATTGCCTGTTACAGAGTTTGCGCAACTTTTTGTATGATATGATGTTAGGTTCTGAAGGGCAGCGTTTATATTTGTGTTTTATCTTGTCCCGCTACGCCATCAAATTCTTAATATCGGCGGTCAACCTAGGGGCATGCAAACGTTTTAAACGAATCTGCTTGATTGAAGCATGTTTATCGTAAATATTAGTTACCGGGGAACAAAGAATATCTACTTTAGTATTATAGATGTCGTATCATATAAAAGATTCCAATTAACTTCACTAAAATCGTTTCGCAAGGAATTTGTATTTACCTGGGCGAGACTACGCTGCATAATAGTTTTACCCCTAGATTTAGGTGTACGGAGATTGTAAGAGAAGTACAAAAGATCGTGGTAAAAAAGGTTTTGCAATTTATGAGATCTATTATCTTGTTTTATTAGACAGGTATTGAAGTCTCCCATGAGGACAATGTGATCGTAACATGGAAAGTATAAATTGAGCAATTCCTCAAGTGTATCGAAATAACTAACAGTAGAAGAGGGGCTGTACACAACGCCAAGAAGAATTTTATTGTGACATATCAAAATTTCAAGAAACAAAAATTCAAGTGTGTCACAAAGAGTGTTAGGAGATTGACAGACTATTGTTAAAGAAATATTCTTTCTAAAATAATATAAACACAAACACCCCCTCCTCTGCCATTCATTGGATCATTACGAACTAACGTAGTCTTGAAGAGGATAAGGAGTAGATGGCAGGGACGGTTTGAGCCATGATTCATACACCAGAATGCAATCCACCGAGACACCGTTAAAAGAAGTGACCAGTTCAAAGTAACGTTAGGATGTTTTATAGAAAATATACTATTTAACTTTCAGTCCAAAGTTGTGAAATCAGTCAGCGAATCATTAAAGGAATCGTTACTAGCGAGTGTTTCACGAAATCCTCAGGTAAAAAGCAAGAAAAAGCCTTGATTTATGTTATTGGAATCGTCCATAATTATATCAATAATAGACTAAAGAAAGAATGTCTAATATATAAAAAAATAGTATATATAAAAATATATTTGTAGATAAATAGATATGAGTAATATAAAAAACACTCAACAACGATTTCTAGAACACACTGACAAGTCAAAAAAAGAAATAAACGAAAAAAAATCAATATAAGCAAACGACTATTCTATACAAATCCGAGAAAACTATTGTATGTATTAAAACACACATATGTGCACTATACTATTAAATAAAGTAGACTATTAAAATCAAAATCATCTATTTCTAGAGTAATATGACGTAATTAAAAAAAAATCATAACACCAGGCCATGACGATAAATGTATAACACAAAACAATAATTAATCTGAAGCAAAATAAAGCACTCCCAACTTTTCAAACATTTTGGTAGACACAACAAAATAAAAATAAAACCGATGTCAGATTGACATTTGATAAGACAACACTTAGCCATTGACATTAGTTTTGTAATAGTAATAACAATTGTTTACATATAAAAATTGTTGATCAAAAATTTTAATAGACCTAGACAAATTAAAACTACCACATATACAAAGTAATAATAAGTTCTTACCGTCAATAACTTACGGCAACCAAAATGAAAGGGACAAAATGAGATTATGTGCGATTACTGACAACTTGTTGATGAACTTCTCAGACTAAGGACATTGATCACTTTTTGTTTACATTTCTAGCTTTCTGGTTCGTATGCCTTTAAAATCTTGTAAAGGAGATGGAAACTTAGAAATTACAATCTTCATTTCTTGAATCGAAGCAATCTTTATGTGATTTTTATCAGGAAGTACGATGTTGATGTTACCATCGAAAGCCCAGCAACTTTTCATGCCAAAGTGCTTTCTGGCTTCTCATGGCGAGGTTTTGTTAGGAATTCTGACACCATAATAACAGAACTTTTTAAGTTGGATTTATTTAACCAAAAGAGGTGTCTCAATTTTGTAGCTTTAAAACGTACTAACAGTGGCCTTGGTCCATCTTTCTTTAGTCCAAGACGACAACAAACATCAATGTTGTTAGCTTGAATGTTCAGGAGCTTAAGGTTTCTGTTGAGAATGGAATACACCTTATCTTCCACTACTTCTGGAAGGTCTTCAATAACACCATGAAATAAAAGAACCATTTGTCTACCACGCATTTCTTGGGTATCCATTCCAGTGACAAGAAGCTCCATTTGTTGTTTCAACAAAGATTGAGTGTCCCATATCAAGGATCTAAATGGTTTGAACTCTGCCTTGAGGTTTGCCACTCCCGATGACCCAGATGAAGAAGTAGCGTCAGCTGCTTGTGTCTGTGCCAGCGCTTCATCGAAGCTATCCATGCGAGTTTCAAACAGCTTCACAATGTTCTGCATGTTCTTGTGTAATTGGCTATTTGTGTCCACATCGTGAATGTGCTTGCAAATATCAAGAAATTAATGTACTCAGGTGTCCAAGGTACTTGTCATTAACATAGTGTAGTTTTCAATAAATCTTATTTATTTTAATTTATTTCCTTAATTAATTAAAGAGCTCAATATTTAAGCACCTTACTTTTAAACTACCCGCAGAAAAAAGAAACAGCTTACTCCAGAAGTCAAGCGTGTGTAAAGAAGTTTTACTTGAAAAAATATAATAATAAATTGGACTGGCGCAGAAAGCTGGTGAGTGTGTGCCGAGAGCGTTACGAAAAATGTAATCGGATGATACGAATGAATGAGGGAGCTATAAGTTTGTGAACATAGAGAGAGGGGCAGTTACGTGTGACGTAATTCTGTATGAGAGAGAGAGTGAGGTGCGGCACACTTTTCCTTCTCTGAAGACAAACGAGCAGCCGGAGACTTGATAACTATCGACGTCCATAAACATCCACATAGTAGTTATAGAAATGCGTCGTCCTCAATTTCTTACTCTACTCGTAAACCGATCTAAATGCTATAGCGATGCTGTCACTTTACGCGGTATTATGTGAACGAGTCCCCGGTCGTTCCGCTCCAATTCCGATGCAATGCAACATGCCACTTCTTATTTACTTACAATTACGTATTACTATAGAAGATAAGTTACTACTACTAAAGAAGATATATATTAATACCTAGGTATGTATCTAACTACGCTAAGGCATACTATTACCGTTTTGGTTTCTGTCATGGTTTCGGCAGATTAGCCACCCAAACCGAATCCCATTCTTTTGCCGGACCTCGACCGGATGCGAATGTTCGCCGGACATCACTAATTTTTAATAATTTTGTTCAACTTGTGTTAAGGTAACATACACGTGAATATCGCAATAGACATAATCGCAAATTGAAGTTAAATTGACTTGAGGCTCAAACCGTTTATTAAGGAGTAAACTCAATTAAAATACCAATATCACAAGTAAAACAAGAATCGATCACTGTTAAAGTTTATTAATATTCACAGCAGAAATGTGTGAACAAATAAAAACGTTTGGTTGTATTGGTACCCGTACCGGCCCGACTAAACTACTGGACCCTTAACATGATTTATTCTTGGCATGCGGACGATTCCGATTAAATCCTACGTGTGACGGAAAATAATTACGGACAGCGATAGAGCTCAGGACGTACGACGGTGATCTCTATCCGCGCCTTCGACGTTTGTATAACATCGGCGTAGTCCCGCCTATAAAGTTCCACTCTATTTCTTATAATAAAAATAATGGCTAAGTCTTGGAACAATTATCTCATAATATTCAGTAGACGTGTAGGGGTCTTGTCTTGTTATAGATTACTTCTCTAAGTTTATTTTTTATTTCAGTTGTCATGAGTGTGACCTTTAAGGAATTCATTAGGCTATGGTTTTATGTGATTTTGGCTTTATGTAAGATAAGTACAGACCATTTTTACGTTTACTATTGTGGTCATTCACAATTTGACGCGCATTGCTAACAAATAATACAAATGGGCACTTAGATTTTATGCATGGCTAATACTCTTTTTTTTTTCAATTATTTTATTTTTTTACATTTAATTACATTCTATCTATCTGACTATTCATCAATATAATGACGTAGTGCCAGTTTCACCATTTTCTCACATACCAGCAGTCCAGTTAAATAGAGATCATTGTATTGTTAATGGTAATTAAAAGTGTTTCTTTAGTAAATAGGAATGTACAAAAGCTGTTATATCATGTAGAGTTTATGCATGTGGAGGAAGCTGGTAACATCTGCAAGGATCGAGACATGTGGCTCTCAGTTCTCTCTGACTACCTCATCAAGGAAGGGGCAAAAAATATGTCTAATGTCGATTTATACGCCCGTTATACATAATGAGCATTGCCGACCAGACACTGAAATGAGAAAGCAGAGTGCGCTACGCCAATAATTTATTTTTTATTTACCTTGCGTGTACTTGGGACATCTGTAGGTACTTCCAAAACCGTACAGTTACTGTCGTGCGGCGAGAGAACGTTACCCACTCCCCTTCGTACCTAATAATTACACTATAATCTTATATTTGTAACAATGTATTCTAAAAATAACTCTAATCATATTGATTATTTTTTTACGTATTACAATAAAACTAATTTTACGGGCTCTATCACGGATTATTTAATTATTCAGCTAGCCCGACGTTTCAGAAGTTTTATTGTAACCGTGGTCACGGGTGCACTGATGATTTTTATATATTTATTTTTTATTTATATAGTATATATTATGATTTTTGAAAATTTTGGATCTCTCTTAGAATTATTATTACTAGAATAAAAATATGAAATGTACTAAAAGTACATCATATTTTATTCGGATGCGTGAAATAAAGAAGACACTAAAAATCCGATATTCTTACCGTTCCGTACGTATAAATCGCTGCAACATTACAAAAACAACAATAAAAATAACATATTACACATACTACCGCCTTCCCACACATCTGGAAATATCACAATATTTAACGAACATAACATTAATCGGTTAAAAGAATTGTTCGACCCATGTTGTTGCTTACAAAGTTCAAAGTCTTAATGCACCCTTTACAGGTCTATGTAATGAACGCCGCACTGTATCTGCTGTCCGAGATAAAAGACATTGGCTGACGTAAGTATATTGCGTCCGCTTTGTGTTGAAGTAATAAAGTAAGTCTAACCAAAAAATCAAACTGACTTCATAAATACCGCGCCTAAAACTCAACAATACATTAAACCACCATGACACCTTCATGATTGATTTGTAGAGATTGTAATTACAGTAGTCGCGTTTCGAGATGTTTGTGAATAGCCGGTGGCCTATTGAGTGGTGAGGAAAAGAATAAGGGTAACACTTTAGTATAAAAAAGGCTCCCATGACTCGTTTGCCCCCTCCCCCCCACACATACTATTGGTGAAGACGGGTGCCACGCTGTGAGCGGCGCGGAGTGCGGGGCGACGGCGAGCCACTAGAGTGACAGCGGATCGACACACGAACGATTCAGTCGCTTTTTCATGTGGGGCTCACTCATTGTAAATTCACAATATCCTAACAATACAGTAGATGTTTCAATGAGAATCGACTGAAATTGCAGTTTCCACAGTTGTCTTGAAACTTTACTTAAGAACGGGTGCATGTTCTTAGCATAAATTATATAATATTTTTTAATGCCTGGCATAGATATTGTAACATAAAGCGCGTAAGAAGTTCGTGGAAAAATTATGTATGATGATAATAAATAAATCAAAAAGTTTGTCATCGCTTCTTATCTGTGTGTGCGAATATAAAATTGCTTTTTCTTCCGATATCGTACAAAAGGGTTTCTATGGGTTTTCTATCGCTTCTTAAAAAACTGCCTAAATGTAAGATATGCTCAAGATAGCGTGCTGAACGTTCTTTGTCGTGTAATTTCTAGTGCAACGATTGCTACCTGAACATGTTACTGTATGCATTTTGTAACAAACCCAAATTTATTAATGGTGATTACTGAGTGAACATTAGATGTGAATAAATTCTTAATTTTCCGAATTAATTTAATCAGTCACTAAAATAGAGATGATTATGTGCAGGTGTATAATCTTCGAGACAGACATCAAAGGGAAAATAAAGGGAATTCCGTTTAATACACTAACAACTCGCATACTTTGAGTCCTGGAAACCGCAAGCTTTATTTGTAGTTCAAACTTCAAAACATCAACGTGAAAACGAATCTGAAATGAAAAAACAAAATGTTCGATCAATATGTTTGCGCGGCGCTCGTTGCTGTGCCGCGAGCACGTTAACATTTTACGTATTGCCGTTTTATTTATAACGTTATTTTTCACATTTGTTTTACACTACTTTGTTTTCGCTTTACGTTTGTTCGCCCACACCTCAAAGCCTATAAGATCTGACCACAAACACACTGTCTGTGCCGTGATCTGGCCACATCTGTGTTATGTCTGGACTCGCTTGTTGGGCTTGGTGAGAGGGCCGACCTAGGTCACTCTATCAGCCTCCTGGTGGAAGAATCCAATCCGTTATGAGGGATTGATCATTCGCTGCTGTTGCCTATTGCTGACCGATCCGAGGTATCGCGGTATAAATTTTTTCACTCGCTGGGGAATGCTTTTAGGCACGCCTCCTGGATGGGAAAAACCTAGGTGTCCCACATGGCTACAAGACAGCTACGTACCAAACCCCAGCGGTGTTTCTTCTTAGATAAGTAAATAAGTGTTTATATAAGTAGCTATAAAACTAGCTCCATTAAAATGTAGAGCTCAGCCTAAATATGACATTTACACTCTTAGTGTCGTCACTATTGCTGTTCATGCTGGGCGTGATCAGGCGTCTTTTACGAGCATACATTACATTGTCCGGGATTGGAATGTGCTCGAAGTGGCCATAGGCTTGACACCTATGACATCATGGGCCTCCGTAACTTGGCTAATCACGGGTTTGCTAGTATATCTACTGGACTTACGGGTTGTGGATGTACCAGCACACCTCTACCTACCTCTTCGGGGATAATAGGCGTGAAGGTATTCTTTTTCTCGTGGCGCATTTTTCATTACCAATTCATGTTGATTCCTAAGGAGCTTACCCCAAACGTTTGTGACAGTCGAAACACACAGTGTTCCTTAAGCGGAGCTTAAAACTTTGAACTTCATCAAATATTTTCAACCAAATTATCTGCTGCGGCAAGAAGAACTTGTATTGTAAAAAATAGAGGGTTTTTACTAAAAATTACATGCATTAATTTTCCGGCAAGGAATACATTAAGTAATTTTAAATTATTAGGCGTATGAGATTCAATTGCAGCGCTCGATTTGTATGCAAGGGAATCTGGCAGTCAGCCGGCATCAGACCAGAACAGATGCAATTAGTGTAACATGATAGTGCACGTGCAAGATACTCTCGGGGAGGTGTAATGGAATATGAAATAATAAAGCCGTAATACACTAAGATGTTTTTAATAGTTATGTCCGGGATATATGAGAGTGGCGGGCGGGAGGCATCTTACCGTTCATTGCAAGATAACATCCAACAGTGGATAAAAGCTACAGATACATTTTTCGATAGGATAGGGTGGCTATCGAGCAATCAGGTCTTTTTTGCGACTACCGACACCCATGAACATCCACATAATTACTACGCCGAAGTGTTTCCCTCCTTGCCCGCGCCAATGAGCCACCGGGTGCTCACAAACCTCACGAAACGCGACACTGAAGATGTCACGGTGGTATTATGTGAATAAGAAGTACCTCCCCGGTCGTGCTGCCCTAATTCCGTTGCTTAGGTAGAGCCATGCATAGTGCATGACCCATGCACTATGCATGGCTCTACCTCCACTTATGCAGCATGGCACTACCCATTCCTAAAATGACGACATGAAAACGATGATGGAATATTGAAGACAATTAAGGCTAGAAATCACGTAACATCCGATAACCCTCTCCCCACCACTTATATACGTCATAGAGAAAAAATAACTTGTTTACCCTAGTTTATAACGGTTTCTGGCCTATGTCTAATTATACACGTGTACTTGACTTAACGTACATGACTGAACTCATCTCCATACGAGTCTCCATTGTTACCCGTCGGTATATACCTATCAGTCACTATAGATACCATACGGATAGTCAATACCTACTCTGACTTTACGGTGGTCTACAGTAAGTAAGGGTTTGCTGCATTACAGATAAGTGGAAGAAGCATGGCCGGGGATGACCTTCCGCTCATAATACACGGCCGCAAAATGACAAATGTGCTATCGAAAATCGGTAGCAAATTCCTTCCAACAGGAGGGAAAGGCGGGTGGACGGCAATGTAACCTATTTGGAGAAGTTTATGGGCGTCAGTATAGGCACCAAAAGGTTCATTGAGGAGGAAAACTGGAGGTACATCCCGGTCTTCCCATTTTCTTCAGATTAAATTCTATGCGGGTCCCGAGGTTCCCTCGTGCTACCTGCGACCATATCAGAAGGTTACAAGTGGTGACCGCTTACGATACTGGAGACACAGTGTGGTAGCCCGTGTCGCATGCCCGTTAAAATAAGGGAAAATATGTATGTTATTACGATCACGACCCATAGTAGTATAAACATAATATACAAGCAGACCGTTCCCGCTTCGCATTCACGCAATTTGGCAAAACTTCATTGACTGTACTGAAACGTGCGCCGGGTTACCCACAATAAATCCGAGTAGGATTTTTTCCACAATTCAACTTTATCATGACCCCGTAATAAAGTACAATACAACAATGAGATAGTGAGAATATCGCATTGTTACTATCCCTTACGCTATCACAAAAACTATTTCTTCAGGACGTGAATAAAACGAACAATGCATAACGCAATATATAACACCTCCAGTGTCAGGAAAATCCATGCATAACAAAGGGGAGGTAATTCTAATCTGTTTCGTTATAAGAAAGGAAAATATTTCTAGCTTGGAGTTTTCATTCACATTACAGATTGTCATTTTATTTCCGTATTAAATATTTTCAAATCGACTAGTATACACAAATCTACTTTAGTAAATGTTTCAAAAGGATTGCCAACTTAATCTAAAGAGATAATTCTATAGCTCCATACGATATAAGGCATTGTGCATATGCATTTAATTGACTATGATTTGTATTTGCTTTTCATTTAATAGTAACAATAAAAAACAAAATATAGCAACAGCAACTAAAGTGTGATCATAAACTCATTCAAGTGTTTACTTTCAATTCAAAGGTTTCAAAGAACAGAACAAAAACTTGTTTTGTTCATAATAGTAATTTACAGCGTTAAGCTGTATGTTATGGGTATTGTTTGACGCCAGTAGTATGTGGTCAGCTAGTATGTGACGAGGTAGGTACTTTTGTTATTTGACTGTAATGAATTTTAATTTGAGACCATTTTTACTAATCGGCACTAATACCTGAATGTTACATTCACTTTAATAGCCCCAACGTCGATAAAATTGAATGTAACATGTGTCGGCATTTCACATTGTCCGCATCGATGCAGGTTATCGCAGGTAGAAATTTCATACATTTTGACACCGGGATATATAAAGGCCCAAAGACTGAATTAAAAAAGATAATCACGTCGTACAGGCATGTAACAAAAGAGTTTAGTTTAAATTTGGAACACATTGCTGTGAAACGCGCGTGAAGTACAGTCATTGTGAGCAGTTTCGTTAACGTGCAGTGAATCAACCGCAAGACGCCGGAGTGTTGGTTTTTCATCAATGTGCTACTCGGCACAGTGAACACTAGGGTGGCCAAGAGAAAATATTAAAACGAGACTTTGTATGATGTTACATTTTATAGTATACTTCATATATAGGCGGCAGAAGAAACCTTTTGATGAATATCGACGCCTATAAATATTATTTTAATTATTCTTCTATCCTCACCTTTAATAGGCCAAAGTAAGAAACGTATACATTTTACATTATATAGAGATCCGCCCCCCCTCCGCCCGTACTAAATAGTATTCCTACCTTAAAAATTATACACTCAAACATTTCACGGGAATCGTTCTATGCATTAACGAAAACCGCATGAGAATCCGTTCCGTAGATTTTATAAAATCGATCGATAGAAAGCTGTCCCCAAAAACTGTCTGTCTATACATCTGTATAGACAGACAGTTTTCGGGGACTTTGTATTATATATAAGATAGAAGTAAAAATAGTTCAATATTTATAGATAAACTTTGTCGTTATGTGAACACGAGCCGGATGAGACGGTCGTGTGTCACGACTGCCACGTGGAGCAGGTCCGGAGGAACTGGACCCCATTTAGATAACATTGTGATAATCAGATTTTTATACACCTCACACCACATTCAGTATTAATTTTTAATTCTCTCTCTCTCTCTCTCTCTCTCTCTTTAATAATCTTCATTTCTAAAGGTCGTGCCCATCCTGGAGAGCCTTCTCGGTGACATTGACGATTTGCCTCCATACAGCTCTATCTTCATCTCGTCTCAGGTATGCAGACGCTTTAAGTCCCGTTCTTGCGATAATTTGTTCAGACCAGCAGGTTAATTGGCATTTGTATAATTCCTAAAATAATATATAAGCGAGTATACTATGTTTTATTTGTTCACTTTCTTATTTCCTGATATTTTGTTTCACAAATGATCAAGTTAAAAATATCCCCAACATAGTCTAAGCTTTGTCGTCGTAATGGGGCTCAGCTACCTGAGGTGAGCCTGGCCATGTCGATCGAAGTAATTATTTTTCTAATGTAGAATATAATCAGGTGAAAGATGGCACTTCCTCAAAGGTGGCACTGATAGCGTTTGCGGTAGTTTAAGTGGGTATTCGAGAATACCTTGTGCTCAAAGTCCCATAGTCCTGCCAGAAATACATATTCCGCGTCACAAAAAAGGGAATTTAGAATTGTATAAGTGAAAACAAAAGCATAGCATGGAGATTTGTTATTAAACTGATGACACGGAATAGCAGATGGTGCTTGAGCCAGGACAATAGTGAAGTTCACTTCTGCTGAACTCGTAATTATGTTGTTTATGTTATATCGTATTATTAACATCTTCATTTTATGTGGCATTTGTAGTCATTCAAAGTCTCCAACGGCACGTTAGACCCCTTTACTGTAGGCAAACACAGGCGCTTTATTTGTAAAACAGATTGAATCATCTTTTATTTTTCCAATTTTCCTACGAGGAGCAGCTAGTCACGAGTCACGATGTGATTTCCCATTTTTATCAATTCTTTTTACTAAGCATTGCTCAATAGATTACGTTGATATGGTTTAGATTATTATTAAAGAAATACACAAAAAGACATAGTGGGCGGGGTCGTAACCTGCAACTGCTATTGCGCTACGTCACAAGTGCAATAAACGGTCTTCAAATAAAAATAATCCAAATTTTGCGTCTATAAACATGCTCATTATGTAATGTTGTTGTTTACCAAACTTATCTAATTAACAGATTCATTTATAAATGTCATGCATAAACCGTTCCTGATTCAAACTCAAGACAAAATAAAATGTTCGCCACGACTAAAAGACATGAAGTTAGTTGCGAGTAATAATAATAATAATAGTATTTTGTTCATTTTCGCTCAATCACTTGAAACCATAGAAGCACATAATATATTTGGCATAAAAATTGTGATGTCTTAGCGCATATATTGCTACTGGGTATGGTATAATATCAGCTAGTTTTTAGTCTTAATTGATGTGTCGTTTGTAGAATTTAGTTTTTTTTGTGTCTTTTTTTTTATTTTTATACCTGCGTTTTGTATATCATACAAATGGATAAAATGAATGACAGTAGTGGTGAATTCTTAACATGGTCATCTTCTGATGAGCTCAGTGAAGGCGGAGACTCAATGCAATGAATTCCCTTGACCCTCATTATTTTCTAAGTTTGGTACATTTGTACTTTTTTTTAATGTTGTACATATTAATGCACAGAGTATTCCTGCTCATTGTCCCGATCTTCTATCCTTCAAGTCGATCAACATATACGCAATACTCATATCTGAGACATGGCTTAAGCCTTATTTGCCTTCTTAATGCTATTCTCTCCAGGTCCTCCTTGGTGTCTTTTGTAGCCCATCTGTACAAATAAATTATTTTGCTTCTTTCAAAGTAAACTTGGAGCAATACACAAAATCGTATCCTCACATAATTATATTTATGATTCCAGATCAAAATAATTGCTCTCGATCGTTGAATCATCTAACCTACATATGTTGCCGCTTATAGCTACACATACAGTTCCTGATTTGATAATGATATCTTCTTCATTATTGTTCAGAACTATGGGCAAGTCTCAACACACTCCTTTTCATATGACGATGTTCTTTCTCTACCTCTCTTATGTCTTGAAACCACCTAAAATTAAACCCAATGTTCTGATGCAGCGCATTTTAAGAACATTAATACTGACGTTTTATTATTAGATGCACAGAACATTCACTGGTCTGACTTGATTACGTCCAGCTCTGTTGATGAGAAGCTAAACATTTTTGATAAACAACTCCTGACCTTATATGATAAGCATGCTCCAGTCCGTTCCACTAAGATAAAGCACATGCCTACACCTTGGCTTACAGATGACATCTGAGATTTAAGTAAAGGGAAAGATGTTGCGAAATCCAGATTGAGACAGAATAATTCAGAAATAATGAAAGAAAATTATAAAACGATTCGGAATCGTTGCAATAGTCGTTGTGTAGAAATGAACAGAGACGACATATATATAAATCTGTGGAGAATAGATGTACAGGCAAAACTTTAGGAATTGGGAAGTCTCAATCTTCGTGCTCTCTAAAATTAAAAGAAATTAAACTACTTAATCAACATTTTTCCTCTCCTTCTTGTGATTTCGATAGCCATTCAATCTCCCTCTTTTGGCCCTTTCTTTATTAAACCCCAAGATGAGGATGATGTAAGATTGGCTATCTAATCAATTTCATCAAATGCTACAGGGAACGACAGTATCAGTAGAAATATGATTCCTCCAGTTCTTGACATCATCCTGCCAGTATCCAGCCACATATTTTTAATTCCTCAATATCTCCAGGGACTTTTCCTGAAATGTGGAAAAATTCTTTAACTATTCCACTCCCTAAAAGTGATAAGCCCACATTTCCTGCCGATTATCGACCTATATCTATCCTTCCCTTTCCCCTCCGGTATGGTTTCAGAACAGGGCACAGTATATCAACTGTCTTAACTAAGATAGCAGAGGACATAAGACTTGGAAGTAACAATAAAAATATTACTACAATTTTGACTGTAGATTTTACGTGGAAGTTATAATAAGCTCATTAAGATCTAATAGTATATCTCTGACATCAGTAAATTGGTTTCAGATCTACATAAAGGGTTATCAGCGACGGCTCTAAGTGGATGATATTCCTTTAGAATGGTATGATATGTCCAGTACTCTCCTCTTTGCTCTTCGCTCTATTTATAAATTCTAACTAACAACCTATCAACTCAGTATCACATGTATGCAGACGATCTCCAAATTTATGCTCTATCTACTCTAGATGAGCTTAACTCAGCTGTTTATCGCCTTAAAAACAACCTTATTTCCATCTCAAATTGGAGTAGTGAGCATGGCTTAATACTTAACCCAACAAAAACTCAGTCCATCATTATTGGCAGCCCAGGTTTTTTAAAAATAATCAATTTAGATATAATTCTTCCTGTTGTATTAGATAGTGTGTGTATAAAATATAGTGACAATGTAAAAATCTATGAGTAATTTTTGATAATAATTTGTCTTAGAGTATTAAATTCTGTGTATCTGCATCTTTAAGGCACTTAAGAAACTTTTTACCAATATCGACTAAGACTGCACTTGTATAGATATGACTTCTGCTATTTTTGATTATGTAGATATACATATGTTATATATTTTTTCTTTACCACATATACTCATACATTTATTCAGGCGTAGCCTTGAATAAATGTATGTGTATGCAATAAGACTCTGGAATGCTTTACCAAATGAAATAAGACAAACCCGAAATCTTAATATATTTCAATGACTTGTCAAGGAGCACTATTTGAAATTGTAAATTTCATTAACTTATTATTTTAGTCCGAAAATATCACGCCAATCGCCAAATAACAATAATTGTGTTTTATACGAGTAGATTTTTTTAAATTTCCTTCTCGTCTTCTTCTTTTTTAAATTTATCTTCATTTGTCCATTGTATGACGTACATTACGCTATTTCGTTTTGTACTATTTTTAAGGCCTATTTACAGTTTCTGCTTATTTTGTTGCGCACCCCCCTTTTCCTCCATGCAATTCCAATAAATAGATGGTTGCCTGGAAGATATCGCTCTAAAGCGATAAGGCCGCCAAATTGTACATGTTTTTATTTATTATATTTCATGTTATTTTATTCTTTTTGGTGTGTGCAATAATGTTTTATTTGTTATTGATAAATATATGAGGCTGTATTTAATGCATTGGTGATCAGTACAAGAATGGGCCTGTAATGGTAGCGAAACAATCCTGGGTTTTGAATATCGTGTAACATAGGTTTTTCGACATTAAGGGCTAGCATATTATTATTCAGCCAATACATAACCGAATTTAAACATTATTGTGCTAAGGTAAATGTCTTTTCCCAAATACTGCAACAAAAAACAAGCGTCGTATCGTCAACATGTGTAAACATTTCCCCACAAGGTTAAAAATATCATTAATATAAATTTAAAATAGAGTTAGACCTAAAAATACTACCTTGCGGAACACATTATGCTCATAGGAGCATAAGCATATAGATGCTGCTATGACAGGGAAGGCTCATGAATTCCAAAATCTTAATTCTCTGGCGCCTGTCCGACAAATAGCTTTCAGAAAGGGCCGGCTGTACACCCCTCACGCCAATTCTTTCAAGCTCTGGTACAAGTAGAGGCACAGAGGCTGTATCGAAAACGCTTTCAATAAAAAATACCAAGAACCTTACGCTTTTTATCTCATTCAGTTACAATATAATCTGTTATATCACGTATAGCGTTAACTGTTGACATACCTGATCTGAAACCATAGAGAATACCTATTATAATTTTTAATTGTGGAAAGAATGCAACTGGGCTATAGTTATTAACTATATATCTAAGTCTACTCTTGTGAGTAGACTCAAAGACAGACTTACTAGTGGCTTACGTAGAAATAAAATATCCCGTGGATTATTTAACGCAGCTCCGCTTATTGCGTAAAGAAATTTGGTTCCGACGTAAAGACGCCTCCCCCAGCCCTCGCTAATTCAGCGGCAGACGTTCGACGTAAGTCGTTTTAACATTTGAGCAAAGACGAGGTATCAGGCACGTGCGCATCAGCCTGGAAAAAGTATGTGACGAACAGGTACTAGACAACATAAATATAATTGAGACGATCGGCTGTCTCAGTAGGTAACATGGGGGTTAGTCCGCGTAATACGCCAGAGATGGCGGGTTTGAATCCTGGTTATCTATTTATTATCTACATTTATGTAATAAAAATTTCAAATATATAAAATTTCTTAAATTTATAACATTATTAAGTATATTTCCGTTGTCTAGTACCTGTAACACTAGTCTTCACGGTACTTACCACCGGACTATACTAACGTAAGTAAGTCCACAAATATTATTATTATAATACATACATAAATTTTATGATATGGACCAAACGCGGCACACGTGCTCACACATTGTTGGTAATGTACATTTGTGTAATTATCACTGCACCAATCGCTCGTATTGTGATAAATCATTATACATTCTTTTTCACTATCAAACCTGTTTTACCAGATTTCTGATAGACAAAGGATTATGGCTATATGATATGTAGAAAATACCAATTATAAAAATTCAATTTTATTACAAATTGGATGCCAAGAAAAAGCGCATTTTTCCTACTTAAATAAATTTTGTGTTGTATTTTCATTACCTATTAATTTGTACAAATGCATTGTCTATTACATTACATAATCCGCATCGTGTTAAAAAAGACAGAATTATCTTAATTAGACAGAAAATGATTCAGTATAGGAGTTATTTAACGAGTCAATATTTCACTATTTGTCATAGTATGTTCATTCAGTCCATTAATTCATGTCTCATAACATTGACATATCGAAGTGCACCCGAAAAAAAAGTATGCCGTAATTTAAATTCAAATATTTCTATAATCTGTACATTCAATTTTCGTATTTTATTAAATTAAAAGTTTTATTGTGATAAGTTGTTGTTTTTTACAGTTATTAACGCAGCTTTTAGTGTTAATCGTGTCAGAAGTGTTCTGGAATATGTTTGTAAGTTATTGTATCGCCTAGTAAGCGATAAGTGACAAAAATCGTGACTAACATGTGCGTGTGGGTTTGTTTATACTGTAGGAGAAGAAAAGGATTATACATAGATTATATACTAACAAACTAATGACTAGTTCTTGGCAGTCTTTGAGGTGGGAAGCCTCGAGGTCATGTACACCAAAAGTAATAGCGTTGAGGTTTCAACCTGCGGGTAGTGCGGTGCGATACTCTTCTATCCTCTAGAAATATTTCTTGAAGCACCAGATGATCCGATTCCAGTTGACCTCCAGCATCTGGGATCGGAGAGGTGCTAGGCTTTCTGGCACTCTCAATGTGATGATTTTTAGAAAACCGCAGCAAACTTTCATTCATCAAACTTCTAAAAAATTATACTTCTTCAAGGAAAACCTTGGCTTGGCTTTAAGTCGTTTCAAGTTAATACATGACCCGCAATCTCTGCAATATCCGCGTTGAGTTGGTACCCCAGTAACAAAAAATTAAAAGTGGACACATTATTACATAAATTTACTATCCTACTACTTAATAAAACTGGGACAGCTCTTCATATTAAAGTTTTATAATATTTCATCGCTAATAAATAAGAGTTGAAAAGGAGGGACAATTCTATTGCTAACAATATCGTTCGTTTTACCAACTGTGAAGCAACGAACGACGACAGAGTAGAAATTGAGCATCGTGGATCGTTTATTCAAGCTTCATTGCCATTCCTAGAGGAATACTAAAAATTGACCACGGTTGGAACCAACTTACGTTTATTTTCTATAGCCACTCGATATAGCTTGAAGCAAATTTGAATTTGAAGCGAAGATGAAGATTTATTCCATCCTTTTTCTTTTAAATAAAGTTAAAATCTTACTGCTCAGATATTTGAGTAACATAAGTCTGCAGGAAACTTTAAGCTTTTAGAGACTATTGCAAATTAAATTAAGAAATTTTAAAGAACTGGTAGTCAAAAAGATTGATGACCAGTAATCTTGAAGAACGATCACGTGGTCGTCGAACGTGGCCAAGGCACGCATAGCTGCATAACACCACAATTACACGTTAATCAGAAAATACTAAAAAAATACGTCAATGGAGCAATGGCTGAAGTAAAGTTTTTTTTTTTATTTCAAGTTTTCTCTTGTATATTCTTATTTCCCTGATTGAACTATCTCATTTTACCTGCAATGGAGCGAAGATGTCGTTTCTTACAAATTCTACGCTATATTGTTAGACGACTGTAAAGTGTCTCGTCCTCATCTCTACGGATATATTATTATCAGCATCTTCAGACGGACGTCGTCAACTGCTGAATATAGGCCTTCCCCATAGAGCGTCATGAGTCACGGTCACGAGCCACTTGCATTATATACTCGTATTATTATCGCTGTCGGTATGTGCAACGGAATCGGGCCGGCACGACTGAGGTACTACATCTCGTTTACTTGATACCGGTGTGAAGGGATAGTGTTGCTGTCGCGATTCGAGCGGTTTGTGAGTAGTCGGTGACCCATGGGGGGGGGGGGTGATAGGAGGTCAACGCATCTGCGTAAGTGTGGTATAGTGATGTGCAAAGTTTGAACTATTTCATGGATATTTACTGCAGTTTTTCATCTGACTCCCAGTTGTTGTCGCCGGGACATAAAATAATTATGCTGCAGTGTTTATGGATCTCTGGAGGGAAGGAATTGACGGCAGGAAAACAGTAATACGGTTCAATGTGGTGATACTATTATTCATTGATGCACTCAGTATAATTAACTATTTTACAATCGCAGATATAGAAAGAATTAAAGAATTTTGTTATATTTTATTAAAAAAAATTTTTGCTAAACTTCCGTTTATTCGCCGCTTTTATAACTTTCACTGCAAGGTTATCCGTAAAAAATAATTGTTATCCGTAAAAGTGTGATTGCTGATGATGAAGATAATAAAAACGATTTCAAATTTCTGGCACCATTTTAAATGAATTACCATAGAATTTTCTCACCTTCCTATTTTAAAGTGCCTTATCATCGTTGGAATCGCTATCACAAAAGAGCGTTAAAATATTCACGGCGCATTTTGTTCCTGAAAAGTATTCATTGTGATTTCCGAACTTACAGTGTCATCGAGCTATTGTAGGGATACAATTTGTTAAAAGAAGGCCAAAAATACATCTTTGAGAAGGGTTTTCGCATTTAGTATGTGCACATCTGCCTCGGTTCAGACTGGTGTTTATATGTAGAATTTATAATAAATACACAATCTATAATTTAGAAAACTGTTGCATGACTCGCATAAGCGATAAGAGTAATGTTCTGTTGCGCTTCGTGTGGTGTGTTAGTTTCTATTTTCCTGTGGCTCAATGGGCCGTCCCGAAAGCAGAAAAGGAAAAGGAAGCAAAAAAAAGAAATTTTACTAGGGGGAAAGTGTGGTTTATTTAAATGTTAGATTTGTATATAATATAATTATATGGTCATTTTATCTATAATGACCTTGTTACACTTTTACAAATTTATTTCTAAAGTAAATTAAACCAGTGTGCTATTTACTCTATGATTATACATGCATTCAAATCTCTATAATTTTAGTAGACAAACTTTTTGTTTAAGAAGATATGATTCTCTACTGAAAAAATGGAACGATGTTCTTACTTAGCCTGTTATGTGTACCCTTGAGTATGACTCTACTCTGAAACCATTAAATAGAATTACACGAACATGAAATAGTGAAATTAAGCAAACGTTATTTTCGCGTTAACTTTGTAGCTTTACGAGTCACTCGACTTTTAATGAGGTTGTAAATATTATTAGAAACAATATAAAACGTTGTAAAAATCGAGATAACGGTTAAAAAATTAACGGTCATGAAGCGCGAAACTCGCGAGCGTTGAACGTTTAAAACGTACAAACATTGAGTGTGAAATATAGAACGAAAAGTTATTTATTTTAACTAATGTTAGGAAGCTAAAGAGTTTGTATGTTTTAACATATGTAAAGTGCATTAATATAATAAAATAACTAATGAATTACCAGTGCGATTTGCAAAATTATTTCGTTGTTAGTGAGAAATTGAAGCCATCTCCAATAGGCCACTCATAAACCGTACGGTTTCAGTTTAGTAGTATTTTTGTGTCACTTCAGATTGTATTTCATATCCAACCAGCAGACATTGCAATAAAGAAGAATGAAAATGCATACTTACTTTCGCATTTATATTTCTAGTAGTTTGGGCTTAGTACAATTAAGAAACAGTACAGGAGCACGCGATCATTGATTTAAGCTTAATCTCCACCTTCATAAGCTATTGTGGAAACAATTTTGAAATTCGGACTCTTTTAACAAAAAGACTAGAAAATAAAAATTTTGAAAGGATCATTTGCATATTCGCAGTTTTAATGTTCACAGTTTTGGTTCATGCTTCGATGTGCTTACAAAAGAATTTATTTCAACTTAAAATTTAACTTGGCAGACAGATAGATTGTGGTTCCAATGTTGAGGTGTATTGTCACTGTTCTTTAATACGAGGGTGGTTTGAAAAGTATTCGGCCCAATCAAGAAAATAACACACACTAAATAACTTATATTTTTATTATTCTACATAATCAAGATTAAGTTCGATGCACTTTTGAAATCTCCCATTTAAATCATTTATAACGTTGAAAAAAAGTTACTCTTCCTTAGAGCCAAAATATTTAAAAAAATACATATATTGCTGCTTTTAACTCGTCGTTTACGAAAATCTTTGACCTCCCAAGTGTTACGGTTAGGAAACAGAAAGAAGACTGACGGAGTCAGATAAGGTTAATAAGGCGGATACCGTAATAGTTCAAAGCCACAGTTGTGGATTTCAGGCATTGATGGCACAGACATGTGAACACTGCTGATATCTTGATGAAACGGGACTTTTATTCTGAGTAGTCCTGGACGCTTTTGTTTTATTTCCTGTCGTAAACGACGTAGTCAGACACAGAAGTAATCATAGTTTATAGTCTGACCTTCTCAAGAAAATCAAACATAATCATACCTTTCGAGTCCCAGAATACTGAACCCATTACCTTATTTTCCGACAAAATCGCCTTAGGCTATTTAGAGGGCGGTGAACCAGGTCTTTTCCTCTGTTTCGTTAGTTGTATTGTTTTCGGCGAACAATATTGAACCCGTATTTCGTCCATATGACAAACCGATCCAAAAAATCATCTGCCTACGCCTCAAATGACTTCAAACCTTAATGTGAAATGGTCAATTTATCATAATACAGGATGTATTATGTGCGACGGCATAAAGGAGCAGATGTACGCATCCGCCTTACTAAATTTTTGATACTATCAAAGTTAGATTCCACAGAAGTTGTATATGGACCTCGGTTAACTGCTAAACCTGAAAGGCTTGAACAAAGAGTCCAAAACGCCTGCGCTCGATTCTGATTTAATATACCTCCTTGGGGACATGTTACTCCATATCTGAATGAACAAGCTATATTGTACATGAAACACCGTCGAAAATTCCATTTGGCGTGTCCTCTTTTCGGTGTCTTGAAGGATGGGGAGCCTTCATACTTGTGTAATAAACTCGACTGCTAGTTCTAGGAAATGCGACTCGCGACATTGCCCTAAGCAACTTACTGTGCAAAAGTATAAGACCACCTCCTTTAGAGGTAGCTGCCGTTATGCTGCATCCAGGTACAGGAATAAAATAATGCAAGCAATATTTAATTTTATTATAGTGTTACAACTTACAACACCATATAGGTACTATTAGTATACTCTTAAACTATAATTATTACTCATGAGTAAGTTTGAACTTTAATATGATCTGATCGGCATTGCACTTACTCGGGGGTACATTTCATGTTTTATATTACTAATTATTTTTGTTTGTCTAGTGCACATTTCGTCTCTTTTTCTCGAAATTTTTGTCGTCTGTTTAATTGTAAATTATATTATTATTATATAATTGGTATTGTTTGTACTTTGTGTGTATACAAAAGCACTGAGTTTTATTGTATTGTCGTACAAGAATAAAATAAAAATTGTTTGCATTGATACATAATACATTGTGAATACATTACATATAAAATTTTTCCTCTTGTGTACACTGTCAATCTATGCCATGAATGAAATTTTGGCAGTGGTAAAGGATATTAATTATTGTTACAAAAGTGAAATAATTTGTACATGTCTGCATGCTCTTAAAATTGTGAAAAAATGAAATTATTGTTTTAATTACGTATTAGATACGTGTAATTAGTGTGTAGGCGCGACCGTGTGGTCACCGGACGGCTCAAGCGGAAGACCGGCGCTGACAGTATTGCCAGCAAATGACGAGCTTGAGACCGATTTGCACGATCCACACCATTCAACCATTATTTGGCTTTTCTTTTGTAATATTTGTTTACTTTTTGTGGGTTTAGGCAAATAAATATATTTTTTCTTTCTTTCTTTGTTTCTTTCAACCGCGTCATTTTTTGTTCAACTGAAAGCAGCCGCGTAACCTAACTTGCAGACACCTTCTGAATTCGTTCCAAATCCAAATCGTTCTGAGTTCGTTCATAAGAGATGCCTATAATCTCATGAAACTCCAATATCGAATGTCAAGAAAACCCAAGGTTTACCTTGATTCGTGAACTCGGGCAAAAAGTGAGATGGTACAATAAAGATGAAGTGAAAATCCGCATTTTAAATCTGTACAAATTACAGAGGTATATCACAGAAAATATGACATTATCAACTTATAGCTGTAGGCCGTTTCATACTGAATGAGTGCACAATCCCTTTCACGGACGATGAATCCTACATACGCTTATTAACTTTTGTGAGTGGAACTTTTGACAGTTTTTTTTTGAACATGTACATCCTTGACCATGACTGTTTTATTAGGTAATATTATACGATTGACGTATAGCAAATGATGGTTATATTGTGGTAACTCACCTCAGCATTCGTAGTGCAGGACGCCCTCCCTAGACGGAGTAACGATACACGTAGAGCGGCTGGCAACGGCAAGGGACGGGTAGCGGGGGACTGAGCTCAGCGGCGTGCTGTGGAGCGGCTATTGTCTAGCAATGGGCAAAATCAGCCTCGTGATGATCTTCTTTATATCGGAGCCTTGTAATGATCGTCGACTCCCATGAACAACCGCATTATTGTCATACAGATGCAGTTGCCCTTTTCCACCCTAATGGGCCATGATGATTTTCTGTATGTAGGTAAATGAAAGTATAAATTATGTTCCTCATCCGATACTCTCGTATCCACAAGATTTCAAGTCATTTTCATATTACAAATATTTGAATAAAAGTCTAATCGGTGAGAAATAAATGAAGTCATAATGAAGTGTTACAAGCGAAGGTACAGCCTCTAATATTAGAAATATCGGCACGGAAATGTGCAAAGATTTTTACTTTGAAAATTTTATTATATTTTTAACTAACGAGACTGATTTTTTCTGTAGAGACACAGGAATTTCGTTACGTTCTGTTTTTTTAAGAAATCTTA
>JAFELO010000543.1:29018-51761 GCA_017140195.1 Eumaeus atala | reverse complement strand
CACCCAGGGCCAGTGAAGGCGCGTAAATGCGTTTCCACGCGTCAAAAAAAAAAAAAAGGACTACGTATATCCTGTCAGCTAGTGTGCTTATAAGAGTAAAGTATATATTAGGTCCTAGCATATGAAATTGGCATTTTTCGTACTGGCCGTTTTTCACCTCTTTGGTAAGGAGCTACAAATTCAAAATTGTATAGCTATTTACTCATGTATTTGTGCTTCAATGACCGTCATTTTTTGTTATTTTTTCTGTTTGCGTACCTTATTTTTCAAAATGGAAAACTTAAAGTATCGCATTATTTAAGAGTACGAGTTCCTCCGTGGCACTAGTTCTGCGGAAACGCCTCGTAGGGTGAATGATGTGTATGGCAGCCGTGTTGTAAAAGAAAACTCTGTTCGTTTTTGATTCCAACGAATTCGTTCTGGAAATTTTGTCCTGTAGAACCAGCCCCGTGGACAGCCTGAATCCCAAGTTGATAATAAAGAGTTGGAAGCTCTAATGGAAGATGGTCCATCGCAAACCACGTCTGAGTTAGCAGGCTGCAATGTTAGAGTTAAAAAAGCTTGTTACTGTTTGTTGTCGTTTAAAAGACTATTACGGCTGATGTCTATTATCAGCAAATGCAAACCATTATGGTAAAGCTAGCGGCTAAACAACCTAGGCTGCTTAATCGCTCCACGCTACGACAACGCTAGACCACTCAATACGCAGCGGACGACTAGCAAATTTGAAGAGTTTCAATCGGGAAGTCTAAGATATCCTCCGCACTCCCCGGGCTCTGCCCCTACAGATTACCATTTCTTCGAAATTTGTATAGCTTCTTGCAAGGGAAAAAATTCAACTACGATGCATTACAAATCTCTTTCAAAGATTTTATCGATTTCCCTCCGAATGTTTTTTTTTAGTAAAGGGATCAATGAACTACCTATGAGATAGCAAAACTACATAGAGAACAATGTTTTATACTTTGATTAATTAAATGTAATAATATTCGACTTTTTCTCCTCCCATTCAAATGCCAATTTCATAAGGACCAGATATAATCACATATAAATAATATGTATATGTGGATACTTGTCTATCTATTGTTTTTTTGTTTGGTCTGTTTGTGATAGGGAAAGATTTCAATGAAACCCTGTCTGATAGCAAAATATTTTATCTCGGGAAATGGAGATAGCACTTAGAATATCGCGTATTTTAAGAGATGACTTAGAACTTGCAGCCTATAACAGGCCCACTGGTTATTTCCTAACTGATAATTTAAAGACGATCGGTACAGCTACTGTCGCGACATGCGAAAGGAAGTTTTACCAATTGAGCAACATTTTAACAAACAATGTGACCGTATTTATTATGCTCAAAGCTCTAAGGGAGCTTCCCAATTAGTCGACAGGGTGTAACGTGGGCTTTATCTGACTTCAGTGATGGTTTGATGGGTTGTTATCTGAAGGAAAGACTGAGCCATATTTTTGTTAAAAAGGTTTCAAAACTTCAGAACAAGGTACCATTCTTGATAAGGTAGTCGACCCCCTTAATAAATCTATGTTCAATGGTTACTGAACATGGTGTTATTAACAGTCATTAAGGGGTTACCAAGTATGGAGCTTCCAGCAAGACTCGGCACAGGGTCATGAAGCTCAGACCACGCAGTCTTGGTTGCAAGCGAACGTCTCGGAGTTCATCGGAGCTGAAGGCTGGCCGTCGTCTAATTCCGATCATAATCCGCTTGATTATTATTTTTGGTCGGTTTTAAAGAACAAAGGTAGCTCTAAACGCCATGATAATTTCGCTTCATTTCGAATAAGCTTTTCATATTTTTTAATGTTTTATGCAGGTGTATTAAATACACACATTGTATGAGTAATAAATATTATTTCTAATTTAAAAATAATACTCTTATTTGTTACAATATTTGTGGCAAGGCTAGGTATTTTTATCTCACTAATAGCTCTTACTTCGCTACTATTAGATATGGGGTGATGGTATACAAACCAATATAGACTTCCCCAATAAATGATATGTCTGTAGGCTGGCCCTTTAAATTCAGTCTTCTGAAACAATTAAGGAGTTTTACTACATATGTTGAACCAATGGTTTCCGATATTAGCGCGTTTAAACTAACAAACTCTTCAAATTTGTTATATTAGTATAGACTAATTTAGGAAAAAAAAGTTTTTTCATATCCGTCACAGAAACCAGCCTTTAATGGTAAAATACTCTAACTTTACTAATCATAACTGTTGCGCGGTAGTCCCCATGGTATCCGCATAGAATGGGGCTGACATATCAGGCAACCTGACGACAAAAAGTTATAAAAATTAAATTAAAGAAATTTTTGAAAACGGGTCTGGATTGAGATTTTTTGTGATGGTCCACGTTCTCTAGCGAAGGATGTGACAAAAAGTTTCATGCGGTCGTGGCTTTGTGATGTAACAGACATTACAAAGTGGTAAATGAATTTTGGGTACTTTTTGATAAAAGTTGTCAAGTTTTAAGTCAACACAACTAGAGATCACAGAGGTCTACTATAATGCAGCATGTCACGCCCAAATAAATATCAAACTTGGAATTAGGTCGACATTTAGATGGGATGTTTCCCCGCCGACAACATTCCAATTTAAACAAACATTACGCGTTCCTGTTGGCGGGACGCAGCCTGTTAAAAGAATAGGTACGCTTTGATGTTGTATGTGTTATGTACAAGTATCATAGTCAGAATATACAATACTTTAGCTAATAAATATAAAGGTTTGTATTTAATTTATTAAAAAATGTTATTTTGATTTAAACTAATTTTATATACCTATATATAAATATAGTTTATTTAAAATGTATGACGGCGCTATATAATCAAAAGGCCGTGATTGCTCGTTTGTCCCCCCTATAATGTAAAAAAGAAAAAAAAAACATACCTACAGGCATAACATATTACAAAAAACTATTCCGTTTATTCTATTTATTATAAGGGTGTTTCCAATAACGTACCTTTTTCCGGGCTGATTGTCAGCGGAAAAAGTTCTGCACCACACGCGGAGATATTCAGATGTCTACAGAAACCATCTTTTGTTATTATTCCGTTTCTAGTAATACTGTTTCGAATATGCTTTTAGGGTGGATACTTTTAACCCCTTTTTATTTATTTTTTGCGGGGAAATGCACTGTCACTGGTCCAGGGTGTATTTTTTTGTTGTGTGGGGCCCGTGACTGTGCCGAATACCCACTACAACCCCGCGGGTGCCATCGGCCGCCTCTGTTGATTTGCCCCGGATCTGTTAACAACAGGGCACCTCGGCGACTAGCCAGTCCCGTATACGGGGACCGTACTCCTCCACTAAGGGGGGCAATGCGACAACCTACATCAGCCCTCTCCAACGCTGAGACCGTGCCATGGAGTCAGGTTCCCAGCCTGACCCCTTGTCCCAATTACGGAGGCGGCATACGTTGTACATAGCGCCTTAACCGCACTCTCATCCGCCGTCTGTTAGGCTGGCCATTCTCCATATTCTCCCCTCTGATCCACCCTGCAGCCTCTTTTAAGGACATAGCCTCGCAAAATGAGGCCATTGTCATTCTTAAGTATAGACTGGATGACGCTCGATATTAAGAGGTCAGTCCTTCCCAGCGCTGTTACTAAATCGTGGCGCTGTGCGGCCCACCCAAGGCAAAATATCTAGCGTGTGCTAGGTCGTGTCCTCATCAGCACTACAATGGTGGCAGTAAGCTCCCTCTCTCCGGCGGATCTGATACAGGTACTTACCGACGCAACCACGCCCGCTATGCACCTGTGTCTTGCGGAAAGTGAGGGCCTTGCGCCTGCTGCATCCATTGCTCTAGGACCGAGCTCAAAGCATTGGTCGTCCGTACGCCATAAGCAGAATGCGCCAGGTCCTCCGCCCAACTCCGCATTAGCGTCTCTTTGCCCCGTCTACGAATGCGCTGTAGTTGTTCCAGCGATGTCCCAAAGTGACGGAATTGTGCGCCAAAGGTTCATCCTCCATCAGGTATGAGTACTATATATCTCATCGTAGGACTCACCCGCACCTCAGCCTCTTCGATTTGTAGGTGTGAACGTGGCGGGGGTTCTATCCGCCCAGCCCCACGAAAGAGAAGGGTTTCAATCTTTTGGAGACGAACCGAATGGCGGACAATCAGGTTGGAACCTATTTCGTCCAGCCGCACCGCCTCTCTGTAGTTTCAGGTAACATTCATCCCGAGGAGGAGAGGGCTCCGCAGTACCCAGTCGCATCCAATATCCCACAGGATTATACCTAAAACTGAACCCTGTAAGACACCACATATAATTTGTCTAACGATGTCTAACGACACTGACACAACTATTTCGACTCTGTTTTCTGCGTTTAGAATCACCGATCATAGGCACCGAAGGGCATTAACAGTCGAGCTCTGAACCCACATTGGGATTCTGAGTATCTGGGGCCCAGACTATTTTCCAAGTGCACAATAAGGCGGAATGCTCATACCCTTTCTAGGGCTTTACCTGCCTCGTACAGCAGTACAACCGGTCGAACAGCTGATATCCTGTCCGGTGGGCGACCACCCTTGGGTAGTAAGCAGAGCCGTCCTGTCTTTCATGCCTTTGAGAACTGTCCGGACAACATACGGTGGTCGATCACCTCCCGAAGATTTCCTCCAAGACGCATGAGAGCTATCGTTAAGACTCGACCGTGCACCCCGTCCGGACCTGGTGCCTTCCTTTCGCAGCGTAAACGGAATAATACTTCCTCCATTCCAGCGTTGGTGACGGCAGGATTTAACGTCTTCCTTTCCTTCTTCATCCTGGATCTGCCTTGTTACAGGCCCTTCTGTATCTCCAATCCAATTTGGATGAGGGGGCCCAAAATGAATTTCTGCCATCACCGCCATGTCAACCAACCACTCCGCCACGGATAGTAGGAGTAGATCCTGCGCTCTGGCGTAGTGGTTTACATTTACCTGTACGAATTCGAGATGCGCTGACATTACTCGGACATCTCGGCCGCTGGCGCCTCCTCTTCTTGGGACCTACTTAGTGCAGACGTGGGTAATTTACCACGAGTTGCTGAGGGGCGGCAATCTCTTCGCCTTATAACATGATCCGATGGTATTCTGGCGGTCCTCTTTTGACGGGCACAAATTAGCGGCATGCCCCAAACCATCTGAAGCAATGCTTGAGCCGCGCATCTCTGAGGTGAAAATTAATTGGTGTCCACCCCACTGTAATATTGCCGACTGCCTTTAGTGTTTTGGCTGCATTTATAGGGCACTTCATAAGGATGGAATACGTACCTCTCAGATCTGGGTATCCCCAGATTTCCCACTCGGACCTGATCTTGCCTTGACATGGCTCGATGAGACCGGCACTTCAATCAGGCGAGCTTCAGTGGTTAACTGGCGCATTCCTAGTGGACTTATACCCAGCTCTTCTATGTTTATTTCCCGCTCAGTCTTAAGTAGAGCGAAACAGTAACCAGCTCCTTTTTGTGCTGCCTCCAGCTGTAATTTAACAATTACTGACGTGGAGCTATAGAACACTGGTTTGACCTTTTTGGCCAACTCTTTCTGCACCAAAGTAGGTACAGCCACAGTAGGTGTCCGATTTTAGGAGCTTTCTTTCTAGGCGCCTTGCGTCCAACTAACTACGTCTATGCCTCGATTGCATGGACTTCCGGATCTTTCTTGTCGGATTCCTTGGAGGCACCTGCCACCGATTCCTTTGCAAGAAGCCCTGTTTCAGCGCTGGTTGGACATGCTTTCTGTTGACATTTATCGTGACCCGTTATGGAGAGCTGTGCTTTTTCCTCTATAGGACATTCTACTTGCACAGCAGACGCCTTCCCTTTGCCTTTCCCCTTACATTTATGTGGTGTACGGGAGGTCGCACCGAGACAGATGGTTCTGTCAGTTGTGATGTAGCTATAGTGTGAGCTGCAATAGCGACCCTTGCTGCCTTCGTCACTTGCGAGTTATCACCTGCTAATGGCGGACGGATGATCACTGCAGGTGGAAGTCTGGCCTCTAAAGCCGCAAGACGTTTATCTACTTGGCTGCCCAGGCGAGTTATAATGCTTTCTAATGCACCCAGTTGCTCTGTCGATAAAGAAGACATTTTTAAGCAGCACTTCCATCTTCAAATTCCCTTCTATATGCTCGCACCCACTCCCTTAATTTCTCAACTTCCCTGTGCAGCCGCGAATTGTTAGACCTTAAGCGACGGGTTTCATCCCCTTAATTTCGGACTACTAGAGTCTCCATGATTTCCTTTAAATTTCCGGCTGTCCGACGAATTTGCGCCGCATACCATCCCTAGAGATTCTGCCAGTCAGGCTAAGGATAATGTTTAGTTTATCCTGAACCCCCTGCATTAGATCAGCCGATCCCATTTTCTGTACCGCCAAAGTTACTTCACTACTTTCGAGGTGCTTATCTGGTGAAAAACGCCGGAATTCCCTCTTCTCTAAACTGGCATTAAGAGCCTCTTCCTTTTCCTCACCTTGCCGCGCTTTTAATGCGTTTCGAGCTCTTGTAAGACCCGACGTCCCGCCACACGCCTTTCCCCTTTTCGTCGGTTTTGGTACTTTGAATTTGTTTCTGTTTCAGATCCCCTGCTGCGCTCAGAGAACAGGCGTTTATCTATTCGTAGATAAATAAATAAATAAATAAAAATAACTTTATTTGTGAGGTGACATACGAAACAAATGAGTGAAGAGAAACATGGTGGAAAAATCAAGAATTATTGTACAAAAACAACAAAACATACATAATTTGCAAAAGAAAACACAATAATCCATTTGGACACATTGCAAAGTGGCGAGACCTCAGCATAAATTAGAACTAAGGTTCTGACACTGATTTTCAATTATTATTTTTTTCCCCTCTGGCAACAGTGTTATTTGTATTTATTTGTGTATTTCAGGACATGAGACGAATAAGAACATTACGACGTAAAACATAAACTATACCAAATATCATCTAATTTGTTTTTCTTTTAATTTTTTTTATTGCGCACTTCTCCACACACAGAATACTCAGATATATATATACACACATACATACATACACATACACACACACACGCATACATATACATATATACACATATATATACATATATACACTTACATACATACACATGTATATACACACTATGTATGCTATATACACATGAAAACAAAATACATACATAAACGCAAGTAATATATTATATATAATACACTCGCATAGTGAACAATGATGTCTGATATTTCATAACTGATTATTTGGTAAAACTGTAACTAATGAATTCGGGGAGGAGCCTTCGTAAAATTAAAAGTATACTAATTAAAAATAAAATAAAAAATGAACTTAGTCTTTGAGTGTCTAATAAATACTTTTAATAATTTTGTTTAAACATTGGTTTAGAAGAAACATCGTGCAATGGAGACAGAAGATTATTCCAACACTTGGAAGCTGCATATTTAAAGCTGCCCCTGAATGCAGCTGTACGGTGAGCAAACGTGTATAATGTGCAATGCGCAGATCTCGTGCGATGTGTTGTGTTAATGTCTCTTGTCCAGTCCAATTGGCACACCGTGCTTAACTATCTCAAATAGCATGGTGGCTAGATGCAGTCGCATTCGGTTCTCCATCCTCAATATAGAAGCTTCGTTTAAGACAGGAGTTACGTGACTTTGCCGCGGTATTTGAAAGCAGTAACGTGCACAGGAATTTTGCATACGCTGTATGCACTTTTTTGTACATTCCAACAGTCGTGCTCCTATTACTGCATTAACATAATTGAACTGTGAGAGTACTAGTGCCTCACATAATCGAATGCGAAGCTCTTGACTTAGCGAGTTCCTAATACGATATAAAACTTTCAATCTGTAGAAAGAAACAGTTACCAGCCTCTTTTGAAACATGTTTTTCATATCGCAGGTTTTCATCTATAAGTAGACCTAAGTTGCGTGCCTCTGATACCTCCACAATTCTTTGAGGATTAATAACAATTAACGGATCAATGCTTTTAATCCTGTTTACTTGCTTTGGAATACCGAGTACTATAAATTTGTTTGGGATTTAAAAACAAAGCATTGGAATTAGCCCAGACATAAATTCTATCCAGGTCATCATTAAGTTTATTGACGGACAGCGCTACACATATCGGCAGTTTTAAAAGAAAGGTATAACTGAATATCTCGGTATACATGTGATATTTACAATGCTTTATGCATTTCGTAACGTCTGCCGTGTAGATGCTAAACAGGGTTGGGCCTAAAACTGATCCTTGTGGGACACGTATACTGATAATACTGCGCCGCGACGAAATCACATTTCCCACCTCTTTTTTATTTCAACTACTTGACGTCTATCCTGAAGATAACCATCAAACCACGGTACACAGGCCTCCTCTAACCCGTAGAAACTCTAAAAGTAATTTAATATTGATAGCATCAAATGCTCTGGACAAGTCGAGGAGAACCATGATGGTAACGTGTCCACTATCCTGAGCCTACAGGATATCATCCATTACATTCGTGAGTGCCGTGGTAGTGCTGTGGCATTTTCTCAAGCCGGACTGCATAGTAGGTAAGATACCACTACTCCCTATGTAAGCTGTTAACTGTTTGCTGACTACTTTTTCTATAATATTTGAAGGACATGGCATTATGCTTAGTAATGATTAATAAATCCTTGAATTCTGTGGGATTAGCAATCTTGGGGATAGGTCGCACAACTGCATTACGCCAAATTTCAGGGAAGGTGGAAGAAGAGATGTTTTTGTTGATTATATTGGTTAATACACATAGAGTGTAGGAAAGAGATAACAATAGCATATCCAAACTAATGCCATCAGAGCCGACGGCGTTAGATCGTAAGTCCCGAATAGTGCCAGCTACATCTCGCTCCGTGACTGGATGTAAATTAAAGCTAATTGAGATGTCATATTTATTTCTGTGGAAATATTCTACATATAACAGGCTAATAGTTTCATGTCCTGGAACATTAAAAAAATGTGAATTGATTTGCAAAGCGCACAAATACACTGGAAGCGGCGCATCGGCGTCTTTAAAATTTACATTCTCTTTTAAATGCTTCCACGTGTACTTTTGATTTCCCATGTTGTTGGAAATGTATTTTTCAAGCAGGCGTCTTATTCAGCACTAATAGCTTGTATCTCTAGTTTTTTAATTTCTTTGTAGTAGTTGAATTTAGCCGGATTCTTAGTGCTACGAGCTTTCCGAAAGGCATCATCGCGAAGTGTCATCATTAGGCGGATGCTGTAGGTTACCCATGGGTAGGTCTACTCTTGAATTGTAACCAATTTCAGAGGGGCGAGGCAGTCAAAAATTTTAAGAAGATTAGAAGTGATATATTCGGCAGTTTTATTCACATTAGCATCGTCATTTGTAGTGTTCCGGTCGACTAACTCCATAAGAATATCCAGCCTTGATTGATCAATATCTCTAATGGCCCTATAGTGTGTAACCTTTGGTTCTTTTATGATCTTAGGGATATTTAACTCACACGTAACTATAGCGTGATCACTTAGCGCAGGTATGTGATTGACGATTACTCGAGTGACGTTTACATCCATACAAACGGGGTCGAGCAAGGTGTCGGTATGGGCGCTGCAGTGTGTGGGCTCAGTAACGAACCACCGGAGACTGAAGCTGGACAAGAGATCGTTGAGTAATAAAGTGTTATACCCTATAGTGTTCAATACATTAATATTGATGTCACCTAGAAGGATGATGTGATCACTCACTGATAAAGAGCTGATGGTTTCACTCAATGCGTTGAAGTATGTGTGTACGCAAAGCCATGACGGCCGGTATGCAGTATCAATAGCATTTTTTTATGGTAAATATTAATTTGAAGCCACATTTGTTCGGCATAGTCTGTTACAGGATGTTTAAGGATACGTACCGGCAATTCCCTTTTTACATAAAACCCCACGCCGCCACCTCGCGTCCGTATACTAGCCGGATGAGGGATGTGTCGAAGGCGGTATCCGGGTATTACTGGAGCCATGGCATCCTCTTCCTCCTTAAGCCACTTCTCGTTCAATGACAGGATGCAGTATCCGCACCGCGCCGCCCGCGCACATTGTACAGCAACTCGTCCCGCACACCGCGCCGATTGAAGTGCACACAGATCCCGCGCGTTCGCGGCCGCTCCGACGCGGGCGTCGCCGCTGCAGCTCGCAGGGGACCGGCGCGCTGTACACACGCGATTTCTCTTTCGTCAATGTTTACTCCCAATTTTTTGCTAACTTAGCCTGGTTAACTATATGAATTAGATTTTCATCGTTACGTTCAATTATGCCCATTATCTCAAGGTCATTCTGTAACAGTTCCTGGTCACGGTCATTAATGTCAGCCTTAAGTTGAGCTATAGTATTCTCCGTAGACCCTTGACTTTTCCCACTTTTTTCTTATACAGTCTCTCATTAAACGAATATATACGTTTGCCAACCTCGACCAAGATAGATCGGATCGAGGTGATGACCTGCCTGAAGGAGTAGATCTCCTTAGTGCAGGCTGACTGCTCGGAGCGGAAAAAATCGATCGCTTTCGTCATTGCCTCGAGGCACTTGTACTGTTGGCATCTACGAAGGTATCTGTACTCACAAAGTCCGGGCTGATCAAGTAAGCACTCTCGGTGCAAACTTATATTTCACAACCGTTACCACTTAACACAAAGAACGAACAGCTGAGTGTCACTACCAATGTAAACAAGTCTTTAATTAATTCACTATGCTTGCAAACGTTTGTGGAGGATAATCGAACACTTATAAATGTAATTACATACAGGTTTCTCACACTAACGTAATTTAAGTAATTAATTTGAGTAAGAGACACGGACTATATGTTATTTCAACTACCGTCAGAAGAAAAAAGATCCGTCACCGACACTGTTATAGAGTCCAATTCATCTATTCCAATTCATCAGACATGTACTCTAAGGTACCTTCTTCGATACTCCTTTCATTCAGACTTTCTTCCACAACGCTATCTCTCCCCGAACCTGATTGAGTTCCGCCCCTACTTGAACTCCAGTTGTCCTTTCTCGCATTATGAATACTTTCTTTATCGACATCAGATTTCGTGCCAGAGTCGTTATTACAGGAATGAGCGCATTGGTCACGCCCAAAGCAGTTATTATTCCCCCCTCCGGTAATACTTAGGGCTGCTTCCCTCTGCTTTCCCCTGCGGAGGGGTTGGATTCCCTCTTTCGGTGACCCACCCGGGGACCACATTTTTCGCTGCTTGTGTACATTTTATATTCCAGTCCATTAGGGTTGGAGCTACACCCGTCAACGACGAATAACGGCGCCCTCGGACGACGAATAACTGGATTCTCTCCAACCATCCTCGGCCGGAATTCAAAGCACGGAATTGGGTGTCGGATTATTGGCCTTTGGCCAATTGACCCCCCTCTATCGCAAGGTGTGAGAAGGTCAAGATCAATCAGCCACCGTTTCCCGGGGTACACCGTGAGGAGGTAACCCGATCAGAAACACTCCATACTTTTAACCCCTGATTCAAATGTTCGAAGTTTAATTTGAAAATTGTTTTTTTTTGACAGCTCGCAATTTATTAGCACATTTGATTGTGTACAGGTAATTACTATTGTTGCGTTGTAGGGAAGTGAGCAGAAGCATTCTGGTCATCACTAGCCGCTCGCTTCCTAAACAATGATATGACGACCGTGGCAGCTGCTGTGAATCAAATGAAAAGCGAAAAATGTAACAAAATTAAATAAACCCACGGTTTATATCTGTTGAATAATCTGTTTAATTAATACAAATCATTCATTTTTAACAATTTATAAACTATTGACGGACCACTTTGATGTGTTATTAAGACTTAATTAACCAGCGGCCCATGTTGACGTCTACTCTTGACCCAAGAGCAATAAAGAGTTTCGTGCGCGTAATATATGAAAAACATAATTATAGAATAATAATTATTTTCAAGATAGAAAACGTTTTTATAATATTTTAGACTGTAACATAAATGTATGCCAAATCGAATCAGACTGCTGTTGGTTTGTACGTGAAAGATTCAAAACACAGATATTATACATTTATTATATTTACTAACGATTAGCCCCGCCTTCGCCTGTGAATGAATTTGACACTTCAACGAAACCTTCATCGTGAATCACTAAATCCATGGGTGAAAACCAAATACAAATCCGTTCAGTACATTTTCGGAAATCGGTCACATACGAAAGATAGCTTTTGGGCATTTCATTTTATAATAAGTATATATAATAGGCTTGACTGTTGTGATCCTTCGCAAAGTATGCGCAACGAACTCTCTTTTACTATAAAATAACCCAGTCGCAAAAATTAGCTTGTCCAAGAATATCTTGTCCTTATATTAATTCATAAAAAATCATAAAGCATATCGCAGTTTACATTTGTTTGTCCACTCATAGAACACAATTCGCATATTTACTTTTTTCTTATCATATAACGGGACAAAAGAGAAACTTCACTACCTCTCAATAGTTACCGCCAACGGAAACTTACAAACTGCACAAAACGCAACAGCATAACTGGCACATAGTGGTGATATCATAGTAGCGAGAGGTCCCCGGTCGTGTTTTCTTATGGGACTACTTGATGAGCTACGCTTTAATTACGGTACACTTGAATTATGCTCATCTACGCAACCTGGCCCCGCTGCACACGCGACCACCTGACCGGAGACCGTATCCGCGTGTACTCCACCCTGTGATCCACCAAATGGACTAGGGGCTGCGTGTCCGGCAATCCGGACGAGGATCACACATCCAAATCACTATTCTCCAACAATCATAACACAGCACACAACACATAAGCCCTAGACAGGCCTACATTCCCCCCTGAGCCCATAAGCCACGATGGCAAACCCGCATAATGCGGCCCCGCTACCGGAGGGATAGTTGTCCCCTCGCGAGTTGTAGCCATCGCAGGGCGACCTGCAGAGATCCAGGAGTAGTCTCAATACTAGGCCAAATGTAGCGCAGTAGATGGGGACCATTGACATGTGAATAGTGGGCTAAAGATGGCCAACCCTAAGTAACGTCTCGATATCGAGCTTACATATTTGACTTTGTCAGATACCTAAAACATAATTAATTTTCTTAATTCTTAAATGTATGTAAGATATAAAAGACGATCTTCGTGCAGTAGCCGGTCGGGGATGGATGCGAGTAGCAGAAGATCGTCGTGGCGTTCATTGAAAGATGTTTATGTCCAGCAGTGGACGGATAAGGGCTGATAATGATGACGATTGTACCTAAAATACGAAGTAAGTGCACTGAGCAAGTCCCTCAGTGAAGTGAGTGCATTCAGAATTCCGAATGGAATTTCAGTTCATTCTAACGGACAGCATGAATAGAGTCTAAATCCGTTCCGAGCTGAATCTATTGAGTTTCGTTCAATTTGCACTTGGATTAGAAAATACCGTAGCCACAAATGTTCAATGGATAGGATCTTATACTCGTATGAAATAAAACAATACAGATAAGAGTAAGGAAGGTATAACCATAGAGATGTCTATAGACGCGAATTTAAAAATATCTACATTGCTTTGTTAAATAGATTGACTATGTTGTATTTCCCAGGACAAGAAACCAAATTACGTGTCGCTGGAATGTCTCGCGACATGTTTTTTTTGTAGAATAGGGGGGCCAAAGAGCAATCGAATCCTTTTTACGACTACCGACTCCCACGAACATCCACATAGTTACTATGTCTATACGTTGCCCTCCTTCTTCCCCCCCCCCCATGGGCCACTGGATACTTACAAACCACACGAAACGTGACACTGAAGATGTAACTTTGCGGCGGTATTATGTGATCGAGAGGTATTACCCCTGTTGTGCCGGCCCAATACCGTTGCATAGGAGGATGAAGTATCATGTAAAATGCGTGGTACTAACTCTTCCTGCAGCATGGCACTACCTCTTCCAAAGTATGTTGCTAATAGTTCCAGGTTTCACCATTCATGAGTGTATGAACGCTTGTTTAGTAACTTCAAAGAAATAGGTTCAATGTTTGCTTATATTGTTACATCACATTAAAAGTTACTCATTTACCCATTATTGCAAAATTTAGCCATTCTAGATCAACGGGAACAATTGCTATAGGGTTCGACAATCTCCCCACCATGGTTCAAGCCTTGTCGTGACGGTGGGGCTTTAGTAGCCTGGGGTGAACCCAGGCGAAGCCAATTGAGCCGAAGGGGGATCTTTGCACCCCTCTTATGAGAAGAGGGGGCTTCAAGATCAGGAGGAGGAATCGTTCTCGGTACCCCTTTATAAGAAGAGGGGACCTAAGAGCGACAGGAGGTGGTGCTTCTGCGCACGGGGCAAGGGGCGAGGATGGGAACCCCACCCCATTGCATTGTCCCAAATTCGGTGGGGTTGTCCTGTAGAGCTGGGCAACCCCATCTGTGGAGGTGGAGTTGGTCCCTTAGGGGGCTGACTAGCCGTCGAGGTGCCCTGATGATTGTTGTTCTGGGGCACCTCACAAAGGGCGGTACTGATGACACTCGCGGTGGTTTTTGTGGGTATTTAGCACTATCATGTGCCGCGAGTCCCGCATACCACTGGACCCCACCCAGGGCCGGTGAAGGCGCGTAAATGCGTTTCCCCGCGTTACCAAAAAAAAAGAGTTCGCTTTTTTTTTTGTTGCGAGGTTTTTTGTGATGTGGATTATTTTTGCTTCCGGGATTGCAGACCCGAGTATTTGAATTTCCGCTCAAGACCTTAACTCGAACTCGCAGAGAAAAAGAACATTGACAGGCAAAACGGCGTGTAGATAATGTAAGGATTGTGTAGGCGTTCAATTATAGTTTCCTAGTTGTAAAATTCTAGATTGTATTTTTAGGGCTTTCATCTTGTGCTATGAATTTTAATGCACCAAATAGGTTTTTTATAACATAATTAGACAAACAACAACTTAGAGCTTTCTGAATACTAAACACCTATAGTCTTCTTTTTTTAGATTCTGCTGTCTTCTTCTCTTACTCCAGTGAGCGAACCAACATTAAACGCGCCAGCTAGCTATAGCTGTCACGCAATGATGATGAATCTGTATGAGTTAAAGCCTCCCCGGTAGTGCCGGCCCATTCGCGGGCAATGGCAATACCTCTTGCTAAGGTCAAGTCCAATACGCTCGGTTACATTCAATCCCTTTAATTCTATAGCACATAAACAGCTATCGCCGGTAATCTTTCAACTTCAACCTTGTTACGAACCATAAGTCTCGCCTAAGCTCTGAAGAGAGCCTCTATTCGAAACTCATCTGAGGAGTGCCGAAGAGTAATTTCCGCGCAGGTGACGTGAGAAGACAGCTAAGAATACAGCGTCTTGGCCGAAATGTATTGCACATACATTTTTTGATGTAGCGACCTCATATACTATTGTGATTGATATTTTAAAGAATTGAAACCATTACTGCATAGCGTCGGAATGGGACCGCTCGGTACGAACAGGATCTAACTTTTTGTATCATCATTGCCGAATAAGTAGTTGTGTTTCGCTTTTGAAGTGAAACTTACTCTATTACGTTTCCTCTATCACAAAAGAGCGTTACAGTCTCGTAGAGAGATTATATAGAGATATAGAGAGTATATGGAAATTAAATCTTAAAAAAGAACTATGCGGTATTTTTGTAGGAATCCTCTGAATAGAAACGTTTATATTGCGGATGCCTTTTCTAAGGCACAGGGTTTTCTGTATAAAAAGAGCGTTTTGAATCGATCCCTTCTCTATACGTGAGTGGGTCTAATAAGACAGCACGAGTAATTGAAGGGTTTTTGGCCACGTTTGGGTTCAATTGGAGCTTATCGTATGAGGGGATTCATTCCGATGTGAGCCAAACCTAAAATGTTTCCTAGTTTATTACTAAGGCCGGCTTTCATTTTGATTTTACTTTTTAGGTGTCTCAAAAAAGGAGGAGGTTTAGATTTCGATCTGTAGGTGTGTTTTTACTCAATTACGTCAATTGTGAAATGATTGTCGAAATCCATTTTTTGTTAAAGTGTACATACACTCAAAATGGTGCCACTATTATCCAAATCAAGATCTAATGACATTTGAACATGCGACCGAAACCTCACTCACTCACTCCTCACAAAAACTCAGAAAGTAAAAGAGTTCAAAATTTTACATTGAGATTATTTTCGTGATGTATGTGCTCATTAAGACAGGATTTGGCGAAATCCGACCTCTATAGGTTGATGAGGGGGGACTACGTAGGCGAAACTGCGAGGTCCTGCTAGTATTCTTATCTTGTGCGGATCACTAGTGCGGAGTATGACAGAGGGCTGATGCCTAATGGCCGATCAAAATCGTAGCACGCTTTTGGCCCATATAAGGTGTCAAAGGAACAAAGAAACACATAGAAATTTGGCAAAAGGTAGGACCAAGCTGCAATGCAGCCGAAATGGGCTGGCACGACCTCACGCGATGGCCCCACGTGATGGTTTTACATAATACTGCCGTAAAGTGATAACTACGTTGTTATATGAGAGCGTAGGGGGAAAGGGGGGAAACACACGAACATTTTTTTTTGCACACACAACGCAAACATTGCTGATGTTTGTGGACACTCTGGACACTATGGAAAATCTGCTCGTTTGGCCCCCAGTAATATGAAAAATACACACATTGTTAGCTAAACTCCTAAAGCCTTCCTTTGTGATGAGCAGTTACTCAACTGGACATCATAGCTATATAGGTATACCATAACAAAATCTCCACAGGGACCAGGTGTGCATAACACAAAATTAGCTCTTTAAGCATCGCCTTGCAACGAATTCCATGAAATTCGTATTTACTGAAACTAGTTACCAGGAGGACACAAAAGTAGCCTTAGCTACTTTTTAGGTATTAACTTTATCTACATCTGCATGCGCCGAGCATGACTATTAATTATTACCAAGTACTGAGGCAACGACCGTACCCACATCGCTGTGTGAACTGCTGTTTTGCAAATAAAACGTGCACAGCCGAGAATATTAATATAAAATTAATAACATGTATGTAAGTACTTACTGTAGTACTGATGTTCCATAATTTAGGAATATTAATAATCGAAAAATAAAGTTTGATGATACAAGCGGTGTAATACTTACGTTGGATAATTTAAATAATGAAAACTATTATGTGTTACTTAGTCGTCGCTATGAAATGTGCAGATAAAGAATAAAATTTAAAAAAAAATGTAGCTGAAGTCACCTCCTGATGGCCAAAGAGCACAAACTTTACCGGAACTATGCAGCTAAAGGTTAAATATTAGTAAAAGACACAACAGCTGAGTACATGGTTGTATACTTACGTAAGCTGATTGTTGTGATACGAGCTGCCTGTGGGCCAGCTTCTCAGATGGCAATCTGTTGGCAAAAGAAACCTGTGTGTGTGTGTGCTGCTGCTGGACATTTTTTGTTTTTTTCTAGTGTAGCGGGGCAAACGAGAAATAGCAATGGCCTTTTTACGACTGACAATGATCGTGAACATCCATATAATTACTATTCCAATCCGTTGCCCTCCTGCCCTCCCCGCCCCGAACGGGGCACCGACTGCGCATGAAACGCGACACCGAAAATGTCCCTTTACGCCAATATCATGTGAGCGAAAATGTGTCTTGTGTAGAGAAGAGCCGCTCAATTGTATTTTTTTTTATATATAGTACAAAAGAGAAATCAGAGCCTCTCGCGACTACCGATGCCCATGAACATCCCAATAATTACTATGCCGATGCGTTGCCCTCCTTTCCCCCGTCCCCAATGGGCCATCAGCCACTTACAAACCGCACGAGACGCGAAACTGGAGATGTCAATTCACATTTTGTGTGAGCGAGAGGCGAGAGTCGTATTGGCCCAATTCCATTGCATAGGAGGATGTTGTGTCATGCACCATGCATAGCACTACCTCTTCCTAGGCAGCACGGTACTACCTCTTCCTAGGCAGCACGGTACTACCTCTTCCTAGGCAGCACGGTACAACCTCTTCCTAAAACATAAGCTATTTTTGTACGGATCTCAATGGGCTATGGCCTGTTACGAGATGATCGAGATGATGATTGAACTGGGATACTCTGCTAAGTAACAAAATGTGCACACACAAAGTAAATAGTAAACATCTAACAGGGAGATTATCTATAAACTTACATTATATGAAATCGGACACTACCTTTGCATACAGTTTGTAAGTCTGAAAGACTCACAAAACGTTAAAAACGTTACACCGAATATGTCACTTACGCCGGTATCAAGCGAACGAGAGGTACTCCCAAGGCGTGCCGGCCCGGTTCCGCTGCAATGCACCATGGCACTACCTCTTACTCTCCCAGATAAAACTGAATGTAGCGGCCTGCAAGTGACGACAGACCCAAGTGACAAACAATAAAGCATACAGTCGAGTTGTAAACCTTCACGGTTTTAAGTTCGCTAAAACAGGAAAGGTAATGCCATTGCATACGAATTAGGCTGCCACGAGCGGGGATGTCCACACTCCACAGCCACAGATGACCCACCTCCCAGCTCGGGCTCGATACCACCGCGAAATGACTGCTACGATATAATGTTTCGTGTGTGGCGTTTTGAAATTTCCGGTGGCTGATTCTGGAAAAGACTGATCGTAAGCAAAACGCTTGCACAACGTCTATATGATGTTGCGACTGTCCTCGATAGGAAGATACTTGAAAGGAGATATTATCAGGCAATTACATTATTCCTTTTTTAGTGTTAATTTGACATTCTAAATGATACGGTGCCAGCGCGTCATTTACTTATCGACCACGTGATCGATCGAACAAAGAGAAGTAAAATGAGACTCACTGTTCGGAGTAAGAGATTATTTTTAGATATTTCTTTTTTATATAATAGGGGAGCAAACGAGCAATAAGATTCCTTTTAAGACAACATCCACATAATCACCATTACACTCCCCCAATAAACCATGTTACTACAAGATACATAATTATATTAATAATAATATTATTATGTATTCCTATCACACAATTCTATAATATTTAATGTATTTGGATAAACTTTCACAAAATTTTCATTTGGGATTTTTTTATATTTAGTAACAGTAGTAAGTATATTACACACATAAGCGACGTGCGTACCAGGTGCGACACCAGTGCGTGCTCCAATCAGTCGTCAGGTAGGAAAACTAAACAAAACTTTTTTCTTTCTCACAAAGTTATAATAAAAAACTTTGACATGTTTAATCACTCAAAAAGACTATGACAAACTCTTAGACTTAAGTCAAGTCGTATATTTGTACTTTTTACTTGGCATCTCTTTATCTTCCATTATTCCATCTCGGTAACTGTTATCAATCATTCTGTTCAAAGTTCTATATATTTATCGTCTTCATTTAGAGTTGAATTTACAATAAATCATCGGGATCGGACGCAAACAGTACGTCATGAATGAAGCAACTATGTAAACACATACACATGATATTAATTTAGATAGTTTTGGCGCAATTCGGAGAACTTCAATCTGTTACAAACAAACCGTTAATTTTTAAATAATTAAAATATTTCATATTCAAACCTTCACAGGTTTCATCCATTCGTAAAAATGTAGTATTCGTTAATTTTAGTGCTTTTTCGTCATAAAAGTACAATTTGGCAATAATAAAATAAGTAACTAACTTTCCTGTGCCTTGACGTGCAAAATGTTTAGTTGCTTGTCGTGTTGCTGTCGTTACTAATATGGGTATATGAAAATAGTATCGGATTATATGTGTCTTTCTTTTTGTTTTTATTATGATCCCACTCTGTAGAAATCTGCCTGATACAAATCGTTACACTAGCCATATGACCGCCCGCGCACTTGTGTACTTTGGCTCTTAAGTATCTCATCTAGTTAAATATTTTTTAATTTAATGCTGCGTCAACCACAAACTACACATTCTTCTTTCTTCTTCTCAGTGCTTGTCTAACCAGCACGACGCATCTAACTACACCTCTCACGGTTATATCCGTCGAGCCCTTCAGGCTATAGGAGAAATACATATACATACTTATAAACGCACATAAAATTTCTGAATCTGTCGGTTAAAAAGGGATCTACACTTCTGAAAAAGTTTAATAAAGAATTGAAAATCCAGTTTTAAACTGATGAGTGATAATTAATTGCAGTTTCATAATTAGATATTATCGAATATTTACACGCCACAATAAGCAGTTTATTAAGTCGCGACGCGGCAGTTTGCTGAGATCGTTTAAAATGAAGTATTACAAGGCTCAGAAGTAGAGCTTTATTAAAAAACGGATTGCGCTTAATTTGAACTTTTTACACGAAATTCCCGTAAAATGCATTCGACGGTTCCCATTTAGTAAGAATTAAATTTGCTGTTTTACAGTTATAACATTGCAAATTGGAACTTTAAAGTTTTAACTAAACTGCTTAAATTACTCCTACGAATTCTACAATCCGATCTGTAAAAGTTCTGACGATATCAGAAGATACCATTGGAATGGCACACCAAAGGTTCCGTACCAGCAGGAGGTCGAGCATTGTATCTCTATAATAGTCCATCTGTCAGGTTTCCGTGCTTCAATTTCATCATAATCAATTACAACGCACTTCAAACGAGGTTTGCACCTCGTACTGCACTAAAAATACACATACTCAGAAAAGACTATTGTGTACCCCAAATTGCAAATCGTTTCCGATTTAGTTCTATTCTGTAGTGTTGCTTTACTATTTCATGTCCTGCTTCTATCATCGCAACATTAAATGTGGATGAAATTTCACAGCTAATAAAAACAGGAATTCGCAATTTCACAGCCGTCGAGAGAGATTTGCTCGGCGATTTCTGTTTGAAGAACAACGCCTGTGATGAAAAGGGTTCAATTTGACTTTCATTGAAGTGAATAATAAGTACCTATCCTTAAATATCTAACATCTCTTTTATTGTATGTCTTTATATATTTTAATATGAAATTTTCAACTGATTGTATCAACTACGACATGCCACTGTAGTTTACTGAAGCGAGCATCAACTTTTAGGAACAGATGCATTGCAAATTGTGCCGGCATGACCGAGTAGGTACCTCCCGCTCACATGACACCACAGTAAAGCGGCAGCTGACGTGTATCGTGTGTGGACGGTGGTTTACTGGAGGGGGAGAAGAAAACAGGACAACGTATCAGCATAGCGATTATCTATGGACGTTGGTAGACATCAAAAACACTCTTTAACTATAAGTGTAACTGCAAAAAGAACTGAGCGATGTAAGCTTAGTACAGCGTTATTGTAATATTCATAATATGATGTAGTTCGTCCCACACGTTATAAAACTCCAAATAAGTGTTAACACAATTATTATTTTATTATAAACGGAACAAAAGCTAATCAAATATTGTGTTTGTAGTAAAAATATTTACTTTAATCGCAGATGACCTCTATTATAGATAATTATAGGAGCTATTGATGCGAACATTAGAAGCACTAACCTATTTATTTGCAGAGCCCGTGAGTAGCCGCGTAATCGCCTCAATGCAAGGTAAATAAATATTATTTCTACTCCAGCACATTTTATTAAATAAATATCGGCAAATTGGAAAGTCTGTAATCTGTTACTTTACAATTCTGCTTTCGTTACAATCACTGGCGTGTTGTGTTACTTTATGAGCCCTATGATGGTTTGCATCTATTTGACTGCATTTTTTCCTCGAATATGATTCGAGATGATTATGATTCGAGTGATTTATAATAAAATCGAATCGAATCCTAAGAGGCCGCATTGTACATCGTAGGCTGTAAAGTTTCGTAGTAAATTCATCTGACTATTATCTATGCCTGTGAGCGCTCGTAAATATGTGTAGTATGTCGATAGTCATTCGTTGACATAACCAGACATTACAATACGCCCACCCTTAGGTAACAATCGTGGGCGTTGCCTAGGAAAAACCGAATTAACAGACACACTCGCAGTGCTGTTAAAGATATCGTCCCACTTGTATCGAACGTATCTGTTGAGCAGTTCATCATAACAGTTCATATGTAGTGCAGTGCTCCAGTAAATATATTTCTCGCCTTGGTGCGAGCAGCGGAGAGAGGCACGCCGAATATCACGGCGCGGTGAAGCTGCAAATAAATCTATGTACGGCTGCGACACGGTCCAAGATGCAAGCTTTAGCAATACACTTCATAGCCCGCTCAGGTCATCTATCTATTATAATAAATAATTCTATGAACAATCTTAAATTATCTTTATTATTATTTATAAGAAGTTACAAATATATTTCCATTGTATTGTCTCTAACCGCACCTGTTACTAATACTTACTACTATTAATACCAACAGCAATATAAAGCACAGGGCTAGTTCTATATAGTGTAAAGTGGCAAGTCCACGGTTATTTCAAATTAGATTTGGTGTAATGTGCTAAACTATTGTTCAGTACCGCTGAAGCACGTTATAGACGAAATTTCGGCAGAACTATAATTTAAAAAAACTGTTAAAGGACGTTATTTCAATTAAAACATGTCCGCCGAACTTTAAACATATTATAGATAATAACAAAACATTCAAGTTGCCATCCATCTATGAATTTCCTATACAAATTCACATAATTTATAATATTTTCATGATATCAAGATGTATATTCCAGTCTTGCATGTCAGTTCAGGTATAGTGTATCGATGACACAATAATTTACATAAATAACAATTAAAATAACAATCTGAAACATCTGTCGCTCATTACTTATGCCATACTTTACACTGAGGTGGGAA
>JAFELO010000543.1:0-19055 GCA_017140195.1 Eumaeus atala | reverse complement strand
GAAAATAAACATAACATTATCATAAACAAGAAACAATATTATAATTACAATAAAACTACTTATCGCGGTTTATTTAACTGTTTAACGAGTCCAACTTTTGGAAAGCTTTACCATGGTTGCATGGTCACGGGCAGACTCACGGGTTTTGCTTGCAAAAGTAGTTCATGAGTAACATTCGCGTTAACGTAAGACGGCAATGTTAAACTTTAACATTCAATAGTTCAATTCCATTGTTTAAGTTCATAGGAATGTCCAAAAAGAATCAGCTCAGCCTGTTTTGTTTCAGTTAACAGTAACAGTCATTAAGTGAACAAATTTAGAATAAATTGACAGCATTTACACTTGTTAATTAATAGCTAATTATTTTTCAAACATTATTAGTTTTGGGTGATGTTATGTGTAATTAACATATCGAAATAATTGAAAACTATATTGCTAGATAACTTGTGAGGTTTACAATCAAGGCTGCAAAAGTAGGAAAGTGAGGGATGACATATTAGACAATAGGTTGGAAATTCACGAGATGGTGGCTTCAATACTCTAAAGGAGCACTTTGAAATGAAATATTTTATGGTATGCAAAACAGTTGTAAAGGCAGAGTATACTATACAGTCCAACAAGTAAAATGATAGGTCGGTAGTTCTGTTGTATCTCATATTTACTTTTAATCTCATATATTATTTTTGTAACATATATATTTTTATAAAAATTAAAAACAGGTGAGACACCAAATCATAAAAACTTTAACGTTGCTAACCCATTTTCAGGAATTCAAAATCATGTCATTGAACTCTTTGATATGACAGCGACCCAAGATCTATATGTAGATTTAGTGTGCGGTAGTACCAAGGACAGCCTGTCTCAATTCGGAGGAATCTATTTTCCATGCGTTACACAATAGGTATATTCGAGGGGTAAGCGTAGGCGGATACTAAGTGGCGGATAGTAATGGGTCTAGTTCATGTTTTGTATAATGTCAACTTTTTTCCAAGTGACATTTATTATTTGCATTGGTTAGCGAGTGAAGCTTTTGCACATTCTATAGCGTTTTCTTTGAAACGCACTTGATGCGCGTTTAAGATGAAAGAATATTCATGCGAGACGCCCAATTGCTTGAGGAATTATAACCCTGAGGAATGAATGCTTTACCGTAAAGGAATATAGGGGATATTATTTTGCTAAGTTTTCGTACGATGTTGTGGTGTTAAAATCTAAATAATATAGATTTTCTCTTTTCAGAGTTAACCTCGATTTGCAACGTGAGATATACCCACCTAGAAAAGTGACAGCTTGGAAATGTTTAATCAGAAGAGGCTCAACTACGTCTGCGAGTGAGAGAGTGGCGCTCGTGTACTCCGGCTCTGAGGGGGCGGCTGGTGTATAGCATACCCTTTACCCTGTATCGGAACTACCTGTTGGTCAGACAGGACTTGGTACGGCATTTACTGTTACGTACAAAACCTGCGACGCGGTGTACCTGTAGTAGGCAAACAGTGCTTTTCACAAAGAGATTTTTATCCCTTAAGATATCCTTTATGCGCGCGAGTAGAACTCTCTCACTTTCTCATAGACTTTGCCCAACTAACTTATGATGCTTATATGGCGGCTGCTTGTGAGTTCGGTGCGGGGCTTAGCCGGCTTGTAGATACCGATAACAGAGGCTACTTTCTATAAGTCTGGGTATGCGCAATCCACCAGAAAGGCTTTGAAGATGCACGCCAGGAGTTTTATAAGAGCGGGAGGTACTCTTTAGAAATGTATTTATTAGACCGACCAGACCCGGGGCCCTTCGGTACAAGGGCTTTTATGTGGCCACTGACCTTATCAGAGCTCGTTAGTGGTATATGATCTCCTTCTGGTAAAGAATGGCGGTGTTCTACTTCCCTACAGAACATCTCCATATGGTGGGGGGCATTTGTGAGGTGGATAGAAATAAAACCTTATATTTTTTTTATATAATTGGAGGACAAACGATCAATCGGAGCCTTTTTACGAGTACCGACGCCCATGCAGATTCATATAATTACAGCCGCACGGTCATGGTGCGATCGTGCGGCGGGCGCGTTGGCTGCGTGGCGCGGCAGTGCAGTGCCAGGTAGCCGCGGCGCGTCGCGTAGTCGTCAGGGAACACGTGCAACGTCCGCCTCGAGGCCTGCAGGCCCTCGCCGTCCGCGCCTGATATGTGGGTGTTGCCTGTAATTACAGGATCCTGTTGGGAGAAATATTGTTTAAGTGATATAACAATTGTTGCAGTTTTTGTAGGCAATTCACTGCTACAGGCTCCTTTTTGCTAGAAGAAATGTCAATAAAAGTGTTCAGGCATCGGCCGATAATTTGCTTCTGTTAACTATTTAAAAAAATAAACTGTCGTCTTCTTGGTGGCATTTTGGTATCAGGAAATCGATTTCCCAATTGCTTTCTAAGCCATAGCAAGCTTTAATAGCAACTACTCATATCCATGAAGGCTAAGACTGCATAATGACACCAAAAAATTGACTATAGATGACAGCTATTACAATCTCATCCTTTCAATAATATAGAAAATTAGTATTATTAGTATCACGCTGCGTAACAAGAAAAAACATAAAGGTTTATATCGGTGCAAAGTGACATACATTCGATCACAAATCATTAGCTGGGTAATTTTGTCGGCTCTCTTCCAGCCCATTAGAGGCGGATGTCCGGTTCAATACTCGTTTCCAATTGTTGTTCAATGGACCTTCCAGAAAATGCTTTTATTTACCCGTTCTTTTGATCCGACTCTATTTGTGTTGTGATTTTTATTTAATTTATATATATTTAAATTTATATAGCGGTACATGACGGTGTAAATGAATATATGATTATTAAAATCATACCGCCCAACTGCCAATACAAAAACCATAAGAAATACGGATTAATAGCTCCAGAACATTTTCACAGATGCTCCAATAACTTATTCCTCTATAACACGCTATGTTCTATTTTATGCTCATCCTACGACCAGTTAAATACCACACTCATAAATAGGTCGACATATATAGGGAATTGTTCCCCATGTGCGTGCCATGTTTTAAATAAACATTATATTTTCCTGCAGACGACGGAGTGTCTCCCTGGAACAATTCTAAGAATAGCCAGCCTTTGATTTTGTTACATAAATATAGTAAAATTTATTCAAACTTAGTTGAAACATAATAATTATTTTAATGTCATTATAATACTCTATTGTATATTTATAAAGAGTTAAATCGATCTTATCTCTGGGAGGTTGAAAATTGGTCATGGTCAATCTAAATTCTCCGTTGCATGTGGTGCAGTGCCATCCCGTTCTATGCTCCTCCCACCACATTGCTGTATAGATAGCAATTAGTAATATCTAAGTGCCTACAGTATTTGATTTTTCTCTTTATTTCCTATATGTTTACTTTGTCTGTGGTGATGTGAAGAAGATAATATTTCTATTCCTAATTAAAGGTTTTACTCAAAATGTAACTAATTTAATAAAATAGCTAAAGTAACTAAATCGCTAAAAATGTTTAAATTAGTCACTGGTGTAAACCAGTTTATAGGTTCAATATAAATATAAAAGCCATAATGCCCGTTGTATACAAAAAATTATTGCCGTAAAACACCCATACAACCGAATAGGTTTGTCATGACCGGGAATGGAAGTATTTCTTGATTACAAGACGACGTTGGAAAGTGACAGGCTATTGGAAGTACCCTACCATGGTTCAAGCCTTGTCGTGGCGGTGGGGTTCAGTAGCCTGGGGTGATCCGAGACACCTGTGGCGAAGCCAATTGAACCGAGTAGGTGGCGGCCCTTAGTACCTTTCCTATAAGAAGAGGGGGCTAAAGAGCAGGAGAAGGTGCCGCTCTTTGTACGCCTCTTATTAGAAGAGGGGACAAAAGAGAAAAAGTAACGGCGCTCTTGCGCGAAGGGGCGAGGATGGGGACCTTACCCTATTGTACTGTCCCAAAGTCGGTGGGGTTGCCATGTGGTGCGGGACAACTTCATCTATGGAGGTGAAGTCGGTCCCTTCGGGGGCTGACTTGCCGTCGAGGTGCTCTGATGATTGGCTGTTCCGGGGCACATAACCAAAGGCGGCACTGGTGGCACTCGCGGTGGTATTTTTGGGCATTCAGCACTATATAATGTGCCGCGAGCCCTACACACCACTGGACCCCACCTAGGGCCAGTGAAGGCGTGTAAATGCATTTCCCCGCATCAATAAAAAGAAAAAGGCTATTGCAAGTAGTGTGGAATATGCGTGTGTTAACAGCTCATGATTAAACAGAGCAACGTTTGGTCGACTCCGCCATGGTAAGAGTCTTGTCGTGGCGGTGGGCTACAATAGCTGTGGTAGGTCCAGAAGTCATCGACGTAGCCGATTGGATTGAGGGGGCTGATCTTCCTATGAGAAAAGGATACTAAAGATTAGAAGGAGGAGGCACTTCTTAGACACTGGAATTATTCTAAAGTCAAACACCAGGCTGCACAACATTATAACCAACTGCGCACAACAGAAAACCAAAATGTTAATATTCGTTCCAATAAATGCTTGTTTGAAGTGTTCGGAATAAATTTTCCTACATCGTATCACCCTAATGTCTGTTGAAAGTTTTCTTCGTGGATTCGTGTAAATCATCACCACCAGTTCGTCACAAGTCTTACATAAGGCGGTAGCGTAGCCGTCACTTTTAAAGCAATAGTGTCACCGAGATCTACCTTCCCGGTCGTGCTAGGACAATCCTAAACGGGCCACTATCTGTTACTAAAAAATATTTATATACCCCTTTGTAGCTGTATAAGACAGGTATATACATGAAAGGGCAGATGCGATAGTAAAATATAGTAGATAGTAGTTTATCGAGTATTATTAGATAATATTACGAGTACTATTAGTGAGTTATGAACCTCGTAGGCCGTGCGGTCCGAGCGGAGCGGGATGATTTATAAAAGGTTATGATGAGTCAAAGTCAATAATGTTCACCTCTCCTAATTGCATAGAGTGGTTCTCTATGGTGCAATTGCATTTTGCCGGCACGATTCGCCGTTGTAGATCAGAATTCAGATCGGACAAACAAACACTCTTACGCACTTGGAAACGTATGCTGTCTCTCTCTTTCCGAAAGGTGAGGAAGTGATAGTGCCGTCCCGCTTGCGCCCCAGCCCTTGTTCGGGACGCGGTCCGGAATAATTGCTATTCCGTGCCGTGTTCGGAACTCAGGCGAAGCCAAAGCACTTCTTGTGTACATAGAGTATAGTCTGTTAGTATATAGTGTATAGACAAGCGAGAGTCAAGCAGACCTCAACAGGGTTTTTGTGAAGAAAAGTCCGGGGAATGGACGGCGAGTCCGACGGAGAACCGGCTCAACAAAATGCCACGTAAGTGTGACAGCCAGGACCGCGTAACATTAAGACGCCCAATTTTCCCCACGCCTCAGGAGTGTGAAGGATGGAATTTCAAGAGGAATTGGAGAGGTTACGCCCCCAAAAGCGCGCGGCATTCTCACTCGAAGAAAAACCCGACAGATGGTGGCCTTGGCCAGTTCATCGCCATCACCATCACCGTCTCCACCACACCCTCCTAGCTCGTCGGCGCCGCCGGGCTCGTCCTTCGCTGCGGCTGCTGTGCCGTCCTACACCGAACCGGAGGGCGCGCCCTTCACGTCGACGACAGACGTGACCCCCTATAAAAGCTTCGCGGCGGCTCTGCAGAGCCCGAAGCACGGAGCCGCGTCGGGTACACACGCAGGTACGATCAGCACTCGCCCACCCCCTAAAGCACAAATACAGTCAACTCCATAAACCCGCCGCGAAGAGCGAAGAAGTATCCACCTGTCATCGTTCAGAACCTTCCAGACTGGCATCGTCACTTCCAAGCCCTAGAGGATCAGTTGGGGCACGCGGTGGCGGACCTCCCCACCAAGATGGGTATTAGAGGTCTGCCTGTGGGGACGAGCACATACAGCATCGCCGCAGAGCTCACGGCCCTGGGCTTCCCTGTGCGCTTCGTGCGCCACATCCCAAGGGGGGGGAGGTGGCAGAGCCGGCTGCCTGTACCATGCCCAACTCTAGCGCATAGACGGCGGGGAGCTTCGACGCCTCTACGAGGTCAAGAAGCTACTCTGCATGCCAGGGGTAGTGGTAGAGGGGTGGAAGCGGCGCGAAGGGCCGTCACAGTGCCCCCGCTGCCAGCACTTCAGTCACTCCTCCACGAACTGCAACCGGCAAATCCGTTGCGTGAGATGCGGGCAGAATCACGCGGTCGGCGACTGTCCCCTGACCAAGGGCGCCACACTGACGTGTGCAAAATGCGCCGGACTGCACACCGCCAACGACCGTAGGTGCAGGACCTACATCAGGGAGGCAAGACTCAGGGGCCTCAAGCTCAGTCTGCTGATCCCGACTAAACCCGGGGTCAAGCAGGACCAGGCCCCGCAAGAGAAGGCTGGGAAGCCAGACCCCCTAGTCCCCTCCCGCGGAGTCGTTGGCGGAGGGGTCGAATATCGACCAGGCCCGAAGCTGTCGGCACCGGCACCACACCACAGGCAGACTTCGCGCTCCTCCCCCCGCCCCCCAGGAAGAGGAAGCGGAACAGGCCTCGAAAGGGGCAGCGGAAACGCTCGCATGCTGACACTCCAGAGACACCTTTAACTCCCCCAAGCGCGGAGATCGCTACCCACCAGGCCGTCAAGGGAGCAGGCGCATCGCAGCCAGCCACCCTAAGGCCTACACCAGCACACATACCAACACCACACACCACACCCCCTTTACCCACCACCAAGCAAACACCCCGAGGCCCCGTCGATGTCCATCGCATACTGGATGGCAGGGGCCAGGTGTTGGTGACTTGAATTCCAAGCACACCGCTTGGGGATCGTCCACCACCGGCGCCAGACTGCAGGCGGATTCGGAGCGTCGGTGATACACGGTGCAGGGACCCCCCTGCCCGACCCACGTTCCGACAGATCACCGGCGGAATCCAGACGTGTTGGACATCACCATTCACAACAACCTCTAATTCACACTGGACATGGAGGTGATGTATGACCTGAACACGCAATATGAATCGGTCCTAATCACATTACACTCGACGGCAGTCGAATGGGAGCGGGAGCGGACTGGACAGAGGGTGGACTGGCAGGTCTTTAGAGACCGTATAGCCGACTTCACTATCGACGGGCAGCTCGAGAACGCGGGGGAGGTGGAAGCTGCGGCCTGTAGTCTCACGGACAAAATCCGGGGAGCACAGGCCACGGCGACCGTCACCACGCTGGTTGAGGCGCGCCGTCGGAGTGACCTCCCTCCCGACCTCCTGTCTGATCTCAGGAAGAAAAGGCAGTTGAGAAGGCTCTGGGTTCGGACCCGCTGCCCGCTGATCGAGGCCGATATCAATCGTCTGGCTGAGGACGTCTCTGCAAGGGCGAAGGACTGTCGTGGGGCCAACTGGGAGCGAACCATCGTTCGAGCCGGCGCCAACGACACATTCCTCTACACCCTGAACAGACAACTCAGCGGGTCAAAAACCACGATCAGCCCACTCACCGACTCAAACGGCCAACGCCATTACAACGCCCAGACACGAGTAGACATGCACGCCAGCCACCTACAAACATAATTCACACCGCACCCAGCAGCTCCAGTCGCCGCCTAGAACCACGAGCACGTAGAGGGCGGCGTCCTAGAGCTCCTTTCGATCTCGCCTCCAATTTCTATTATTTTATTTTTATTATTTATTTTTTTTCGGAGGGACCCTAATTCTGTTGGCGGCGCTAGTCCAGCCTCAACAGTTCGACTGACTACGAAGACTTTTTTGTCTTCAGGTTTAGGGAGACGATAGGGGGACAGACCCCCCTCTTTTCCCGCTGATGGGAAGAGATGTACCGGTTTGAGCTCGCCTCCGCCGCTGGACGGGAGGATTTTATCTCCCCAGCCGAGCTGCGGAAGCTCTTCGCCTCTCGAGGCGCAAAGCACCGGGCCCCGACAACATCTCCCCCCCCCCAGCACTGGTGATGATGCCGTGGCGCACAGCCGTGGCTCTCACCAGAATAGCTAATGGCATCCTCCGCACGTCCCACTTTCCGGATATCTGGAAGGAAGGGAGAATAGTTGTCCTCCCGCAGCCGGGCAAGCCTCGTCACCTACCCGGAAGCTACCGGCCGATAACGCTGCTGTCGCACGTGGCCAAGTTGTTCGGGTGTCTATTGCTCCGGAGACTGAAGCAGTACGTCCCAATAAGGGAGGAGCATTTGGGTTTCCGGAGCGGCCACTCGAACACACTGCAGTTGGCGCGGTGCTCCATCACTTGGCCACGGAGATGAACAAGGGAAGACACTTGGTCAGAGTCTTTCTCGAAATGGAGAAGGATTCGACCGGGTGTGGCATCCGGGTCTCCTGGTCAAGCAGATGGACGCCGGCGTCCCGCCGGCTCTCGTGCGACTTTTTTCTTGGAAGGGAGAAGCTTCCAGGTAGCGGTGAAGGGGCGACAGTCCTCCCTGCGGGCCATACGTGCTGGCGTGCCGCAGGACAGTTGCCTATCCCCTTGCCTCTACGCGGCCTATACCAACGACATCCCGACGCTCAACAACCCAATGGGTGAGGGCGAAACGGATGTCTTGCTCGCGCTGTTCGCCGACGCTTACATATCCTGCCGGGCGCATGCAGCGGCAGCTGGATCGACTGCCGGAGTGGCTCCACAAATGGAGGGTTTCCGTCAACGTGGAGAAAACTGAATCCCTATTAGTCAGAACGAGGCGTGGCATGTCGGGTCGGTTAAATCTGGGCGGCCATGAGTTGTCTTAGAGGTCCCCGGTCGTGTATCTCGGGTGCAGCATTGATGGCAATATGCTGCAATATATAATGCTGCGAATAGCTTGCAGGTTGATCGAGCGATCAACCAGACGAGGACAGCCCCCGCCTTACTGAGAATAGTGCTCGCAGCCGAGCTTTCACTACGCTCGAAAGTGGGAATATACAAGACGTACATCTGATCGCGCCTCACTTTCGCTGCCCCAGCATGGTGCGCGCTTACCTCCCCGAGCCAGAAAAATCGCCTGCAAGCTCAGCAGAGCATATCCCTGCGGGTCATCACGGGGGCCGGCCGCTACGTCCGGAATAACCTGATCGCGCGAGACCTGCGAGTTGAGTCTGTCGGTGAGTTTGTGGCCCGATTGTCTTGAGGCATGTTCAGTGCCGCAGACAATGGACCGCACGCCCACCTGAGATGGTTTGACATGGAAAACGATTTCATTTGATTTTTTTTGGTAATCTTTCCATATTTGGTATGGCGTATCTCTTCAACTTTCCATGTTTGTTTCACAGACATTTGGATGCCGTATATAGTTCCGTACCTCAAAAGAAAAAGTGTAACTCTTACAGAATCATTTTTTTCGTATAGTTTAACTCTCTTAGAGGTTACACGTTAAAATGTATGTCTGAAACTTGTTTTCCGTTTCTCCTACCAGTTTAGTTCCATCAGCGAGTAATTCTCGTAAGCATGTGTCACATGTCCAATTTCCCGTACCCGAACTTGATGGACGCGCTAATTAGCCAATCTCGTGTGGCGGAAGAGCATCGGACCTTTATGTTACATCCATCGCGAACTATTTAATTAGGATGTCGTATGTCTTTGATTATAAAAGAATTTTGTTACAATTTCACCCTCTTCTCTTCAGCCGGAATTCGTCGGCTACTGCATGTGAGCGCCCCATAGCGTCTCCACGAGCCACTTGCATCCAGCGGCTCCTCATGACCTCACACAGGTCAGTTCAGTGGGTGGTGGTGGGTCGCTGGCCAGAACGCCAGCTTCTTCGGTTTCAGCTACCTTTCTTTTCAGACTAAAAGAGCGCCAGAACAGCTTTCAGTATGTTTTGAGTATAATTTTACTATCACTAAGTAAGAGTCGTCACACTGAATTGCAACTGAGTTGGGCACGACCGGGGAAGTAACTCACGCTCACATGACACCGTCGTAAGCGACACCAGAGCTGTCACATTTCGTGTGATTTGTAAGTTTCGGGTAGTCCATTTATTGAAATGGATGAGGAAAGAAAGAAACAACGCACTTTCATAACAATTATGCGCATGTATGTGGGCGTCGGTAGTCATCATAAGGTTCCAACAGCTCGTTTGTCTCTTTATGCGATAAAAAAGAATATTGTTTGTGTAATATTAATTCAGATACATTCATAAATTGATTAGAGTTTTATTCGACTGCGTATGGTAACGTTCTCCGAGCGTGTATATATGTAATTTGTTTACAGATTTTTATAATACCTGTTGCAGCTTGTATGGCTTGTCAGTTTTATATACGGAATTTTATGCCGTATTGCGGCGCGGTGCACTTACAGAAATGTATTCTGACTAATCTCGGTAGAAAAATGTCAATGTGAGCATAAAATACATCAGACAAAAGGTTAAACTAATCCGAGGATTGGTAACTGGTAAGGCGGAGCTGTTGTCGCGAATATTTATCAAAGTGACGATACGAAGCTCCTCTACGACGCGTCCTAGACCCCGCTATTGTTGGAAGTAATGTCGCAGATTGTAGCAAACACCACGCGGCAAAGGGTTGATACTGTGATACTTAAGTGTTGCCTCGTGTGCCCGAGATGAGTGCCCGATCGATACACGAGAGTAATATTGATAGCCTATAAATTGTCCAGGGCATTTTTTATTAAGCGGTTTAATGTTTTTACAATATTGTCATGATAAATCATAAACAAATCATCTTTACATCATTTTATTATCACTACTTTACTTCCTACTTCCCAGTATAGGTATAATTCAAAAACGCCTGTCAATTCTCTGCTACTCATTGGTATTACGTTCGACTTATTGCAGATCGACTGATAATTCTAGCGTCACTGTATTCTTATCATGAATACAGTTATGCAGATGTTGACTAACTCACGGTCTTATATGTTCAGCAGCAGGTCACGTGGTACTGGAACAGTGTCCCGGGTTGGACCAAGGTGTTACAAAGTCTGTTTTCATTTTCTAACACTGGTTCCGTGTCAGAAAGTTGCTTGTGTATATGGTACGAGACCGCCGTAAACTGGTAACTATGCTGTCGCGATCCATGCAGCTTATGAGTTTCCGGTGGTTCATTCGAAGGGCGGAAGGACAGAGATTAATGTTTCTACACAATATTTGCGCGAATGTGTGTTGGTAATTAATATATTGGTGCGCCGTCAACTTTGATTGCCGAGCTGGTAGATGACTACTCACGTACAAGAAACGTGACGATATTTTGAAGTTGAAATCCTTTCAATAATAAGGATATCACCTCACAAAATATTTATGCAATGTAAATAGAATATTTGGGGGTTTTCATGAAATAAATATTAGCATAAATTTTCAGCTACTCGTTGAATTGTAAATAAAAAATTAAAATGTTAAATTGACGTACCTTCATTTAAGACCTATGCCGCATTTTGTGCAATGTATTTGAAATGAGGTCAAATGTTAAATATTTCGACATTTCCCCGTTTCCAGGTCACTGCGATAGAAGGGTACTGCACGAAACCAACAACAAGGAGGTAAATAAATTCAGATTGAACCGGAGTTACTAAAATATGTATTTACAAAGAAATTGCTTTTTAATTACGTGGCGACAAAAAACTGAAACCTGAGAAACCGCTCAACTAGGGGCTCATGATAAGTCCTAGTTCACATAATATCACATCTGTCCTATAACATATGTCCTACAACATGGCATCTGTCGTATGTGAGCGAGAGGAACCAGAACACGCCGACCCGACCCTGCCGCAATGCAGCATAATCTCTTATGATTTATGGTCACTCTTATAAGTTTTCTGAACGCCAGGATAATATGTAGTTCCTAAAAAATCAATCCTGAGGCTTTTGTATGTACAAAATACATCATCTGTAAACGGATATACGAACTAGGTCAGGTCGTGACAGTGGTCCCCTGCAGCAGTTGTTATACCGCCTCTGTGGCTGTGGTGAGGTATGAGACTTTCCCATCCCGAATGGGTCTCTATATTACCTTTTTTCGCAGTCTTCGCTCTAGTAGGTAGCAGTAGTAGACCTTCTACGAGAGTGTTACTTCAAAGTTAATCTTTTCTCCTTGCGTTGGTCAGGTACTGTATATGTGTCTGAAACGTCAGGCGAGTTAAACAATGAAATAAACCGCGATAAAATCAGCAAAATGAGTCTTATTGAAATGAGTAACATTCGAGTAAACTTAAGACATCAATAGATACAGAAATAATTATTTTATAGAGAGATTTTGTACGAGTCTCAACACACAGCTATTATTGGTGTATCGATGTAACGCCAATAACAAATGCAATTAACAAGAAAACAACTATGTGTGCGGGGTGCGTTGTGGGGGGAGAGGAAAGCAGGATGTCCCACTATCACCCATCGCGGCTCGATAAATGGACTGTTGAATAGTCAAACTGGTCAACAAAAATAATTCAATTTAGGCCAGTATTTACTGAGGTCAGCGCGTTCAAAGCAACAAAATCTTCAGCTTCATATATTTAGTTTAAATTAGAAAAAATCGTAACAACGCCTTTTTTGTAAATCAATAATTTTTGCCATACTTGAAGCCGGACGGACTGTTAGTCCTATACACAAGAAGATTATATCAAAATAGAAGGCAAATTCCAGTAAAATAAGTGTTAAGGTTTAAGTTGTTTTACTTTTTACAGGTATCACTTAAAAATTTGGCATTCGTTTAACTCTTTACCCGGCATGTCGCGCCTCACGTCGTTTACAACAGAACTTGGCAAATTTCATGAATGATCAGTTTATGTGGCATGTTCTCATTATTTCCAATTAATTTTTCTGCTGTTCCGTTACCTTACAACAAGGATTGACCGATCATACTAGCAATTACTATTTTATCACTATAGAATGTTCCATAAACATCCATACAACCACAGGACTTGCAGATGCACTATAATGCGTTATTACACATTTATGACAGTAAATTTACTTCATAATAAGGAAAACTGACATTTCCTTATAATTATACGAAATATTATTTAAAAGCACATAATTGATAAAAAAATTAAGTAGAGATTCTTTTCATAATATGAGAAAATTTGAAAAAACTATCATATCCTTTAAGTATTTCCTTCTTTTAAAACTTGTAGTATCACTTGCTTTATTTTGGCAAATACGTTACCAAGTGACTAAATAGTTGGATCACTCAAGTACGACTTACACTTAGAAATTAATGACTAGGAGTTAGCTCTTTGGATCTTCTGATTTATTCCTTCGTTCCAGAAATGAATTATTCATTTTGATAACAACTTCTGTGTAGGTCCACCGTACATTATCATTCACTTCTTGGGTGTGGGTTCTTGTTTTGCGACGAAAAGGATTAAAGACACCGATCCAAGGATGGGATCTGCTTGGTGTGTGGAACTCGCTCTTGAAGCAAAGACCTAACAAAACATTAACGTGACAGCGAAGCCATCTCATATCGTACGGCATGGGACTTTCGATTGGCCCATTGAGGAGAAGACAGACAGAGGGTCACGCGTTTTCAAAATTTCTATCTTGATACTTGTGGGCGTTGATAGTCAACATATGATAAATAGAAAAGACAAGCTTAATTGAATGTCACTAAACACACAAGTTGTGTTTATTTACAATAGGATCAGTTACACGTTTTCCTAATACTCGTGTACGGTCAGGTACGAGATTAATGTTATTGGTTTTGCTGGGGAAATTATAGGGTAGTTTCCGTGTCAGGGGAATGATAAATGCTACACCCACCACAAACAGTGTGTATAAGTGGTAATATATGGGCGTGCAGTCGTTACTTATCTACGAGTACACTACCTTCAGTAGGATTCTGCTATGTAAGGGGTGTCGACATTGTTTCATTGCAGCCGGATCAGGCTGGCACTAGAGCCACATTTAGCTCACACTAGTTTGGCGAGAAGTTATGTGCATGCCGTAGCGTTCCTTGTGATATGATAAGCATATATTGGTAACAGGTAGTGCCTTGCTGCATGCGCTGTTTTTTATTTAGATGTACGCATTGGCACAGTAATTATTTGCGTGTTCATGGGTGTCGGTAGTCGTAAAAAGGCTTCAAATTCTCGTTTGCCCACCTATATTATCAACGAAACCTCCGCCGTAACGCGCATACCTGAGCGTGGAGTGTTCGTTATTCTTTTCCTATGCTTTGTTTTTATCTATATTTATGTAGATACTCGCTGTCCCGACAGACGTTTTTCTGTCATAAATTGAATTTGTTGTCACTGTAACGTGTATACATAAAAAAATGTTAACAGTGAACAACCCTTATCACATGGAGGTATGAAAAATATATAGTAGCCGACTCTAAGACCTAACGAACATGCATATAGTATTTGGTAAAATGTGTAAAACCGTTTCGGAGGAGCAAGGTAACTAAAATTGTGACACCATAATTTTATATGTACGATACTAAAACAGTAAAAATGTGTGTCTGTACATTAAATATTATTCAAAAATAATAATAATAATAATTATTATTATTATTATAAGGAACCAGTCGGAGAAAAATAATTTGAAGGAAATAGTTTTCTGATTGTATGTTTGTCTGCTAGTACACGCTAATCTCCGGCATTATTGCACGGATTTGAATGGATTTTTGTTGTATAGCTAACAAGCCTGGGCCAAAATGTAGGATGTATGTAAATTGTTTTCAAAAGTGGAACATCTTATGTAGAACCTACGGAGAAAAAATAAATGTTTAAAAGTCATAATGTTGTACGAGAACAAATTCGTGGCCACCAGCTCGTTTTTAAGGAAAGTAACCTTTTCCACTAAAGCAATTAAATATTGGGTCCGGTTCATATCACAGCTGGGGCACGCTTCTTTAAAACCAAGTAAAGAATATACCAAACATCCTTGTGCGCTATCCAATTATACAATAATTGTAAAAATATGTTTGAGGTATAAATAATAAATGGATGAGAATATAATATATATAAATTAAATGCGCGGCATGACCATTTCTCTTACCACTGCACCAGCTGGTCGTCAAAGTAATTATATATCGGCGTAATTTACTTATTTCTACATTTTAAGTGTTTACGTTTGAGAATTTAGGTTCATGACCGTTAACTCGATCTTTCATCATTTTAGATCGTTTCTTATAAAGTACATTTTATAAGACACAATATAAAATGCTGTGAAGCGCCATTAAATGTCGAGCAACTCGTTAACTTGCAAAATTTATGCGATAATAACATTTTATTTAAAATAATGCGTTGTGATGTTTTCTGTATTAATGTACTAAATAATACTTTGGCTTCTGCCTAAAGGGAAGTGCTGACATCAATTCTGCCTGTTTTGAAGTTAAAAGATCTTCATCGAAGTGAAATGTTTTCAGTAGAGAAATGTTAATAGCTCGCATCAACTACATGTTACTTTTTCTATAGTATTTACAATTCTTACATACGTTGCGGGGGCAAACGATCTCCTTTTACACCTACCTACGACCCCGTATTATTGACATGCAGATGCGTAACTCTCCTTTCTTCCTCCCCTGAAATAAGTCATTTTCAGGTCATATTATAGGCATTAGCATTATGCGTAGCTCATAGTAACTCGTAGCTAGTACGAGTAGCTATGCGGCGCCATGAACTGCAGGTCACTATTATTATTTAATTGTTTTCGTTGTTGATAGAGCGACAGTCCCTATAATCGACTTTTTTTATCTGCATGTCACGCAATTTTTTTTTAATAATTGACTTAAATTAATTAGAACGATTGAATGTGAAGCAATGAAGCGGAAGGGCAAGTGTGTAAGGATTGTAATAATGTGCTACGTTTTCTCTGCCTAGTGTTAAAGAACTGGCGAGAAGGTTTGTGATTGTGTGAAACGAAGAAATTGCAATTGCAATAATTTATTAACTTTCCCCAGTCTGACGAACACTTGTACGACAAGTATCTGTCTAAACGTACATTAAAATTGCATATTTAAATGGACTGACGAATTAAAGCTAATTGACTAATACTTATCAACTCTCTAAAACTAGTAAGTTCCTATGCATAAAATAATATTCTATAATTAAACAGGTCACTTACAACAATGCTTTGAATCTATTACACGGTGTATGTTATAGCCTACTTTTAATAGATTGTAAATAGCCAGCCATAACAGCCAGATGATATAGGATATTTTAAGTTCTCAACAATATTTTTTCAGGAAAAAGTGTATCAAGAAAATAAACGCGCCTTACAATTTCGATCTTAATGACAACATCGCACTACAGCATAGCTATCACTTCGGGGAATTATCCTGTGAAAGTGAATGATAAAGCATGTCAGTACCTCCTACAGGTGGTGCGTGCCCTTACCTCACCTAGATCCATCATATCATAATAATCACTTACCCACCTCCATCCTTACTTCTACCCAGTACACGGAGCGAACCATGGGAGATGCACAGGGGTTTGCTCCCGGCTCTGTTTCTCAAAGTGCGATATTTGTCTCCCTTCACATCATTCAAGTGCGCTCTCGTTATTTCAATCTCCCCTTTCTGGGGTCTGAGCCAACAGAGATAGAAGTTGCCATCGGCCTCCTGATTATCTCGATGCAGCTATGTCGTTACTTATCCTTCCACTTCACGTGCCATGTATGCGCAAATGTCTTCAATTACCTAAAGCTTTGTTCTGTTATAGACTGGGCCCACTGTCTACCGTTCGATGCCGTTCAACATGATGTTTCACTCGTTTTTGTACAAGACACATTCCCATAGTACATGCTCTCTGGACTTAAAGTTTCTAGTGGACTTAATTTAATTATAGAAAATAGTTAAAATAAACAACCAGGTAAGGTTTTATTATTTTATAGTATAGGAGGACAAACAATGAATCGGAGTCCTTCCATGACTACCGACGCCCATGAAAATCAGCATTACCTAACCTAAATGTGTAGATTGCTAGTATTATATAAAGCTGTTGCACAGCGTTGCTTCCAGTAGCTATTCTATACTTCAATAATAACTACCACATAAATACTTCCAATAATTAATGATTCTAATCGGGAGCTCTGAAATAAAACTTTATAGTTTATTTTCCAGTTAAGCATAAGTACTTAATAGGCAACCAGGATAGTATAATCATTTTTGTGTCGTCGCAGTTAAAAGCATTTACGTGCCTTTATCGGCCCCGGATAGGGTCCAGTGTCCATGTGTGGGGTTCGCGGCATATGATAGTGCCAAACACTCACAAAAACCACCGCGAGTGCCATCAGTATCGCCCTTGGCGAGGTGCCCTGGAACAACAAATCGTCAGGGCACCTCGACAGCTAGTCAGTCCCCTAAAAGACCGGCTCCAACCCCACCGACTTTGGGACAGTACGATGGGCTGAGGTTCCCATCCTCGCCCCTTGCCCCGTGGGTAACGGCGATTCTTCCTGATGCTCGATGGTCCCCTCTTCTTATAAGAGAGGTACCGAGAGCGCCTCCTCCTCCTGATCTTTAGCTCCCCCTCTTCATATAACTTTTTATATGAAGAGGGGGAGCTAAAAATCAGCACCCATCGGTGCCAAGATACCCCTGGGTTCAATTGACTTCGCCTGGGTTCACCCCTGGGTTCAATTGACTTCGCCTGGGTTCACCCCATGCTACTAAAACCCACCGTCACAAGACTTGAACCATGGTGGGAAGGATAATATAACCTGTAAAACCAGCGTCAAGACAAAAAAATGGATTTTGTTGGAAGCAACTCGTAATAAAGTATTACCAACGAAAATAGGTACTAAAGTATTAAATTTACGAACCTTCTTACCTAACCACTTGAAAATTCGTCATCGAGTTTGCATACGAGCTCAGACCTGTAAATAATTTATTTTCACATTACTAGCACGGTGTAAAACTTTAATCAATTGAATAAAGAGAAGAAATTTGAATAGACTACCCAGCATTCTCAGCACATGATATACAGGCTTACAACTATACTAATAATATAAATATAGAAAAGTGTTTGCTTGTTTGAAGTCGCTAACTTCAGGAACTACTGTCCCGAGTGAAGAAAATATTTTTGTGTTAAATAGTTCATTTATCTTCACTTATATATACCATGATGCTGCGGCAGGCGGGACCGGAGTTACGTGGGTGAAACCGTAGGATAATGCTAGTCTAGTACGTTAGAATGGACATAAGTTTATGCAACTGAATTTTATCTTCAATTTAATGCTAGTTTAGGTTGTTATCCAACCTAGCATTAAAATTTCTTCTCAGTTTAATTAATTTTAAATATAGACATAAATTATTGCAGAACATCATAAATTAATACCCTTTTCATTCTAAAATATACAGAATACAATCTCACCACTATTCTCTGGCGCCATCACTTTTCTGCTAATGCGAGTCCGAGCTATATGTTAGCGTCTGTTCTTGGCAGTACGTGCGTTAACTCTCGCCAGCATTCCTGTTTCCATTTTGTAAGAAACACATCTATCAAGCGGCGTAAAGAATAAGTGACAATTTGAGAAATAAGGGCGGACAGAATGTTAGTGATGGAGCATCGGTGATCGATTGAGACGACACGATGAGAGCATTTCAAATACATTTGGTATTTACTGTTTTTTTTTGTGCTGGCATTTTTCTTTGAATTTGGAGTCAAACGTAACAAAATGAAAATGCATATCAACACACACACTGCTATAAAAATATGGCGCACACGCAAATCAAGGAATTTCTTTACTAGTCTCACGAACCTAGAAAGCTTGCTAATTCCCATACTATTTCCTTCTGATTAAATTCAATGCAGAACCGGTGTAACATTCGCCTCGGGAGCCCCTTGCTTTTATTTCATCACATTATGAATTTTTTCTGATGGCGTTTTCGGCCTGACGAGTCATCGTGAGTCCGGAGTCTAGCACGACTCCCAAGTAGTTGGCTGTCCTGTGCCATGGAATCGCGACGCCCTGTACCTTGAGCGCACCTGGTGCGGTGCGCTGTCTGGGAAAGGTGATCGCTTGTGATTTAGATGGATTGACCGCCAGCCGCCATTTCTGGAGCCACTCCGGCATGAGATCGAGAGTCTTCTGTAGTTTTTTGACCGCGTGCCTCGCGTTAAGAGACG
>JAFELO010000542.1:50540-66985 GCA_017140195.1 Eumaeus atala | reverse complement strand
CAATTTACATAACGATCATTGGCTTTACTGTTGTTTTATTTTGGGTAACTTACTCAAAATACTGCAGGTAATTGAACAATTTAGATAACGATCATTGGCTTTACAGTTGTTTTATTTTGGGTAACCTACTCAAAATACTGCAGGTAATTGAACAATTTAGATAACGATCATTGGCTTTACAGTTGTTTTATTTTGGGAAACCTACTCAAAATACTGCAGGTAATTGAACAATTTAGAATTGGACGCCTTTATGCTACACTTTAGGAAGTCGTGATATATTTTTATAAAGAGATATCTTTTGTAGAGTAAAACTAAGTTAACCGTTACGAGCAAATTACTCAATAGATCAGTCGGGATATCCCCAAATCTGTGGTGTGATACGAAGCCAGCGCATCTTATACTAAATCTGTTACTGCGCAGCGCTTCTTATACTAAATCTGGACTGACACCCATTAACATACACGCGGATAATGGTAAATGTCGATGCGTGACCTTACCCTATCCTGCCAATACGCCACCGTAGCGTCAATCTATACCAGTACTAGCTGACCTGGGAAACGTTGTTTTGCCACATAAATTATTTGTAGGTATTATCATATTTTTTTTTCTGTCATTACCAGCTCTTATCGGTCCACTCTTTCAATGGACGCCAGGACGACCAATCTTCTGCTACTCGCATCCGGCTAATGCACGCAGGTCGTCTTCCCACTTGGTGAACGTTCGACCAAAACGCGCCTCCATTCCACAACCTCACTATTGACCTTATTATAATATAGGAGTACGAGGAATAGATAGTAGCCAATTCTCAGACCTACTGGATATGCATATAAAATTTGGTAAAACTCGGTAAAGCTGTTTCGGAGGAGTTATCTTAACTAACATTGTGGCACGATGTTTTATACATAAGTTAATATACCTGAAGAGTTTGTTTGTTTGTTTGAACGCGCTATGCTCAGGAACTACTCGTCCGATTTCAATATTTTATTATTCAGTGTTAGATAGCCCATTCACCGAGGAAGGCTATAGACTATACACCATCACCTTAATACATTTATTACTAGAGTTATGCGAGTGAAACCGCGGAGTACTGCTAGTAAAATATTAATAGTAGATATTCAACTAAGGCTTCGAATCTCAGTAGCTGGAGGAGCATATCCCTAGCTCTTTTTGGATTACACGAGTGTGTCCGTGAACATACACTACAAATCTGACACGTCAAGTCTCACAACAGGACACACGTTCGACTACGAACAGACCGAACGACACCCTTAGAGCAGGGACTAATCCCAATACGATCCGCGATTTGGCTACCTCAAATAATACCGCCGTATTACCGGAGAATTTCAGAATACTTTAACAGTATTCTGAAATTCTCCGGTAATGATACTCTCCATGAATGAAACGTTCTCGTCAGCACCGAGGCCATTTTAGCTGCCGCGCGCGAGCACCCCCAACGTCAGAGTCGGGGGAGGAGGGTCCCTCTGGTCATTATAATAATAGTTAAGTTCGCTGTTACAAACATTCTCATATCGGGATGCATCTCTTCCAACTGCAGCAGGGGGGGGGTCCCTATTATGACCCCAAACCTAGTCTCGTCGCCAGGCAAGCACTCATAGCAATCCGATGTAGCGATATTGGGCTTCTCTTCGCTTCCATAGCAAAAGTTTACTTTTATTATTCCTTTTTAAATTTAATTTATTGTCTTGACAGTAAAACCAACGCGTACAACACACAGACATTACAATATAGCAGACAGACTTGCATGCACGTCACAAGACAAAATTACAACTACACTGAGTGTCTACCTACAACACATGTTACATGTAAACACAACAAATTAGGTATTCAATACGACTTTAAAAACTTACAACAGAATTTGGCAAATTGAGAAGAAATTGACAAATCAATACAAACTGCTCCAACCAAGGATTCAAACCAATAGCCGTCACGACAGCAGGCTGAACATGGTGCAGTCCACTGGACCATCAAAGGAGTGAAGAACACCATATCCTAATAAATACCGAAGGTTTTCCAAAGACTTTCATGCGAACAAAAAGTCATGTAGTTGCATAAGATTTTTAAGCATCTTAATTGCGCTTATTAAAAGAGATGAGGCGAAGATTTCAAAACCTTGCGCCTATTAAAATAAGTATAGCGCGAAGCGTTTGTTAATTAAAATCATGCAGATTATGTAATAGAGTTACTTTTTAATTAGCAATTCGCGTTTGAGATCGACCATCTAATTACATTAACAGTAGCCTTTAACCAATGGGCAATAGTTTTATGGACAGTCGACAGATACAAAGACCACGGGTTTTATTTTGAAATGGATGGGTATCACAAGATACAAATGTTACCAATTGGCCAATCACTCTGTACTAGGACTTACCATCCCCGTGGCGCATGGCAGTTGGACCTCACCTGGCTGCCCTTTTTTTTCTTGGCTCGTACAAGTCATTGCAATCTTGTACTGTCTCCCGCTTTCATTGGGGGGGGGGGGGGGAACTGGAATTATTTCCTAATCCTCCTATTTTCTTCTGATCAAATGCGTTGCCGGGACAGACTATACTCTCGTGCTCCCTGCGATCATATCAAAGGGTCATCAGCGGTCGCCGCTGTCGATCCTGGCGATACAGGAGTTGCAGCGGTGGGAAAGAGTGGCGCAGACCAAGCCCGATTTAAAAAGAGATACGTGAGGCAGTTGTGCTATCTAAAGCGCAAATGGATGTTCGGCTGGCTTGCGCGTCGGGGGGCACAAAGCCGACTTCTGAAATCCGCACGAGCTGCCATCCACAACTATGACGACGCGTATGCCATCGGTCAACCCTACCTCAAAACAGTAGACTTCATTGAAAAAGAAGGCTGCAGCACGTCAACAAGCAGCAAGTGGCTTATTTAGCAAATGTTTTGTTTTGCAGTTGCACTATTAAAGCATCGTACTGTTATTACTAACATAATGGAGTGAAGGCTGTTCAGTAATTGTAAATCCATTCGCCTATTTTTGGTGAGGAGGAGGAAGGGAGGGCAACCCGTCTGCATGACAATAATGCATAGGGGCATCAGTAGTCGTCTCCCCATTTTATAATAAAAAAGTTCAAACTTTAGCTGTCTTCGACCACAGTCGGGGCTTATAGTTGTTGTGACACAGCCCCTAATGCACGTTGGAATCATAATTGTGCGTCGAGTATTGAAATTTTATTACAGGAAGTAATATTGGTGTACCAGTACCAGGGACGCATGCGCCAAGGGTATGAGACCCGCTATTTCTTTTTTAATATTAGCTACAATGCAGCCGTCACCCTTGTCCCTGCCTCGTGTTTGCCTCAGTTTAGGTACGGTAAGGAAATCTTATCTGATAAACATAGGTAACTTTTATTATGTGCGTACATAATCGCTATGTAAATGTTAATTCAGATACAAGGACTATGACGCAACTCATTTCCTTCCTTTTTACTATCAGTAGTTGAAAGTCGGGTTAAGTAATGGAAGGCATTCTAAATCGGTATTTTAAGGTTTCGTAAGTTGGTCTCAATGTTTTTAGTGGTGCTAGTTAGTTTTTTTAGATTTCCCATCGTTATTCTATTTCAATTAAAAGTAAAACACTTTTGTAAATAAAAAAACTAAATTTCATACGTTATATGTGTTTGACAGTGTCTCAATTTGTGTATTACATGAATGTAAGCATTAATGTGTGCCGTAGTGGGTCTCACTTTATTTTACAAAAGTAAACACAATAGAGTCAATATAATAATAATATCACAATTGGCTGACTTATAATTTATAACGCATGGATACAGCCTTTAAATAAAGATAAAAAAATCGAATGCATATTGTGTAAGATAATTAAAATGATAGCTTTCTACACTTCTTGTAACCTTCAACTGTACCAAATTCGTCCATTCGCGCAATTCTTTAAAAATGAATGGTCTTTTTTCCTTTGACGTATAAGTATATAGTTCAAGATAGCTATCTCTATAAACGGTAGGTAACTAACATCGATTTATAAAGTATACTTGAAAATCGATGGCAACTGAGCAGACCAGTGTACGAGAGTATGAGACACAAGTGACTGTTGACGTCTATAAACATCCACATAACCAAGAAGGAGGGCAACGCATCGGAATAGTTATTATGTGGATGTTCATGGGCATCGGTAGTCGTAAAAGGGCTCCAATTGCTCGCTTGCCCCCCTATATTCTTCCCTTATATAAAAAAAAAAAGAAAAAAGGTACGAGGAAAATATGTCGATGGTAACAGACACATTGTTTATTATTAATTGACAGATTATCATTATTCTCCCTCTATTCTTTCATTCTTCTATCCCGATGGAACGGCATGGGACGGACACGACCGGTGAGAAATCAGCTGGGAGGACTGACAGCTTAACGTGCTCTCCTACTTCCAAAGTGAAGTTTGATGACGCGGGTTCCAAGATTTTTGTTCATGCAATATGCGGTAACTGTACGCGCCACATAGCGTTCGGTGACGAAAATTAAGCAACGAGTATCGTCACGCGTGACGCCCTACATGTGACGGTGACACCAAAAAAGGGCTCAATGTACCTAAAGTAGATTTCACTTCAAAACAAGATGTAATATTATTTATTAATCAGGGTTTTCAGGCAATGAAATAAATAAAGGACTAAAAAAGCTAATGCAAAATAAAAAAATAATTGGCGCTTGTACGGACAAACTAGCAATCGGAGCCATAATTTTCATGTAGATGCGTTACCATCCACCGGGCCACCGGCTATTCTAAACTAACCGCAACGAAACGCGACGATATAGCTGTCACTTTACAGAGGTTTCATGTGAGTGAGAGGTACCTCCGCGGTCGTGCCAGCCCAATTCCGCTGCAATGCACAATGGCACTATGTCCCATAAAATTGATTTGCATGTTAACACAAAAACAAAAAAAACAATTTCACACTATCCACTAATGGGTAGGCAGAGAGAGCAGAGTGTTTTATTTCCTAATCACTCCATACAAACACGCCGGTTGCGTGATATTTTTAGAATAATAATTAATATAATAGTAGATATAATGTATAGTAAATAACTGTACATAACGCTTTTAACCGTTCACGAAACACGTATATTTGCATAGTACCTCTGGTAACAGGTTCTGCGCCGCCACAGGAAGGCTTCCAACCACTTCAACGGTTATTTTATTAGCTTTCATGAGGAGACGAACGAATACATACACACACATACAGTGAGTATTGTGCACTGCACGGTGCGCGACATGGCGCGGAAATATAGAAATCAATATATTGATATTTAACGAAAACATTCAGAGGTTAATGGGGATTAGCTTTACAATTTTTTGAAGTAAAATTTGTTTACGCACACTTGATCTGAAGCGTATCAGAATACAGCGATAAAAGCGCTACAAAAATAAGGCCAACGGAAATCGAGAGGGAGACATAATGAGAGAGCTACGTTTCTTATGCTTCTGTAGGGGTCTGTGAGCACATTTTTTCTTTCCCTCTTTCATTCCCATAAAATAATAATAAGTAAGTATTAAGTTTTACTTCGGTCGTGTGACTGTTTATCAGTCAACCATGTCGGAGGACACTAACATGTCAAACTCCGACGAGGGACCGTCATTCGAAAGAGTTTCTACCCCAACAGTTCTTGGTTCTGCTAGCAATGTGGCCTGCTTGTTACGACTTCAGCTACTGGATTAGGAGTATGCGTAAATATTAAATCATACATCATCAGAAACAATTTATGTAAGAGTAATCATCAGGCTCCACCTGGAATATGGGTACATTTCTATTGTGTATAGCGTCGGGTCAGGAAGGAAAACCTGTGGTATCTACTATAGATATACCGTTAACTACGGTAAACAATGAGTACAGCTACACAAATACGTGTTTGGTGGGTATTTTTGTGTATTGGTTGTATTTCTATACAAGTGGTTGAAACCTTTTTTCTATAACTTTAGTAACACACAGTTTTAAAATCTTTATCTTCGTTGCAAAATTTCAAGTATTTTAGGCATCTCCTGATGAGTCATTGCGTTTGACTAAACTGGTACAGTGCGAGTCGAGTGCCGAGGGTCCCGTATCCATAGTATGGCGACTTATAAAAGTTGACAAACATAGTTTTCAGGTTGTATTTTTTGTTTAATAAAGTAGGTATACCTAGTTCTTTCTCCTAGTTTGTAATTATTTTTTCAGAATCTACGATACTATAAATTATCTTCGACGGCTTACTATAAATAGTCTAGTTTCGGATTTTCCTGTGTTTTCACATTACTTCTTGTCAAATTTGTACATTTCTAGACTGACGGAAAGACAGATTGACACTAAAATGATCCTAAAAGGAAGGAAGTTTATTTTTTATTTTAAGACACGGGAATCTAAAAACGACTATATAATGTTCTTTTGGGGTTATTAGTTCACCCCTGTCATTAAGTACACCTTTCAGCGATCATCTGGACCACAATAAATTAATGGAACTAATTCGATTGAATGGAACAATGTCATTACCGAAACAAGACTATTTTACTTTCTTTAGGAATTTTGCGAATACTTTTTGCTGACATTGAATCGATAACGAAGTGTGAAATGCCAATGAATAGGCAGATATTCTGCAGTGGTGTAGAACAGGCGGTTTTTCGCCGAGTCCGTCACGCGACAGTGTGCAGCACATTTCCTGCATCTTGCTGCACGTAATGAGACTGTCCTAATCATGTTACATTGTGTCATTTTGTCAGGATTTCTGTGTGTTATGAACGGTATAAGACCTTTGAAACTTTTTCCGGATGAAACTGCCTTGGGCTCAAATATTGGCAGGTGGCAGGTACTCGTAACTATAGACGACCACATGACGTACCCGCCATTTCATGCAGGAGAGTACGAAAGATGTACTGCGCCAGACAGTGGGGTAATGTTTTTTATATTATTAAAGCGTATGTATGTAAATGTCTATGTATTCTGCTACGTCCAGAACTTCTTGTTGGGTTTTGACGCAAGTAACGTTGACGACATGACGTTGGGTTGGTAATCTTCTGACACGTTGCGTTCGTCGCTTACAGGTGATGATCAGAATTACCAGAACTTCTGTCTGTATGTTACACTCCTTAACAATGGCTCTTCCAGTCTCTCACAAGGCTAATTCTTCATCATAAAATTTGAGTTGCAGCTCCGACGCGACAGAAATATATTTCAAGCCCCAACCCTGCTATTCAGAAGTAACAAAGATTCACTTGACCACCTAACACCAGATTAACCAAGCGTGTAAAGAATACCTTGGTCTTGCTAATAATAAAATGCTAATAATTGCTAATATTGGGGTATCTGGTACCTGTCACTGAGACTAAAATCATGAGATTCGTATTGCATGAAATATTTGAACATTCTTGGAAATGCAAGAGGCATGTCACTCGTTTTGTTCTGTTGCCTTCAGTTGCCTCGGCCACTCTCCGGCGCACGAGGCCAACATATTGATAGCAATAATTATAATCATTATAACCAACAACCGTTAATAGGAGTTGTAAATTACTTATAAATTACTCTGAGGCATGGTTACGTAATCACATTTTTGTATTGTTATTCATTCTAAAAAGTGAAATATTAATATTATATTCACATCGTATGTAGTAGGTACGTCGCTATGGAAGCGTTAGTTCTGAAGTGGCTCGGCGCGGCAGCAGTATGGCGCAGGCGTAACGGTTGCCTTGCGCTTCGCCCCTGAGTGGTGGATGTGGACCATGGTTTCGTGGCACGGTTACTTGACATAGATAGTTACCAAGACTATCTGTGTCGGACGGCCCACAGGTGACCGACGGTTTGCTGTCACAATTGCAGCACAGCGGTGGATTCGGCCCAGCACACCCTAGCGGTGTACCCGAGATGGGCGGCGCTGCGTTACGATTTGACGTCAGTCGTCGGAGGGGACTTTTCTCTATTGAGCATAATCACCACGATGATCCTCAACGACGAGTCCTGTCAGGTGACGGCTGCCTTCTGAGAGGCAGCCCTCTCCCAGGGAAGAGCCGACGAACGGGGGTTCGAAGGAGACGCTATATCTTGCGCCTCCAACAATAGTGCCCCTGTGCTCGTGTCGGGATGGGAACCCTCCATTTGTGGCGGCAGAAGGCACCCGCAGTGGTTTAGTCGGTTGTACCCCCGAGTCAGATATATGGTCCAGGTCCACGCCGGCCCCTAGTATAGGAGGCCAATGAACAGCCAGAACCTTTCCTTCACTATCGGTCGCCTGTATGGACCCGCATATGTAATAGTTACGACGACGCGGTGGTCTCCTTCCCTTCTCCATTCTAATGGGCCACCGTAAAATCACAAACCGCACGAAACACGACAGCATAGGTGTCGCGTTGTGTTTTGTGTCGAGTTACTTTAACGCAATACGTCATACATGTCAGGTGAGCGCAATACGTCATACATGTCAGGTGAGTGGAAGGTAGTGTAGTGTCGAGTTACTTTGACGCAATACGTCATACATGTCAGGTGAGCGGAAGGTAGTGTAGTGCCGGTTCCAACTACCTGTTAAAATGTAACGAATGTCTTTCATATTGTGTTCTTTTGTCTTAACAATAATAATAATAATAATATGTGTAGACTTGTCACAGCACGATAGCCTAGTCCTGTGGTAAGTACCGTAAGGACTTGTGTTACGGTGCTAGACAACATAAGTATATCTAAGATATTTTTATAGAAATACGTATCCATGACTTAGGACACGCAGACTAACCAACTGCCGTGTTACCAACTGAGCCAGTCGGTGTTCTGTGTCTTATTAAGACATTCGTTATAGTGTCGTTTGATGGCAATTTCGGACGTCACTCGGAAACTATTCGGACTCCTAGGAACTCAAACTGTTGGAGATCTGAAAAAAAAAAAAACGATTTACGAAATAGAACAGTAAATTCTTCTCCTGTCCCTTTTAGACGAGAATCCTAATAGCGAGTGCTTCTTTTTTGATACGTAATAATGTAGTCGCATGCATTTCAAGTGAATCCCCTGAATTCGCAATTCTACCACGGTCTCGTGTAAAAATAATGTCTTTGCAATATTTTCGTCTGTAACGTGACCTAGAGAATGAAGCGTCGCGCTGTCGAGACTTTACGGTGAAGGTCGACACAGAGGCGAGTAACGGAAGTATTGATTTATTTTTATATAAAAACTCCCCGCCGGACGTATCCTTAGTTTTATGTTAGCCTGGTCTCATTTTATATAATGTTAAATCGACTAAAGGCCACCTTAAAATACTCTATCTTAATAAAACATTGTTTGCTGTCAATTACAATTAGACGCGAATCTCTCAAAATTTCATTGACAAGCACTTGACTTCACTTATGCAGAACAACCGCAATAGTGGAATCCCAATGGGCCACAGGACTCTCACAAGCCACAAATAATACGATAGAATATATCAGTAAGTGGTAGTGCCATGCTGTATTGAAGCACAATCAGGCTGGCACGACTGAGGAGGTACCTCTCGCTTACATGTTACTCCTCCGTTGGTTCGTTTGGCCCTATAATATAAATAAAAGCATATAGCCGTCACTCGACGTAATCCCAACGTGAATGTGAATGAGTGGTGCGACTCGTCGTGCCGGGCCTAGTCAGCTGCTTAGCAGCAATGGCCCTACCTCTTATGAACAAAAAACTACCTACAAACATTAATGTTTTACAAGCGGAGACCGTAAAGTGTTTCCAAGTAACGACATGTTGCGAATTTCTCGTCGATGTCTTTAGCGAACAATCTTCACTTCTACAGTAGATTGTCTGCGACACAGTTTCAAACTCAACTCTCTCATCATCATCATTATCAGGGCTTCTCGGTCCAGTGCCGATGAGGGCTGATCTCAAGCTACTCGTATCCATTCCGGACCAGCTACTGCACGGGGATCGTCTTCCCACCTGGTGAACGGTCAACTAACACTTCGTTTCCCTAAACGCGACCTCCACTCCAGAACCTTAGTGGCCCATCTGCCATCTGATCTTATGAGTGTGTGACCAGCCCATGGTCACTTCAGTTAGCATATTCTACGCGTGATATCGGAAACTTTAGTTCTTGTACCTTGTGAAATCGTTACGAATTCTATCAGACGAAGAAACACCCAACATAGCACGTTCGATAGCCCCCTGAGCTACCTCACCTACTCACCGGACTAGTCCTAAATTAAGAGGCCATGTTTCGGCCCCGTAGGTCATCACGGGGAGAATGCATTGATTGAAGGATTGTGTCTTCAAGCTCTGCGATATAGGCGACGTGAGAATATGACGAAGCTTCCGGAATACTGCCCAACCCTACTGAATCCTTCTATCGGCTTCCTTCTCGAAGTTATATCTACCCAATTACAATACTTGTCCGAGGCAGACGAACTCGTCAACGTCTTCGAGAATAGCACCATCGACGTTGACCGACCTAAGGAGAACGTGTTCGTTGAACCATGACCTTAGTCTGGTCCAAGTTAATCCTAAGGCCACGTCGGGATGATTCATTTGGGCTGTGCAACATTCCCTGAAAGCTCTCCAACAACATCTCAAAACTTCGGCCAACACAACGATATCGTCGGCGAAACGAATATGTGAGAGGTGCTCGTCGTTAATATTTATGCCGCATTCTGCCCAGTTTAAGTTCTTAAATACGTCCTCCGAAGCATTAGTAAACAGTTTCGGACATAACATCCCCATGTCGCACTCCCCGATGCATTTGGATTAGCCTCGTTTTACCTCCCGGAACTATAACGGACGTAGAAGCAGCGTCATATAATGCTCTCAGTACTTCGACGTGTCGCCAATCGACCTGACATCGCTGTAAAGCTTCCAGAACACCCTAGGTTTCGGCAGAGTCAAAAACTTTTTCAGCCACAAAGGCAAGGCACAGCGGCTAACTGTATTCATGTGTCTTTTGCACAATTTGCCGTATGGTGAAAATGTGGTCCATGGTGCTAAATACGGCCTGCTCGGGTAGCTGGAATTCGTCAAGCTTCGTGGTAAGACGATTCGTCAAGACTCTTGAGAACAACTTGTAAATAAAACCAAGAAGTGAAATTGGTCTATAACTTTGAAGAAGTGATAAGTCACCCCTTAAAAAAAAAACAAAATAACGTCAGTTCCAAGCCTTGCCTTAGGAGGTACGCCCCGTCGAAGAACAAAATCAAATATTTTTTTTTCAGCTCTCGTAACACCTCCTGCCTAAAATGTTCGCCTCCTGCCCTAAGAAGCTCGACTGTAATTCTGTCCTTCCCCGGAGCCTTTCGCACTTAAACTGCGCAGGTGCCAGATTAATCTCACTCAAGCTGACATTCGGTAGATCGCCTGACAAATATCGTGTCAGGCTTGCACGTGTTGTTCAATGCGTATACAACTTGCTATGTGAAGCTCTGATATCAGATAAGATCTCAGGCTTAGACGAAACGGTAACCCCAGAATCAACCATAACCTCTGTCAAAGGACTTCTTACAAGCTTCTCCACAAAAACCTTCGATCCTCTATTCCGCTCAATTGCTTTGGTAACCCGTCGCGTATTTGAGCTGCGAAGACCGCGGCGTATTAGTTTGCGGATTCGCTTTGAAAGAAGTTTGACATCATCAGACGTAACGTGTTCGAGTGCTCTGCGTGGGACCCTCATAAGTCCATCCGAAAGGTTAGCATTCCTACTCGTATAGTTACTCCTACAATAGTCCTTCACCCGCGTCCCGCATGCATCCGACCGCACCACTCATGGCCTCGTCAATTGCTATTGTAGTTTCTGTTGATAACGGAGAGATCCCTAAATATATAGTTTCGGTCCGTCATAACAAAGTCTCGTTCCTTGTCACAGTATCGGGGTTCTGCCATGTCCACTTTCCATGGGGCTTATTCTGGAAATAAGAGTTCATTAAGCCATTCCTCTTCCTCAGGGAAGTTTATTAGCATTTGCCACCTACGATTTCGACTTCCGGCGTCATGTGGTTGGTCCTAGGCCCGATTCAACACCACTTCGTACTCTACTTCTGACTTTGGCATTAAGGTTCCCCATAACAACATTAATGTGGATCTTACAGGTGTTATGTAAGGCCTTTGAGATATCCTCATCAGTGGCCTCTAAGTTGTCATCGGAATGTATCGAGATTGGTGCGTATATTGGTGTATACTCGTATCACTTTGAGGCTGTTCCTCTTAGAGAGTTACCGCGTGTACAGGACTAGTGGAACTACCGGGAACTACGGGCCGAATTCTGCTGTTGTCGTCTGTTGAAAGTACAACTAAAATTGTAACTATTGAAAGCTTGTGATAGCCTCTCTGCAGGCTGATTGGAAATCGTAGATTAGGTTAGGTAGGTAGCTGACCGGTGCCACAGCTGCCTGTCGCCGATCCGATTGATGCGATCACTCGGCGCAACCGCTGTCCGGTTTTCCCGTCTATGACACTGTCTCTATGAAACAGTCCGGACACTGAACCACCATCTCGCTGAAGCCTCTTAGATATTCAGAGACTAGTGCCCTTTGACGACTTTTACGTCACCCTGGGCTTTGATTGAGATTGAGGGTATTCTTAGGCCGCCTCCACACAGCCAACTCTCTGCTAACACCTATGAATTAGCAGCAATTTTACATCTACTGCTGAACATCACGGGATCACTTCAAACGGCAGCTGTAAGTAGATTAGTAATCACGAATTGTGAAAATCGTAGTCTATAGCGATATAATTTTACGTGATAACGGTTCTCTAATTCATCTGTAAACAAATTGCCCGATGTAGTGAAAGAGACGACCTGTTAACCATGTAGGGTCTTTCGCTCGAAGAATCCGCCCACTACGAACATAACTATGACTCGTAACGTCACTACGACGCCATACTTTTTCGTGCATTCAGTCAACGTTATCGATTTACAAGACGTTATCACGTAAGAAACACAAGATGCAGAAAAATAATTATACTTTTTAATTTTTTGTATAGTTCCACACATTGATATGTATTATCCACATCTACAGATGATAGAACTGTTTCCGGTATGCTGCGTGTCGATGTGTGTACAGGTGTATAGAACAAAAGAGAAATAAATTTATGAAATTGTTTCTCTATAACTAACCTCGGTAAAATCTGTTTAAGTAGTTTTTTTATAATAGACGAGAAATAAGAAAATAAATCGTAAAGGTTTAAATTGAAAGCTCCAATGTCTGACAACAATATGTACGGAAGTTTGAAGGGCGAAACAAAAAGTGTGGTCTTGTCTTAATATGTTCATGATCTTCATTTGACGCGGAGAAACGCATTTACGCGCCATCACCGGCTCTGGGTGGGTTCAAGAGGTGTGTGGGGCGCGCGGCACAGCATATTACTGAATACCCGGTCATCACCCCGGCGCCTACAGTGCCGCCATTGGTGAGACGCCCCGGACTTGTAAATCATCAGTCCCCAAGGGGACAGACTTCATCTCCACAGGGGGATTGTCCCACACCACAGGAAAATCCGCCAACTCTGGGACGGTGCAATGGGGTGTGGTTTCCATTCTCGCCCCCTACCCAACAACAAAAAGCGCCTCCTTCTCTTGATGTTTAGTCCCCTCTTCTGATAAGGAGAGGTTCAAAGAATGCCTCCTCCTCCTGTTCTTAAGTCCTCTCTCCTAATAGGAAGTGTCCCCTCAAAGAGCAACCCTCTCAGTTCAATTAGCTTCAACTTGAGTGTCTGAGTTCACCCCAGGCTACTGAGCGCCACCGCCGCGACAAGAAATATGGTGGGTAATATGCTCATGTCCTATGATAAAAAAGTGTGAGCGGAGAGCATAGGGCGATCATAAGGGTTAAGGATTTTTTTCCGATTCGCAAGAAATACTTAAGCCTGTTAAGTATTGATCAAGTCTGATCAATACTTAACAGGCTTGATCAATACTTAACAGGCTTGATCAATACTTAACAGGCTTGATCAATACTTAACAGGCTTGATCAGTTGCTGGTCTGGAATCAGAATTCCGAGGAACAGAAGTTGCTGGTCATTAGGCAGACTTCATGCACGCATTGAAACTGATCAATTTCGCGTAGTTAATTTCATAGAAATTTTGAGAACCTGTCGCGACGGCACGGGGCGCTACCCGCCACTTTCTCTTTCGTCTCGTGAAATGTATAAACTCTGGGTATAGCGATAATTCTGATTTTCCATACACAAGCCTGGTATATCTGCCTAATGTTTTAGAATTTTTATAGTTCAAGGGCAAATGTACAATCTATCTCTATGATGGCGACTATCGACGTCCGCACACCCTCATGATAGTTAAGTAGATGTGGTTTCCTCGTCTTATGTGAAAACTATCTAGAAATAAATCGCCAGTGTCACTATAATTTTTATTGTTTCACATTTATTTTGCATTTGAATAAAAACGATCCGGCGGCTCAACTGATGGTCAGCGACTACCGATGGCCTTGTTTGAACCGCATCCACTTCAATCAGTCAATCGGACTCTCACACACGCGAGATAGCCTGGCCTTCACGACAGCATTTCATTATATAAACGTTTGTTCGGTAATGTTTAATGTTCATATAAGATCACATCCTGCGGCGCGCCACGCCGATTAAGGTGATAATTTGTGTCTTTGCCTTGTGATGACGACCGCCACTTTTGCTCGCAATTAGCGGTAGATCAAAGAGTTATTATGTAATTAGTCGCACAAGTGGATTAGATTAAGTAGGTAATGTTGAGCAGTCAACTAGACACACGTACGAAGACGGTTATGGGACTACTGCGTTGGTATCGACTTTCAACTCGGACTATCGTCACGTGATGATTTTCCGATGATGGCACGTAAGAAAAGAGTTGATGCAGTAGTCTAGTCACAGATGGAAATGCGTTGATACAGTAGTCTAGTCACAGATGGAAATGCTGTCGATGCGATCTTTAACTATGTTATAGTTAGTTAATAAGAGGTAGTCCCGTGCTGCATTGCAGTAAGCAAATGCCTACCGACGGCTTTATGGTACCGCCTTAAAGGTGATGAAACTATGTTGCATTTCCTGCAGTATGTGAACAATCGAAGGTACATAAGGGGGCGGTGGAAAGGAGGTATCTGGAAAACAATAATGTCAAAAATTATCGTATCCTCATCCCCCCTACTATAGAAAAGCAGCAATGGAGGCGGCTTTCTATGAGCTCGGTGAGCAACGATACTAGATTTGGTTGTTACATACTTATACATGTTGATGCGTTACGACAGGATGACATATGGAGGGCTGTGTGAGGGCTGTCCTAGGAGATGGACTCTGGCTGAGGAGTATTACGTGTACGATGGCCAGCTACAGCACATCACTGAGGTGCACACCCGAGTGTCCTCATCTCGGGGCCGTACCAGCTATTGTATGTGTCACAGGCATTAGCTGTCATAGCTGTCATCACAATACAGACTATGCAAATATCTTGATAGATATGCGACAAGTGGTGCAACGTGGTCGAAAGCGGCTCTCTCCCTCAGATCGGAGAGACCGTAGAGCAAAGAGACATACCGATATATTTCTTATAAAAGCTAAATTAACTTAAACCGCTGTGTCCAACTAGTCGATGCGTGCGATTTCCCTTGCGTACAACAACAACTACGTTCACGCCAGTCGCATATTCCTAATCGGAAGGAACAGCGTGCCACGTATCTGCGTTGCTTATTAGGTGAAGATTTCGTCATCATAGACACTCTGAGGATATCATTGCTAAATTGAAGTCTGGTAGAGAGCTGAGGCCCTTCGAGCTTCGACTGGAGGTCCATGTACGACTGACCTGTATGTCATACTTTTGTAGCAGCGTCTAAAGAGCCAACAAAAACGGTGAGTGGATTAAATAATACAACAGAACTAAATTTATCAATAGGCTCCGACTGCTCGCCTTCACTTTCGTACTATAAACACAATTGCTCCGTCACTACTGACCGGCCAAAACCGATAATGAGGCCGAACCTACAAACATATATACCCAAATCAATAGATTTCTTTACAATAATTGTATTCATATGCATGAGTTATTGAAACTTATAGCCGACCTGCATACGTGAGGTGGTTGGCCCCATCGCGGATTCAGGCCGGCGGACACAACCCGGCGACAGAGTCTGTGCACCTAGCGTTGATGACGTCATATTGGCGCTCATACAATTTGCTAACTGAACTAAGGTGACGAGGTACACGCGGAGGGAGGGAGAGGGACGGAAATCGCTTTACAAGGAGGTGAGCAGGTATTATGACCGAGGAATATGCAATGGCATATCGGTGTACCTGTTCATATTTTTTGTTTGATTTCTATTTAGTCGGCCGCGTTTTATGTAAATGAGCAGACGATCGAATTACAAGCAATGCCATTTCAGGTTCCCGTGTAACTGTGCTAAATATGTACCAGGAAAGTGTGAGTGACTACTTACTTTTTAGTATTTCTCTTTAGGTTGACACCAGTAATGTATTTCATAATTTTAATTCATTTAATAAAGAACATCAAGTGTAAATACAATAAAAACAA
>JAFELO010000542.1:0-40655 GCA_017140195.1 Eumaeus atala | reverse complement strand
GGTTTGATGTACCCCGCCATGGTGGACTTGGTCCACCCATCCGAAGACCCGGATGACTTGGAGCGAGCGGAGAAGGCTACGGGGCTCCCCACTAGGCTCCGGGCGCTGACGGAGAGGTCGTCTGGTCGGAGGTAGTGTGTAGGAAGGCTCCCCACTAGGCTCCGGGCGCTGACGGAGAGGTCGTCTGGTCGGAGGTAGTGTGTAGGAAGGCATTCAAGTGCTCCTCGAAGTCCTGCGGATCAAGTCCAAGTAATCAAGCTGATACTGGGCCATAATTCACTATTGTAGTGTGGACGTTTACACGATTCTGGTCATCTGATAAGAGGGGAAAAAACACCTAATTTTCTTTCGTACCCTCCCGCGGAAGCGATGAGGGGTGTGTTGAGACACACTCCACGTTTATACCGCTACTAATGTAGGGGTACAAACGTGGAGTGTTCTTACAAGTCAATCGCGATACTAAGTTAAATTAACACGAAAAGCAAAACTACCAATAATTTACTTGGCGGCTAGTAAATAAACACGATTTAAGATTTAATCGATCTCGCGGTGGTTTCGATCAACGGAATTAGTAGCGAAACGAAAAAAATTCACTCACAACCGAAACAGAACTGAATAAGAGAACACGACAGAATGTAACGTAAAAAGCATTTAAGACCTCACTTCTCACTCACAGCCACATACTCAGGTACGCGACCCTTCGCGATAACACGTCCCAACGCTATTGTCTTGTAAAAGACAAAGATACCGAGAGCGAAAACCGGAAGTTTGCTTTAGCACAAGGACCAACGCAACACGACTGACTCACGACGTAGTCCAAACCAGAATGATTTCTTTTAGCATAAGGGAGGTACCTCTCGCTTCCACCACGGTTCAAGCCTTGTCGTGGCGGCTCAGTAGCCTTTGGTGACCCCAGATACCTTGGGCGAAGCCAATTGAACCGAGGAGGTGGGTGTTCCTTATACTAAAGAGTAGGAGAAAGAGCCGCTCTTTGCCCCCCCTTATAAGAGGGGACAAAAGAGGAAAAGCAGCCGACGCCTTTGCGAAGGTGGCGAGGATGGGAACCTCACTCCATTACACTATCACAAAGTTGGTGGGGTTGTCCTGTAGTGCGGGACAACCCCATGTGTGGATGCGGCGTCGGCCCCTAAGGAGGGTGACAAGCCGTCGAGGTGGCCCGATGATTTGTTGTTCCGGGGCATCTTTCCAAAGGCGGCACTGATAGCACTCGCGGTGGTTTTTGTGGGTATTCTGCACTATCATGTGCCGCGAGCCCTACACACCACTGGGCCCTTCACCCAGGGCCGGCGAAGGCGCGCTCTTCACCGGGTCAAAAGAAAAGGTACCTCTCGCTTATAGCGACACCGTAAAGTGACAACTTTGGTGTTGTGCTTAATGCGGTTTGTGAGGAGCCGGTGGCCAATTGATGGGGAGGTGATAAGGAAGACAAAGCATAGGCATAACAATTATGGTACTCACTAAGTGGCTCGAGCACCAAGAGTTCCGCGCCATTATCTATAAAAAAAGAAACCAAAAAACCACGTATGCTGTTTGAGAGCACCCTAAAAAATATTTATTAATTTTATTTTTATTTTATAAATTAAATAAAAAATATACTATTTATATTATTTCCACAAATTTATTTCTTTTTATTTGTTGTTATAGCGACAATATGAATAATCTGTGAAAAATTCTCTTAAGCTATCGGTTCATATAACCTGGAGGACAGACGGACAGCCGACTCTTAGTAAGAGGGTTCCGTTTTTAAGCCATTACAGTACGGCACCCTAAAATCGACTACCACTAGTCGGCGCGACTGTCTAGACGCACAATGTGGAGTGTAGACTGTAGAGTGTAGACTTTTTCCTTTCGTTTTTCTTTTTCGGACCTTAACTTATCCTGTGGAAGCGAAGAGAAGCCCAACACAGTTTAAGGAGACTAGGTTTAGGGTCGTAAGAGGGATCGAGCCTCAGAGTGTAGACTGTAGAGTGTACAGTACAGGTAGGTACGTGGCCATTAAAATGCGTGCACATAACGGCGTTAACGGTACCCCGGGGCTTAGCTACGGTATTGACACTGCGACGCTTATGGTGCGCCGGCTTCCGGAGATGTGCGTGCCCCGCGCCACATGCGTCTCGTTACGTTCCGAATAGTACTCACTTTGTAAACATGAATGTTTGAATGTTTGTTGTTCTTTCACGTAACAACATTTTCAAATACTGGATGAACTTAGTTGTAATTTGGCAGAAATAACAATCTGAGATGACATAAAAATCTTTAAACATGAAATAAGATTACTATATAAAACAACATTAAAATCTTTAAACTCCCTTCCATCATCTCGATGTCCATAATACACATGTGTGCGGTTTTGAAGCATTTCTTACCACGCATAACCAGCTGCATTCCTCGGTATTTCCGATAGGGGTCTTCCAGAAACGGGCATACCTATACCTCAAAGATCTTGAGAGCGAGGCGTACCTCCCAATTCCGCTGCAATACAGCATGGCACTACATCTAACTCGTTTGCCCCCTGTCTCATAAAAATCCAATTCGGTTCATACAAGTAATGTGGAATATAGTGAAATATGTATAGTCTTATATCCCATGCTTTATAGCTGTTCATCTGTGGATAGTCCAATATACGCCTGACGTCACACACGAACAAAGGGCGAAAAAACGCTAAACGCCTTTTGTGTGCCTGAAGTAACGCACTTCACACTAGCTTGCATAAGCGCTAAGTGTTCATGGTGTTAATACTTAGTATCATTAGTGCTTGATAGATTCATCAATTACTACAAGATATATCACGACCAGTTTTATGACGCCATAGTAGTAAGTTAGTACCTAGTCTGTAAGCTACTTTCTGTAACATGTTGCGAAATACCGCGGTACCAAGTTGCCGCGATTATTTTAATGGATTTTTTTTTCAAAATTCTTGAGTAAATGTTACATGTTGAGTTAAAGTTTTGATGACACTAATAATAATGATACAGTTAAAAATCAAAATAAAATTTTGAACATCAGGAAATTGCATAAATATATAAAAATAGTATCTCAGTAACAGAACACAGTTGAATATCAGGAAATTGCATAAATATATAAAAATAGTTTCTCAGTAAGCATCACAATTAGGTTCTGGAGTGGAGGCCGCGTTTAGGAAAACGAAGTGTTGGTCGACCGGTCACCAGGTGGGAAGACGATCTCCGTGCAGTAGCCGGTCCGGGATGGATGCGAGTAGCAGGAGATCGGGCGTCTTGGCGTTCACTGAGAGAGGCCCATGTCCAGCAGTGGACCGATAAGGGCCGATAATGATGATGATGACGAAGCATCACATTAGTATAATATACTAGCAGACCCAGAAAACGTGGTTTGCCATATAAATTATTTGTAGGTATTATCATTTAGATTTGTGTGACAAAGATAATAACCGACTGTCAGACGTACTGAATATGCATATAAAATTTGGTAAGAAATATTTTAAGACACGAGAATATTATGCATAAGATAAGATTACTATATAGAGATCCATTTTTATATCAGACCAATGAATTAACATAAGTTACACATTGGCAAAATATCACTGCACTAAGTTATGTTCCTGTATCGCAGCACTGTCCCACAGATCACGTGGATGTTCCAGTCCGGTCATAAGGTATTTTAACCACAATATTCCGTTCAATTGAGAAACGTTATGTAGGACAACTCTTGTCATCTAATATACTCTCGTAATCGCTTGGTAGTAATCATTTTGAAAAATTTATTCAAGAAATCCGCGCAGATGTAGTAAGAAACAAAATACGAGATGCGAGATGATGCCACGTACGAGTACAATTATTACGTTTTATTTGCATCTATTGTTTCAATTTTCACACAGATTCCGATATAATTATCAGACAACCTCATAAGAATGTAATGACGTCACACAGCGTCTTAGGTGATCACTTTTTATGGTTTAAGTGTTGAAACGAGCAGTCGGATCTTTTGGCAACTACCGTCGTCAGTAGACGTACGCATAATTGTTACGCTGATACGTCGCCCCCCTTTCCTAACCCCCCACAACAAACTCAAAAACTGCACCGAAAGCGACGGTATAGTTTTTACTTTGTGTAAATGTTATGTGAGCGAGATGTACCTCTACGGTATTGCCAGTAAAATTCGGCTGTAAACATGGCGCTACCTCATACTAACACATAATCTGTGTAGGAAACAGGCGCCAGTGGTTTTAAAGTGGAGCATAATATGGCACCTCTTTTAAACCTTCCAGAACACACGCCAAATAATCTATTAATGCAACGGTTGTTAAGGATATCGAACAAGATGGATTGATTCCTGAACCTACGAGACTGGAGTTGAATACGGATAATATTCGTTACAAAAAAACACACCTTTTAGTTCTTAATTTTAACACTCGAGGCATTGACATGACAACAAAAATGGCGTCGATTATATAACACAGAGAAATAAAGAACCATGCCCAGATAGGTTCGAAGGTAAGACTAACCCTTCGTAGGGGGTTTTTTATTTGCACTCAATACACTTGGCCTAATTTATAATATACTTGTTTCGATTATCTACATAAAACCAAAATATTTAATGGAGCTAAACGTCAGCCGCCATGTTGAAGAACGTCTCGAACTGACAACCCGGCTAATCATTGGCCCGCTACAAATCAAAACGGCTGTTTTTGAAAATGGCTAGCCGTAATATCATATGGCGATTTATATAACACGACTACGACATGTTCACTCCAATAATTCTAACGACCAATTCCGCGCAGTGGCGAGAAGCCTTGAAGTTATGACAATGAGCGCGATCACAGCCAGCGTCCACTGAGAGAAGTCAGCATCGACGGTGTATCGAGGAATGAATATGTGAGCAACACATTAATTACACTGCTCGGAGTGCATCTGACTGTGCAGGGCGCGATCAGTACAGTAGAGCAATTCCGACCAAGACAACTAAATCGTTGCCAGAATTTTGAATAGTCTAAAATCTAAGTAATGCTTTAGCGTGGGTACTCTCATTTTCTTTATGTCTCGTAAGCGAAATAAATTACAGGAAAATAGGAAGAGCAGGCAGTGTGGAAACATTCCCCTCTTAAACAAAGTTCCCTCCTTAATCAAAGCGGCGCCAGTACGGGATTGAAATGACTTAAACAGTAAAAAAAGACGGAAGGCAGGTGAAGCCGGCTGCTATGCACCACGGAGATGTTAATAAATGTCAAATACGTATTGACTACACCTTACACATTATACTCACTTTTCAACTGGGGCTTACTGCTTTACATTATACGCTGCCAGTGATATTTGTGACAAAATGTTTGAAAGCACGAAGGTTTCCCACGTCGTTCACGAGGTCACTATAGTAAATTACTCCCGTAACATGTCGAATGTTATTATGCATTTCTATCTTTCATCATCACAATTCTCTATTAGTTCCCTGCTAGACGTGAACTTCTTTCTTCAGTGAACACCTGGACAGGTTCTGAAATGCCCACTCGATGTATCTACCATTCATCGGGTGGGTATTCATAATGAAGATATCGATAAACGGCCTGATTTTCAACACTAGGGTGATAACATAATCAAAAAGACTGACGGTAAATAGGCTAGAACGGCTCTCTATCTTAACGGTTCACTGCTGGACATAGGCCTCTTTCGATGAACGCCAAGATGACCGATCTCCTGCTACTCGCATCCATCCCGGACCGGTTACTGGACTTATTCCCACCTGGTGAACGGTCGACTAACACTTCGTTTTTTAAACGCGGCCTCCACTCCTGAACCTTACTGTTCTTCTGAATCTGTGACCAGTCATAAGGCTGAGAACTAAAGTATCCGATATCACGCAACAAATAGGCTCGCTGAAGTGGCAGTAGGCTGGTCACACACTCTATCTTTACCACAGTGCAAATATATAAAGTATAGCATATTTTTGTGAACACCTTCAGTTGTTCTTATGAAGGCCAGGAGGGATTTCTCATTGTATCGCCTGGATAGGGTTTATTACATTTAGCGTGTAATTGAGACAGAGATGATAGAGCATATAGCTTCCTAAGAACAGATAAACGTGTTACCTCTCTTTATACCTAAATGGTTAAATTCGAAAATGTTTGTGTTTATGGAAAAAAAAACGTATTTTCCGTTTCAAGTTGACTCATCAGATTGATTCATAGGTACACGTAAATTTATAATAAAGGATGCAGTCATGTCTTAACAAGTTGTAAATAAAAAAAATCCTATTTAAATCTATAATTTGTAAGTGGAATGCATATGAAAATGCGCAGCAAGTGTCTTGGATGCGAGTGGTTCGTGACCATGACTGATGGCGCTCGATGGGAAAGGCCTCTGTCCTGCAGGGTACGCTGTCCGGCTGATAATGATGATGAAGATGATGCTATCGAATCAAAAGTTCTAAGCAAAGCTAAAGCAATAAGCTTGTTTTGTGCATAACTACCGCAGCCCATGCGGTGGCTCCGGTTTATTTTCCATCACAGCTTAAACGAAGTGGCTCATTTCGAAAAGGAAGATTAATAAAAGCTGTAGGTATACCTAGCTACCTGGACATGTAGGAAATACGGTATTCAGCAAATTTTGCTGCCCGAATACTATTTAGGAACCTAAATCCTAAAAATTGTTTTCAGTAAGTTATATGGGTACGTATTTTGTTAAGTTAGTTATAGAACTAGACGAAGGAAATGAAAGGGTTTATTTCCGTGACGCAAGTAGGTAACTAATAAGTCATCTACCTATTGGTTAAGCATTAGAATGTCCAGTCTACCTACTGGTGAACGTCCCATCCTACTTCCAAGTTTGAATTTATTGTAAGCATGTTCTTTTCGAATTTCTAGAATGAAGAGAAATATATGGAGAAGTTTTTCTATTAATTTGTTATCCGTTAAATAGTTTTTTGCCAGGTCATTCGTAAACACACATTTAAATTGACCATGTCGATACATTTAAAACAATGTAAATGACATACCTAATTCAATCCAAAAAGACGTAGGTATGCTTTTCTTCAGCTGTCACTTCCTTTCTTTCCTATCTTGGAAATTACCGAGGTACTTGGGGATTTATCACTGCCCTATATAACACGTACAACATAATGTAGAGCTAAATGATTGAAATTTTAATATATTAATCATACAGACTTTAAAAATTAACACTGCACAACTGTTTCGTTAGAAATGTAGAATATTTGAATATAAGTATTCAAGTAAATACTATTGTTATTAGTTTGTATACTTTCTCTATTTATATATGAGTAGGTACAATAATTAATCTAGTAGCTGCCTCCAGAATATGACTTGGTGTTTAGTGCATAACATTGCTCAGTAATACTATAGCTATATCAGCCTATTAACGTACCGAGTACAGGTCGAAGAAAACTAGAGAAAGCAATCGTAAATACCTATGAACCTCTAAGTATTATGTATGTAAATAGTAATGACACTTACCTTAGGTGATTATGTGGCAATCCCATAAAACAAAATCTTGCAAGACTCAATCACTCTGTACTCAGATGTAAACAACACCAAAAATTTTAAAAACTACTTAATGTTTTAAAACACAACACTTATATTTTATATTACCAATGTACTTGGTACTTTCTCTTTTGCTTCTCGTTAATATATAGTTCTTTGTTAATGTGATTTAATAATAAAGTTCGTTATAAACAATAAGTTTCGTTCGTTCGTTTCGTGTCGTTCAACCGGTATAACAAGACAAATCACAAGACTGAAGAGCCAAGCGGCAAGCCGAGACGGTCCGCACTCCGGCACGCCGCCTGTCCCCGCCGATACCTGCGTTGCATGTTATACTATAGGCACCTACTCTGAAGTTTAAACTTATAACAGCATAGTCTTTACGGTCTATACTGACTTCATTATATTCTATAGCTACTAGAATTTTGTACTTGTGGACAGAAACACCGCTACTACTAATCAACATTATAGGTAAGTATATTGTTTATGTTTTGTAAACGTAGAGCAGACGTGCCCATTATCCCAAAACACGTTAGAGGTGTAATACATATTTCAAATCAATTGATCAGAAACCTTAAAAATATCAAATTCACATCATTTTACGTAAACAATACGTAGTATTACTTATATAGTTTGTTTAACATCTGAACTCTGAAGAGATGAGAGAAATAATTTATGATAATTGCGATTTTTGTCCATTAGCAAAATGTATAATACTATAGCACAACTTTAAATGCAGAGCATTTATGATTTAATCTCTCAAAATTAAAAAAAAAATGTGTAAAGTGTACAATAAATCATGTGGTTGTGGTACATAGGCTGCCCTCTTGTGACACTGTTTGGTCGGGATTTATATCTTAAATTAGAATGATTTTTTAGTTCTGCTCTAGATGGCGCTTGACTAGAGCTGCCGTTCATATTTATAATTATCTCTATTATTATAGTACTCGCAGCGCCCTGCGGTTTCACCCGCGTAACTGCGGTTCTATTGGCAATGTTATAGGCATCTATTTTCATACTTCTGAAAAGGTTCTCATAGCAGACCAGCAACAGAACATTCAACATACGAAAGGAATGGTGGTAAGGTTATCAGAATGTGTACATAAACACTTTAGATTGATTTTAATTTCATTTAAAATAGCAATTGATTATTTAAATTCAACGGTTATGAGTAGGTGAAATAAAATAAAGATAGCCTTTGTTTGTACTAAGGTTTACATAGACAACATTTTTGGTGGTCACTCAAAAATACCATTCTTCTCTGTTCCGATTCAAACGCATCCATTGAGGTCTACATCTTTGATGAGAAATGTCTCTCCATTGTTTCTTTGGCCTTCCCGTATTCCTTTTTCTATCGCTAGGTATCCATTCTGTTAATCGTTCTGTCCATATATTTTTCTCTCGTCCTACAAATATGCCCCGCCCAGTACAACCTTAATCTTACCCTGGCGTCCGTTACTTTTGTTTTTTTTTTTATGTTGTTGCAGAGTTTATCCGATAACTTCAGCCCTAGCATACTTCGTTCCATGTTGTTTGACATGTCGCAATCCTTTCATCTTCTACCCTTAGAGACCCTCAGTCTGACAACTGTACGGTAGGCATCCCTTTATATTAATTTTAATGCTGTGCGGTATCCTAAGTTGAAAGAAACATCAGTACGTGAGGATTTTAAAAATGTGTAATAAGGTATGCTTTTAGTGAGTAATAGTAGTAACAAGAACAAAGAACCAAGTAACATCAGAATTTCGATTTTACAAAAAAAAGAAATACATTTTTAAATTTTATTGAATTAGAATAACAATTCAAAGTTTAAAAGTGTCACTTGTATTCGAAAGCAATCTGTGCGACTATCTGCAACTAGTTAAAACACCTTTAGCTTATTCGGAATTCAAGTGTACTCAGGTAAAAAATTAACAAAGGCGGCAAAACAAAGGTCTAAGTACTTGTTCGTGAAAGGGACGATCGTTGTTATTGTTAGCAGGTATCTTGCTCCACAAGTTCTATCAAGGCAAATCAGTAATAAAACAACGTTATTTAGAATGAAAACATGCTGCAAAGTTTACACCAAATGCTCAAAATTAACTTCACCTGCTGCAATACAGGCTCATTTATTATGCGATGTGTCGCATAATAAATGAACTTTTATCCGGCGTGCATGACCAGCTGCTTAAATTTTTCGTGCCGCTTCCTGAATACGCCCCCCCAATTCTTCTATTGTTATTTGCAACAGTTTTTCTATATATCACTTCTTTAATACAGCCCCAGTAAAAGCAGTCCAAAGGATTTAGATCTGGCGATCGTGGTGGCCATAAAATAGGTCCCAATCGCCCTATCCCTCGGTCGGGGTACGTATTATTTAAATAATTACCCGTAAACATAACTGTGTAATGTGCAGGACATCCGTAGTTTTGCAGCCACATTCGATTCAGTATCTCGGGCGGCACATCACGCGGTAACTCTGGCAGTGTCTTGGTAAAAAAATATAGGTATCTTTCTCTGTTTAGAATTTCAGGTAACTCCAATGGACCTAGAATTTGTCCAGCTATGATTCCTGTCCACAAGTTAATTTTAAATTGTATCTGCGTCACGTATCAGTCTTGATTTTTCTAATTGTCAGCTGTGTAAATTGCGGAGATTCAGAAATCCATCTTTTCGTAAATTTTTTACCTGAGTACACTTCAGTTCGGAATAAGGTAAGGGTGTTTTAACTAGTTGTAAATAGTCATACAGATTAGTTTCGAATACAAATAACACTTTTAAGATTTGGATTATTGTTCTAATTCAATAAAGATGTAACATTTTTTGAAAAACGAAATTTTGCTGTTACTTGGTTCTTGTAATACTAGTAAGTATTACTCAATAAAACTATACTTTATTATACCTTCTTAAAATCCTCACATACTTGGCATGTTTTTAAGATAATGGGTGGCCATAGGGTGCTATGGCTATATATACAATTTTTTTCACACGCGAGGGTAAAACTAGACTTGGTAAAAATTAATTTAAATGTGAATTTCCAAATGTTTAAAGTTAATGAGGCCTAAATGTGATTAAATTAAATAATAAAAGTGTCTAGAAGTAGGATACAAAAGAAGACAAGATTTGTTGAAATGGCCGCCAATTGAAATCGTGAAGGAGTAAAATTTTAATAAAAACAATATTGTGTACCATTTTCACACCATTTGCATTTGGATCTTTAAGGCTTTTTATGCTACAATCAACTCTCTTAATTTGCCATCTTTTTGCTAATTTAACTAACGACTGTTACGAATTCTCTGCCAATAAAATAAATACCTCATAAATTAGACAGTTATGAAAGTGTCACTCTTACAAGCCTACAAGGCTTGAAAGCTGGAGAAGTTATTACTTTTACTACAATCAGGTTGGTGATACTTTAATTATGTGCCCAAGTCCCAGGCTTTTAATATTTTTTTGTTGTTACAAAGTTAACGTATATACCTACAACAGTAGGTAGGTAGCTAACAAGCCTTAAGTAATTAATTAAAAAGCTTTGAATTAAAATTGGTAAATTTGTGGGATTAAGAAAAGTCCATGATAATATTTTGAATTCATTTTATTTTCAATAACATAAAAATGTTATATACTTTTCAGTTTTACACATTTCAAAATTAAATTCAGTGGGTACCAATGTGAATAAATCATTATATTCAAGATTTAAATACTATTGTAGGTACAGTTGCACCTCATGACCAGGGGTCACGGCTCGGAATACAACTCATTCTATTTTTTCACTTATTTCCAAATGTTGAAACTTACGTTTGTACGAGCACAAATCTACTTCACTCCATAGCAGTTCATTACAACAATACTCAAGGACGCATGTTCTTGTCATCATCAAGTCTCGTGATACCATTGACCTCTTTCGATGAACACCAAGTGTAACAACACAGTAAGCAAAATATAAAATATTGTAATCATTTACTCATTTGGATGAATCATGCAATTTGAATTTTGAATTTCTGAAATGTGATATGCTCTACACTTTTATGATATTATCTATTTTTAATTATTATAGTTTTACCCAAAATTTGGTAAATTTGTAAAAAAATTCTATTTGGTCGTTCAAAAATCAATGTTAATGATTCATCCAACAGTATTCACTACAGTAAGTAAGAACTAGCTAATTGGAATTGAAGGTCCCTTAAAAGTATGTAATTTAACAGTTAAAGCAGTGATCGACTATTCGTGACCTCATCTCAATGCACCTTGCGATAATAAATTAACAATACATACCAACTTACTTCTTTGAATAATTGATCACTGCTTCATTAACACTAATTTAATTGTTTTTAATAGTCAACTAACTCTAAAGAGGCGTCCATATTCATAGCTTGAAGTAACATTGCACAAATCACCAAACTTTTTACAAAAGTTAGCGAGAAGACCGTTTTACATACCACACTAAGTTAAATAATCAGTTATTAGAAATTTTATGAGTAAGTTATTACTGATTTACAAGTATGTATGAGTAAATTTTACAATGCTAAAACAATTGATAGTGATGTCATATGATGACGTCTTTATGGGAACTTAATTCCATTTAGACTTTATATTCTCACAAACAATTACAATATTGAACACTCATTTTTGTTGCAAAATTTCAAATATGATATTTGTTTTGGCAGAGTTACCTTAAACAAATCAAGTATATAAACGGAAATAAATTTCGCAGGACTATGAATTTAAAAACTCGCATTAATTTTAATATAGGCTACCTAATTAAGTTACATGAAGTACCTCAAAACAATTCTTTTATTTAAAATTTTGCAGCTAAAATATGATAGTGGTTTCAAATAAACACTTGTGACCTAATGCAAGTATCACTCTCACAAATAAACACTTGTGACCTAATGCAAGTATCACTCTCACAAATAAAACAAAACCAAACATTTGAAAATATGTGAAATGTTTTCAATACAATGCTCATCAATAATATCAGTTTTTCCTATTTTTAGGTCTTTAACAATGCATTAAACTAGGTATAATCTTAATAACATCTACAGAAATAATTAAATTTGTATCTATTGTTTATTGCTTTATACAGATCACCATTAGATTAGTAAGAAGTAAGAAGATTTTTTAAGATGAGCAAAGATTGATCCTATGAGACAGTGTTTGCAACATGAATGCAATAGCATTTCAGAGCACACGATGTAATTTATATTTAGGGCTTAGTTGTCGTAGAAAATTTCAAGAGTTTCAATTGTGTTTGCATAAACCCGTCGAGTTGCTGGCCCCGACGCTCTGAATGCTGTTGCTGTGTGTAATTCTATATACATGTAAAACCATGTGTAGATTTTTAATTTAGTAATGCTACACTAAAACTGGCCATCGTACAAGTATCTGCCATGTTCTAAATATAACTAGATAATATAATATACTTATCTAACTTCATATTTACAAATAATACAGTTCATTACACTCTATATAGAAATTAAAATATATTTCTATCATTCTTCGATTCACATAACGCAAAATAATTTAACAGAGTTCTTTTTTTTGCACTCACATTTACAATATAGTTTTGTAACATCAGTTACGATCTGCCGATGCCATACAACTCAGTTTAGAATATATCACCCAAAAAGCGAGTAACCCTCAATACTCACAAGTCCTATTATTACCTTACGATTTAAAAATGCAGAATATGAAAATGTCAAGGAATACTTTACAGTAGCGGCAATTGAACGTTATAGTTCGCTCGCATCCTTTAGGAACTATAAAATTCATGATGCCTCTCGCACAGACCGCGCCGCCCTAGCCTATATCATACAAACACGCGACAGACCCTACGATACGGAACTACAACGAATAAAATAAATTCATTTTATTTACACTGAGTGAACTATTCACAAATATGGACACAAATAAACAAATCTAGTTGAAAGTTAAGCTAACTCGAATAGAAGTTTATTAAGACGATATTTAATTTAAATTTGTGTTAAGAATTACCCTACCATTTAGAATATAGGGAGTTCTGGGGCGCCGCCACGCGGCGGTGCAAGGAACTACGTCGGCTTCGTACTTTAACTATACATTATATCTATAAACGTTCTCCAGTACTGTTGTTGCAACTGTACTCTGTGATAACGATGAATATCGCGACCATCCAATAAATGGCTCTCTATAAGCTTATAGAGATTCAGTGAGTATGGCTTACTTATAGATGTGGCTTACACAGCGTTATCACTTATAGAGAAGGAACTAAAATCTAGTATCACAATATTGGGCTCCGATGCCTCGTAGAGCTGGATTGCTGCTCAAAGGAGCGACCGAATCGAGCGAGAATTCACCACAAGCTATACGAAGTTAAGCCCTCGAAGCAAGTAGATAAAATCAACACTACGTTGAGTTATCGCTCATAGCTTATTCGTTGGGTTAGTTGAGGCCCTCGATGTATCGTCGGAGTTCACTCAAAGAGGGATAGTAGATCCTCCGAGGAGGGCGCGCGAGGTGGATGCGATCCGGCCGATGAGGACGACGATGGAGGAGTCGCTAGCAGCTCGCCCAGAGCCGGAGCGTCTAAGTACGACAGCAGCTCCATAGGATCTACGCTCGTCTCCGGGAGTAACTGTAATGAGAAGTAATTATTACAAACTTTTTCCATGTTGCATATTAGAACTCAACAAACTTTATTAATAAAATAGATAGAGGATAGGTTGAAATGTTAAGTCATCCGCTTTGAGACAGTGGCACGGCATCAGAGTAATAATAAATCTTAACTGATAATTAATTTCGCCTGTGCCAACAACGAGGACGTCTTATACTCACAACACTTGGTGAAGACTCTTTGCCATAACATTTAGATACTCACGTTAAGATTGTCGGTGCCCTCGCCATCAATAACAGCGGCCGGGTCGAAATTGAGATCAGCGGGTATGTCCACGTCGGTGAGCGGATGGTGGTCCACCGACGGCGGGCCTGGCGTATGGCCCGGCGTGTGCGACGAGCCCGGCGTGTGTGCTCCGCCGCCTCCCGGCGTGTGCGCCGAGCCGGGCGTGTGCGGCGTGTGGGGCGTGTGCGGCATCTGAACAACACATCCTTATGGAATACTGCATTGTCTAGTTATACGCAACAACCGATATAACAAAACTTCAATTTTCATCAATTTTTCAAGGAATGCCATTTCTGCTTTGCACTCCAGTAATGGCCATCCTTTCGAAATTCGTTCGTTTTGTGAGAATCATGTAGCCCATTGAGGTATGGGGAAAAAAATAGCAACGCATCTTACTGCGTGGATGTTTATAGGCATTGATAGTCACCAAAGGACAGACTGCTAGTTGGCCATTTTATGCTATTGAGAAAACAATCTCAACTATGGGAGCAGTTGATTACTGGTTGTTAAGAATTCCCTTTACTTTTATTGTTCTTTAGATTCAATGTCTTATAAGCATGTCTCGTATATGTACCTGTTCATTGAGACTCTTCTCCATTGCGTTAAGTGGGTCCAAGGAATTAACGCTGTCATTCAAATGCGACAGAGGACCGTTCCCTGCGAACTCGTTGCTCCCCGGGCCGTTGTTCATACCGAAGTCGTAGTTTTGGTTTGAGCTCGAGTTTCGGTTCTGCCCTTGGTTGTAAGACGATATCATGGACCCGCTGGCAATTGTGTTCATGTCCGGAGGTAAATACGGCGACAGGGCCTGGCTCATGTCCCAGTTGTTCATAGTCGGCATGTTCATGGAGCCCGGTGACACGGCTTTGCTCCTCTTGCCGCCATGGTCGTTACTGTTGTCGTCTTCCTGCTGCAAACCATTGGAATACTCATTAGTCACCCGCTCGTTTGTGACTGCTTTCAGTCACGATATAGATATATCTGACTATTAATAAGTGTAGTTTTTGCAAGGGTACTCCTACTTACCTTAATACCAGCGTTTGGAGACATCTTTGTGGCTTTCCAATTTGCGCCACTATCAATTGTCACTTCTTCCACGTCGGAACTGTTCAGGGTATTCAAAATACCCCACATGTATTGATCAACCTCTAAACCTTCCAACTGCGCTGGCTTGCTAAAAAAAAGTTGGATTTGAAATTTTAATTAGGTAGAGCAAATACAGTTGCTGGTGCAGCAGAGACAGTATTATATAACACCTCATGTCATTTACTTAGTCACCTACACTAGCGAAAGGTTAACAATTGCAATTCTCATTTTCCTATTGACATTCTAATTTTTATTTCGACTAGTCAAACATATGACGAATATTAAAATGTGTGACTTACTTGCAAACAGGACATCGCCACGATCCTCGCTCGCAGTTTAGTTGTAAGTACGATTCTAAGTCGAAACACTGTATGTGTTTACACTCATGCCCTCGCGCCGGTAATGTTATCTTCTTAAAAGTAATTGGACACTTAAGTGAAACCTTAAGGGCGGTCTGTTCCACGCTATCCCTATCGTTGGGGTTGTTAGAATTGTTATTCCCGTTAGGCGGCGATTGGTTGAAGTTCATTTTAATTTTCGCGATACAATGATCGGCAGTGAGCAATCTCTTTCGTAGAAGTCCTTGCAATACGCTTCTGACGCTCGGTCGATGTACCAATTGCAAGACGAAAAGGTGAGACTGCAAAATGGAAACAGAAATGTCAGGTTTCCTAAAAGTTCATAAAATTGAAAATATATATTTTTTTGGTTTTTGGTCTATCCTTCATGAATGTATACAAGTTGTTTGAGATACTCACACAGCAACAGGCGGAAACGGTTATTTGTATGGTGTTCCTGCCGGGCTGGCACACTTCCTTCAGGTACAACGGTTTGTGTGATGTTTTGTTTTCGCCCCTGTCGATCACAAGCGGCGTGGCATTCACGGAGACTTGCACACTCGCTGGCCAGTTGGTGTTCATCTGGCGGTCCTCGTGGTGGAAGCATTTCAGTTGCAACTCGAGATCCGATCTGTTGGCATAAAGGTGATATCTAAACTTTTTGATATGTTATTACATTTTGTAAAAGAAAAATGTTATTAATAATACTGTTTCAACTAATTAAGGAAATCTAGAATTATTTGGTAATTTACTTTTCCCTATTCCTTAATTTAGAGATACTCCTTTTTTTCCTGGTATCCTTCAGTTTAAATAATCAGATTCGTTGTTAATAGTATTCTCATGTGAATAACTGAGCGTGTAACAGGTTAAAGAGTGGATATTCATTATGTGATTACCTCCAAATTAATGTCGAGTGGACTGTAGGTTTCAACTGGAAGACATGGTTGCTAACCGCTAAGTTGTGTTCTAATCTGAACGGCGGCAATATGATGCCGTCGCGTACAGGGAATGTCAGCCGGAGCTCGTCATCTGAAAACAAAAGGATCGGTCAGTATTTGTTTACCTTCATTGTATTTAGTCATTTCGATTTGTATCCCGTTCTACTTACTTTGTTGCATGCTCACAGGCGGTTTAAGATCATTGAAATGCGGCTTAACATCAGCGTTGGGACTGATGTACGGTGGCATACTGCTGGCTGGAGTCAGAGGCGGCGTCGGGTTCCCTGGCACCGGACTGTGCTGATAGCTCATGTTCGTTCTCATAGCGACTTCCTGTGCGAATTGCCCGCTGTACTGGCCGCTGTATTGCGCGTTTCCAGCTTGATGCTGTGCGAATTGGTTGGGCACGCCACCGTTGAAGTATTGGCCTTGGGTCGAATAAGGCGGCGTCGATTGTCGCATCGTGCCTCTTATTGTAGCTCCAAAGTTACCGCTGGGGCCCAGTGGTTGCTGAGGAGGATATTGGCCTTGGAATCCCGGCCGGCCTCCGTACCCAGTTGGATATTGACCCGGTCCAAATCCGGGCTGTCCGCCCATATACTGCGCCTTACGCGTCCCCATCAGCATTGTACCCGAAGGATATGGCGTGTGTCGCCTCTGATATCCTGGACCCATTTTAGCTGACCCGCCCATTTGTGCAGGACCCATTTGCGAAGAAATCATGTTTGCATGCATGCCCATATTAGCCATTTGTGCCATAGGATTCATGCCATTCATTGCAGCATTGGACATCTGCCCCATGCCGGTCATGCCATTCATACCCCCATTACCACCCATCCCCATTCCTGTCATCGAGGAGTTATGACTGCGCTGCTGGCCATAACCATTCATCGCGTTATACTGGGGATTTCCCATAGTCATATTGTTTTGCATCTGAAATGGGAGAAAAAAAAACAAAGTTATTTGGCTGGCTAATGATAAATTAAACTAAGCCAGGTTTGGTTTTGTTTAGTCGTCTACTACTTGAACGATATTCTGCTCGGAACATTAGATTCATAAAAAGATAACATCTCAAATAACTTCCGAAGCATATCTTTCTTGTTTTTGCAATTAAACTTTTTTTATCTTTTTGGGATTTAAAACTAGATTATTCGAAATTACACAACAACAAAAATGACAAAGTATATTAAATCTCATTTTCACTTAGGTTGCTTAAGTTTCAATTCACTGTACATTTCACATACAATTTTTGTGCGGTCTGTGAGTCTGGGTGGATAGAATAAAGAGTAACGCGGTGGGTGTCCTCCCACAATGGGCGTCGGTAGTCTCCAAAAAAGTGGCTCCCTTTACACAATGACCCATTTCCACTTTCGGTCAGGCCACATATCTGTGTAAGAGTGTTTCTCTTCTCCGGCAACCGGTTCCCTGGGTAGTGCTCGCCTCTTTTAACGTCTGCCCCTGTGCTATATAGAGCTGTGCTTACCTGTGAGAAGGGCTGCGAGTCCTGCATCGCGGCCGTGGTGGCCGCGGCTACCATCGCGGCGGTGGCGCCGAACTGCGCGCTCTCGCCGCCGCCGCTCATCGCGCCCGTACCGCCGGCGCACCCATAGCCGCTGGTGAACAATGTTACAGATAAGACTTTCCACTGCTGGCTTAGTGTTACGACTGTGTCTCGCCCCCCCCCCCTCACTCAAATGATACTGTCGTGGTAGTCCCGTGGGGCCGCTGTAAGTTGACCAAAAAGTCGGGACAATAAGAGTTGTACTGGACCGCGATAGAATCCATACCTGTGGTTACATGACTGAGTGATGACTGACATTCGAACACATATTTAAGTTGAACCCGAACATTGTATAATCTGACGTTTAGAATTAATCTTGTATTAACAAATTTAGTTAAGTATGGATTTTATTTTATTACTAAGCATATTTTCTCTAACTTTAGTGGTTGTGCCATGGTGTACGGCAGCCAAATTAAGCCAGCACAACCGAGGATATTCCTGTAGCTTACAAGATACCTCCGTAAAGAGACAACTTCGGTGTGTGTCTTCTTGTCCGGTTTGAGCCGATGGCACATTGGTGGGGAGGTGAGAAGAAGGACAACACATCGGCACAGTTTATTAAACGAATGCGACTACTCATTTGTCTCCTTTTAATACAAAAGCTCCACTTTACTTTTAGTTAAGTGGTGCTTCGCAATCATACTCGGTGTATAACAAATACTGAAGAAAATTTGAGATGAGTTTCGCTTTTGTCAAATTTGGCGTTAATTTGCGACATTCTTTAAAATGCAAATCAAGCAATAACCGAGAAGCACAATACACATGGTATTACTAACGTAACCTTTTGATTTAACACATAAATAAAATATCAATGCATGGAACGCAACGGCCTTAGCTGTTAGTTACGTACATTGTTCGTATTAAAAAAACATGAAATCTGTGTATAATTTCAATACATTTTATTTCAGGTGAAGATACGAGTTTCTATTCTATTGCAAGTGGCCTTGCATTGAACATTATACATTCCACACGTTAACACGTCGATTATTAATAAACACAGACTCAACATTCAACCCAAATTTTATCGACACAAGATCTTTTTTATCGCCAGCCGAGATTTTATTATTTTATGAACAATGAGAGAAAAAATCAATATGGTCGTGTAAAGCGAGTGACGCGTTGTTACCCCTGTGTTTCTCTCGGGATGTTTGGTTTTTTGTATGGCGCCGGAGTGGGAGACCGATTCATGTGAACTGCTTTTGGGGCGAATTCCCGAGCCTTCCCGAAGCCCTTTCTAATAATTCCCATTCGACAAATGCCCGACAAACACTCGCACGGGCTACCCATTGTTGCTTGCGTATCAGTTAGTGAACAATATTGTTATGAAAATTTTATAACGCACACACACGCACACACACACAATACGGTTGACAAAACGTTGGTAAATGCTTCGTACCCTTTTATGACAATGTTGAAAATAACGATCGTAATCACCTCGGGCCACCTTGAGGAAATTTATACATAATTAACAATTATTACTAATATGTCATCGGCAATCTGCACTTCCAATATTAAATCATCGTAACTGTAAAAAAATATTTTATAAATTTGTAACAAATTTTGGTAGTAATGTAATTGCCACTCAAGCTGCAAAGCAAATAAACATCTTAACTGATAGTAAGTAGTGCCGACAAGCAATAAATACACAAGTTAACAGCGCTCGAGTCGTCACGTCGTATTCACCGACGCTACAGATGATTTACAAGGGTCTTCTCTTAGGTAAACTTGGGCCGACCTACACTTCTTTTTATAGTTTTGCCAGAACCTTTTTTCCTTTATGCCGACCATGTACACCTCACAAAAAATGTGTTGTGCATCCTGGTGCCCTTTTTGTTATAGTGATACCACATCCGAATAATTACTTACGTTCGCTTCAAAATATTTGGAATTATGAATGTAAAGGACCCTTGGTGGCATTCTCTCCTCTCATACGAGTGTCCGTATTCATGAGAAGATGAACGCTTTCGAATTTGCTATTACCAATTCAGCTCGTTATTATTTTAAAACTTACACTTTTGTATACACTGGAGGAAGTTTGCCATACTATCGGGAGATGCTCCTGTAACGCGTAGGTATTTTGATACATAGGTGGCCGTTAATTTTAGATTGTTGCGCAGACGTGGCGAATTCTTAGCTAATTGGCAATGAAGATAATCACGTGTTGAATTAATTTCTTTCTAGAAATGTAGCACCCTGTTACTATGTTATCATGAAATGCCTGAGATGAGGCGTGCTCTGTCGCTGCTTTCTTTTACGTTCCAAATTTACTTCATGTATTGTCGGATTTAATTTTTTATTCATAAATCACAGCGGCGGATCGCAGTCTTACACGAGTGGATGTTTTAATAAAACAGTGTTAAATATTGTATTAATTGTTAGTGTTGTGTAGATTACTATCGACGTAGCGTGAAGCCGTGCCATGTTCCGCCCTTGAGTTTCGACGACAGTTGGTCACCCCCGTTTAAATGCCACTTCACATTGTGGCTTGTGTGCACATTGCAGGCATATAATAGCATTAACGTTTTGATATTTTTTGATCGATAATGATGTTGCTAGTGACGAGGCAGTCACACGATAAGCAATCGTTCCATTTTTAAAATGAATTTTTGGTTTACAGTTTTAACAATAAAAAGTGATTTCATTTCAACAGAGTGCAAATGTTAAATCTGCTTTTAGCATATCGTAACATTTTACTCTATGCACTTCCTTTCATCCAGAATATAAACAAAAGTTTATAACATAGGTTTGCTAAGTAGATAACATATTCCCGCGTTTTTGATAAAATTGTATTCGGGAGACTAATTGTTTTTGACAAGATGGTTGTTGATCGAGAGCAGGTGTGTATTTGTGATTCAGTTAAGTTCTAATTTTATATTAAATTAAACAGGAAACGCTGTGTGGAAGTAGGGACTACGTATCTGCTAGTGTCAGAGTATATTTTTTTGTTTTTTGATTGGGAGAATGAATCATGGTTCAAGAAGCAAATTCCGGGGGTTAGGAATGGAGGCGATCATTCTGGGGTGGATGCGACACAATGAGCGGAAAGGGTCGACTTGCCGAGACGCTGCTTAGGGTAAGTAGGGCCCGCTCGCGTCAATATGGGGTTTTATTACGACGCGTCAGATAATTTGTTTCTCTAACAAAATACGGCCATTTAAATACGTAATTGTATAAAATTGATGGGATGTATTCTCCTCGAGTACGCAATGCGATGAGAAAGTATCGTCGAACATAAACTGTCTCTCTCCAATGCGTTCAAATTCAGTTTCCCACGCCTACTTAACTACGATACTAAATATTTATTTTAACTCCACATTAGGGTAGCACAATTGTAACAGATTTAGTTGTATTAAAATTATATATTAATAATTTATATATTATATATATACATATACACATAACAATGAAATTATTTCTGTCGCATAAATCCTCTGTGGTATATATTTTAGCTTCAAAAGGCGAAGACAAAGCCGTTGCGTATCAATAAGCACCAGTTTTTGGTGAGCAGCTTATATGTAAATACCAAACTCCAAACGGTTTTCGAATTAATTACTATGAAAATAAAACGTTAATGAAATTTAAAAAAACGAACGATAAGGCGGTGAAAATATTTTTTAATGAGGGATGTGTTCACTGTGTTAATGTTTTGTTTGTTTGTGTTTATTGTGTGAGTTAAAGTGCAGTCACCGCTTGCATTCCCATTGCGCGCGAGGTGGTGTGTGTAAGTACGATAGTGTGCGTGATATTCGGTGGTGTGCGCGAGCGTATGGTTGTGTGTGTACTGGGTGCCGATATGGGTGGTGCGTATGTGCGTGTGAATGGAGGAGCACATTTCATTTCTTTCATTATAATTGCAGCGATGCGTACCGCTCGCATATTTAGTTACCGACATAAACCCCTACGCTTTTCGATTATCACTCAGATTAAATTAGCGCAAAAAATGTCTTCATTTCACAGATCGATATTTCATGTAAAACAAAATGCTGCGTGCTATTTCACGTAAATGGTATATTTTCGATTTTATTGCTTGTTAACCGCGATAAGCCTAGTACAGGTACACGAGTCACGTTTCACAGTTCTCGATAAATGTAAACAAACTTGTTTCGGATAAGATAAAGATGTTAGGATATTTAAATACGCTCTTTTCACCAATAGTATATTTCTGGAAAATATTTTGTAAGAAAAAATATTTAGTATGCTTACGTTGGCGCGTTGACTCTGTAGCCTATGGTCTCTTGTAGGAGGTGCCTTTTTCCAGGATCGGGAGCTTGTGCTCCCACGTAGTTGAAGTTTGCCCCCGCGTACCCAGCCGTATTACCAGAGGTCGCCGTCCTGTTGTCTCAACGCACACCCTGAAAAACGATGAATCTCGTTCTAATATATCCTTCACTATTCCACGTCAGACTTCGCGCAGTCAACAAATCTGTTTCGTGTCAAGCCGCTCGAGCAAACGCACAAGTTTCTGTTATCGTTTGATGGCCGTTTCGATCAAGGTGATCACCGTATCGTCAACATTACGAACCGTTCATCGCTGCTCCTGGCATTATTTTGCAACGTCACAACTTGTTAAAAAATAAATCTATTCCTTTTGCAAATTCTTTTTTGTTGATCGTCACAATCACTTATAGTTTTAATGAAACGACTTCATTTATATTTATTATTTCCCAATTTAATGTTTATTAATATTGCGCTACGATGAACGTTTCGAAAGTTTAAAAAAAAAGAAATCTTTAAAATTCTTCGTAGCTGACTACGGTATTCGTAGCTCCTCTTGAGTGTTGGTGATAAAATTTTTGTTTACGGCCTTTTAACTGGGTACCCTACATTTGTTTTTAGATTTATCATATATTTTCATCAATCTCAACACACCTGAAAATCTAAACTTTTTCAAATTTTCTGTTTAACATTTGCACCTAATGTTCATTGATATAACAATTCACTCGTCAGTTCACCAATTTTTTCTTTCAAATAAAATCCGAATTCTTCAATTGCAATCCTTTATTGTGGTTTCACTGCACTTAGTTTTATAATCCGTATGAAAAATCAAAAATCACTTCACAGTTCGACAGAGCATCCAAAAAATCCAGTGGTGCCTATTTTTCTCAGTCACTTTTCCTAATATTTGATAATAAATAAATTATTATCGTGCACTCACAAGTCCGCTTTTAAATTCACCGAAACATCATAGACGTGGTTCACGAACGTCGACAACGACATCACTAACATGGAACGACCAAACGTTCGACCGTCAAAGGTAACACTGGCTAGCGAGCCGGCGACGGTGAGTGAGAGGTTGCGTTGCGGGGCGTCCCACCCCGCGCGATGTTGCCAGCTCGACGCGATAAAGTGGCGCACCCCCGCGTCCCCCCTCCTGCTCGACGTCTCGGCACTCGGTACTCGGTTTAGTTCGGATGCCATCGTCATCAATTCGGTTCCCTAGTCCCTACCCCACCTTGCGTACTCGACGTTTCATTTCACGTAACGGTCCTCAATCGAGCGCGATACTGCGCCTATTGTAGTCGTGGTATTTCGCTGTTTAATGCTCCATTTATTAATTATGTAGAATGATTACACTAGGTCATCGATTTACTTGTCGTACCTGTTTAAATATGCGCAATTAACTACAAAACTAAACAAACATTATAATTGTTTCCATTATTTTATCCATCTACTTACGGAGTCTGTAATTTTTTACCTGATCGTGTGTCCAAAAACTGACTAAAGAGGCAATCAGAAAGCGTCTGTCTGCATCGAGGCATAATAATTACAGCTATAAACAATGGTCTTGGACGCTACCTGCTCGACGGTAGAGGACAAGTGACTCGCCCTGCGTCCTTGCTTCGGCGTCACAGTGCATATATTTCGCGCACGTCTTCGAGCAACTTGTTGATTTATTTATGTTACCGTTGATGTTTCTACGTCTTTACGGCATTTACATTATTGCATTATCAGTATAAATTTTATGAGAACAAAAGGCAAACGCTTAAAATAACCTTTAATTGAAATTGTTTCTAAATAAGTCACTAGCACCAATAAAAAAAGATGTTTACGTATTTGTAAATACACTATAATTAAAAAGTACATTTGATATGGGATGTGAAGATAATATTCAATAAAAGTAATAATGAACTACGATTAAGTATATTTGCTTAGTCGTGCGTCAAACAAGTGATCAAACAGTCATCGTTATGCTATAGTTTTCGTCGGCGGCAACCTGCAGTGTCGACTGGAAAGTCGGGAAAGCGGTTGCGTACGCGCAACAGTTTCGTCCGCGTTCCGATACACTCCCAGCAACACGAGTTCATTCACAAAAATAACATTATACTTTAACAAATACTGCCAAGCGCGAGTGGGATACTGTAATTGTTTTTAAAAAAATATTAAAAGTTTTGTGGAGACAATATTTTAGGATAGTTCTTATTTAAGCTGAGAAAATGTTTAATACGCATATAAAATATTTTTATGCATGAGAAAGTGGAGTATACTTTACAAAATATAGTAATAATATATACTTGTGTAGATGAAACTTTTTTTTAATGTTCAAAACATTAAAACAAAAAATATCACCAGGATGCGTTTACAGCATTTTTTTACAATTTATTTAACCTTCTCTAGATGTGTAGTTATGTAAAAAGTACTCATAATAATTTTCACCGCCAGCTAATCTACTTACAATAGGCACGAAATAATTGATATTAGGAAGGTATTTGCAATTTTATAATTCATATTTAATTAGTTTTTTATGTATCCAGGGTAGATCCAGGTTGACTAAAATAGAACAAACTGTCGAATAAAGCGGAACAAAGATCGTTAAAATGAACTCTCATGATTCTTTCTGATTTGTCGAAACCCAAACAAATTACTGCGGTAAAATGTGCACAGCGTAGGTAGTACAATGAAGAAATTATTTTAAATATTACGTATTTTTATACTTTTTAACTATTATAATCGTGAAAATCATACCTAAAATCCTGTCATTTGCAGCACACCAGCTGCGCTACCAATTATGTTCTAAAATAGTAGGTAAATGTAACAAATTTAACTCAAATCCTATAAAAAACATTGGCCTTGTGTATGAATATGTATTTCATAACATGTCATACACAGCTAGGTAATTGTTGATTAGGTAATGGTGAACACAAAGCATAAATAGTTTTTAGCATAAAGGATGTATCTACTTTAGTCAAGAGTTATAAGAGTATCATATTTATGATTTAATTCATAGCTAATAGTTGTTTGATTTTATTGGCGTCTGCGCGAAAAGATTTGAATAGTGATAACATCACTATTTAAATATATATATAGTATGAATCGCGAAATAAAGTAGTTTATTCAATTAGGATAACTATTCAATAAAGGTGACTTGAACTTGACACAGATTGCCTAATACGTAGTAGAATTGGTGAGGTCAACATGGCGCAGGAACTGGGAACTATATATCAGACGAAAACATCGGATGATATATTGAAATCATAAATTTCCTTTAACACCATTCTATATTTACATTATTAAGGTCCACCGTCAATAGATATCGTTTTCGGTGTTGTCGGTTGTTGTAAAACTTTAGGCAGCCTTACGATAAGGACAACAGGAGATCTCTACTTACTAACCTAAACCAAATCTAACATGAATATGTCATTGGAAGAGGCCCCTACCTCTTCTGTCCTCAGAATATAGGAGCACAGCCACGTAATGTCGTCGTCCACTTGTGGTGAGTCTCGGCTGAGGTTTGTGGTGTTGAACGTTTGGCACCCCATTGTTATTGTAAGACTGCTCCGCTACGCTCATTACTTTGTCTTACTGTAGTGTGTTGGCACTATGAGGCAGAGACTTTGCGTGAGACTATTGTTACCTTATTTCATTTTTATTTTTAACTGTACCACTCGTGTTCTGCTGCTTTTAGACGTAGTCCACACTCTTGTAGAGCAAGAGCGTGGCACAAGGCATATCAGATGCAACTAGGGCCCTAGTCCCGGTCCTCGAAGAAAGCTCATAAATAAATATTCCAAAACACATATCATAATACATAAATTTATAATTATTTAGCAGACTTCGTAGTAAAGCCTTCCGTGTTCTGTAATAGCAGTTTACACCATCGATTGCGATTAGAACGTGTTCGCAACATCTTCCTGCTGGAGACCTTATCACAATAGATAATGATGTGACGTTTAATTTTATCAGGTAACGTGTTATGCACATAAAAGCACGTTCCTTCACAAACGGTTGCCGCACTTCGTATATGGACAGTAGTATGCGCTAATGCAGATGTTGATGGACATATTTAAATGCCCAGTTTAACGTCAATCGAAGACAATCAATTACAGGCAACAAGTAGATGGGAATCGTTTGCTATGGTAATGCGTGGCAAGCGAACTTTTTTAATAGAATAGTTTAAGATATAACGAAATGATTTGGACTACCGTCTGCCAATACACAGGGTCCGAATGTATCTCTCAATTGACTTTTGGTTAATACACATGTCACTGGGCATCTTTGACTTGATGGTTCACAGAGGTATTGTACAGTATTTATTAATTTTTTTAAATATATATATATATATATATATATATATATATAAATGTATAAACCTCAGTACCTTGGCTAATCGTGGGTGTGGTAATAGCTACTGGACTTACGAGTAGTGGATGTACCAGCACACCTCTGCCTACCTCTTCGAGTATAATAGGCGTGAAGGTACTTCTTTTTCTTCTGTATAAAAATGCCAAAATAACATAAACACAACAAATATACTGTGAAACGGTAAGAATTAAGGCAATGCCACAAATGTTTCTGGAATTTCAATAATAACACGTAGAAAAGGTAGTCAGCATTTAATATAATTAAACAGATCCAGATTACCAGTCCCCTACACTGGAAATGCTATTGATTAAGACTCTGACATGTTACTGCTGCGGTTTCTACATTATTATTGGCAATATCACAATACTTGTAAAAATAATTTAAATTTGTATTTCTGGTCAAATTATATTTAATATTATGTTAAATTGTATTTATAAACCAAATATTTAGTGCTTTTTTAACCGATAATGTGATATTAAGCTAGGACATATACTATTTGAAAACGTCACGATGTACGACACCAATTTAAATTTATTTAAATCTAGTGCGCCAGCTTTATTGCCTATGATCCGTCCTAATCGCTCCAAATGGCTCTTGGTTTTGATGTGTGTGTAACTGGTCCTGGTCTAGTGTGTGTGCAATTTTCGATTAGTCATCAGTACTTGAAAAATAAAAACATGCCGCGAAACGCGTATGCTCGCGGAAGCAATTTATTCTGTTATCATGAATCGACTGACTGATATGAGAGAATTAAAAAAGGGTTTCTGATGTAAAATTATGTCAATTATAATACTTATTTGCATTAGAATACTGACTACTAAAAGTTTCCGCAAGGACACTTCGAATTTTTTTACTGAAAATTATGTTTTTACATAATACCGCCCTAAAGTGACATCTTCAGTGTCGCGTTTCGTACGGTTTGTGAGTAGCCGGTGGTCCATTGGGACGAGGAAAGGAGTAGTTATATGTTAAAAGGCTCGATTTCTCGTTTTCCCCCTCCCCCTATTCTATAAAAAAACATATTGGGTTCATAGGATAAGCAAGTTCATCAGCAGCTATTGATAAAATGAGTTTATACTTTAAATATATTTTATAACTTATATTACGCTAACCACGTTATCATCGGTTCACTGGTATAGGAACGGGCTGAAGCTTGCACAAAAGAAAAAGACATCCAAAAGGAAAAAGTAACGAAATTTAGTTTTTTCCTTACATTATTAATGAAAGTACGATAATTTGAGTATTACTATTGTACGAACACATCTTTTCCTATGCGACAGATTTGTAAAAAATATTATCAAACAACGATCTGATCAGGCTCCGCTCGTGAATAAATGATAAACTAAAACCTTCCCCTATCTATCAATGGGTAAAAACATAGTTGAAATCACTTCAGTAGATTTTGAGAAAATCGATTACGACAGTTTCCAGGTCAGTTTTTTTGTTTTATAATAGGAATTTATTATAAATTTGATAAAACAATGACGTGAATGTCCGTCCATAATGTAGACTAGCCCTATTTCAAAATAAACAACAACGACAGAAACACAATCCATGTAAAAGTTATAAAATGACCGAAGAAATGCATAGGTTGTATTGAGAAATACTCGTAAAACTTAATCAACATATAATGTTGCATCGCAACTATAATCCCCAAATACGCCGAGAGCAGAGACAATCTGGTGTTGGTTGACATCGCTTGTAAATCACAGTGGCGTGTTTACTTTATGATCTGGCTATAATCGTCAAGTTAGCGGTTTTGCAACCGACGCGGACGCGACGCCCGCCGCGATGCGCATGAATCGTAAAAGGCAGATATAGTCGAACATGCATCAGTTATTTCTGGATCACCTTGTTCCATTCCATCCATCTAGGGACATGGCTTTTTCTTAATATAACGATTTCATTCATTGGCTTCAAAGTTTATGTTTTAAAACTCTCGTGTTATAAGTTTGTTAGATATGTCCGTGTGTCTGGGGTAGGTTCCGAATAATTGGACCGATTGGAATACGAAATTTTGTTTTTTAGAGAAATTATATGAAATATTGCGCGAATGCATTAGTTCTTATTATGAGTCTACGATCGCGACCGTTGAAAGTAAATATCGAGCATGACATGCGTGCTCAATTTATTTCTTATTGCATTTTCTTTTTTTATGTTATAGAAAACACACATATAAGCAAGACTAAACATATAAACGAGCAGTCGCATGAATTTGACTAGTAGCCATAAACACCCCAGATGCGTACATACCGCGTCGCCTCCAAAGGGCCATTATGGTTTATGCTGTTATTGTGTTCGAGTATGCATACAGAAAAATTTTGAAGAAATAAAAAAAATGTGAAGGTTGAAAAAAAAAGAATTATAATCTCAAAAAAAATATTTTGGTAATCATTATAATAAAACTGGTTTTATCGCGATTTGTTTAAGAATTTTACAATAACGACTTTTCAGCAGCTTTACAGCCACCATGGTCACGGGTGGACTGAGATGACAGATGTTCTGTCCCGAGCATTTTTACTTTATCAGGGGGTAACTTCAGCATGCTGCTTACATATATCTCACCGTCGCGACACAAAATCACTCCGCTCCGACTACAGACACTAATCATAATTGTGAAAGATGACTGTGAGTATATGTGATCGCAGATGACGAACGCAGTGTGTGTGTGTGTGTGTGTGTGTGTGTGTGTGTGTGTGTGTGTGTGTGTGTGTGTGTGTGTGTGTGTGTGCGTGCGTGCGTGCGTGCGTGCGTGCGTGCGTGCGTGCGTGCGTGCGTGCGTGCGTGCGTGTGCGTGTGTGCGTGTGCGTGTGTGCGCGTGTGTGTGTGCGCGCGTGTGTGTGCGCGTGTGTGTGTGCGTGCGCGTGTGTGCGCGTGTGTGCGTTCACGAGCCGGAGCTGGAGGGACCCTGTTGCCTGCAGATTCGCCACCCTCCAATAATAGCGGCTGAAGGCACAAGACAGTGGTTTAGGCAGTACCGAGTCCGACATAGGCGACCGGCCTAGGGGCAAAAATGGGCCGGGTATAATGAAAAAAGGTATGAAAGAAAATGTCGGTGTAAAAGTGAAAAGAATGGCAGGTGAAATGTTAAGAAAACAGATATACAACGCAACGTGGAAGGATGTAAGGTAACAGGAGAAACCAAGACTGACATTGATGTTGATTATATAATATTTAGATTTTTTGCGTATAACAATTTATATCTGAAGCCTGAATGGAAACGAGGTACTTAAGTATATCAGACAAACGGCGTAGGTCATTGTTAAACGAAAATAGCCACTTTTATAGCCAGTTTATTAAAAACTTATGATTGGATGCAAAACAAAAAAAACAGACCGTGGTTTATTTTAAGACTGCAGGTGAACCCGCGGTGCCTACATTGCAGGCCGACAGGTGTCATGTCGCATGTCTGTACATAGCCATTAAAAGATATCAGTGGGTCACACATCTACATACGAAAGTCGAGTATGTTAGTCACCAAGACAAGTTGGTTGGTCGCTTTGCAAAACTCTTTGTCAAAAAAAATTGAGATACCAAAAAACAGGAATATAAAATTTACCTTACGCGATAATTCTACGCATGTTTAGTTATTGGGTTTCCTCTTGTTCTGCTTAAAAATGCTGTCTTAAAATAAATTATTATCTCCCCTTGTAATGTTTTAATTTAGAGGTTGATTTACAAAAAATACAAGATACATGATTTCATGTTAAACTGTTATTTTAAAGAGTCTGATTGTACGATAAACCTACACTTTTGCACAGTCAACCTTACGTGTATGAATTTACGTTGTTTTTGCAAAGTGCATAATTTACTAATTGCACAACTTTTATACGGAAGGTTTTGATACGTTGACTGTGTATCTTCGTATTTCTGTAAATCATTGAACGTATCACGTTTAGATCTTTTATGCATATTTTGCAAATCGAGACAAATATTCCATAAGGAATAATCCCCATCTAACTGACGATTGAGTCGTCCAAGCATTATGTTTTTGAATTTGCAGGCTTTTCTATGCATTTAGAAAAATGCAATAATAATTTCGTTAGGTTTTGTAATATTAAATTTTTGTTGCAATATTTTTCTATAGTTCACAAGAATTTAATTGCTATTTCCTGATGATAGCTTGCTGTAATATAACAGATAACGTTTTACAATAAAGGCGTTATTCCATTCGAGATAAAACATTTTAATCAGTCATGGTGTTATGGTATCTTATTGATATGTGTATCAGATGAAATAGTTTACGTGCGAAAGTTACATAGATGAATTAACGTAATTTCAGATATGGATTCTATCTCAGCAATTTTTTCCTATAATACAAAAGTAAGCTACATCTACTGTAGAAGTAATAGGGGAATTAGCAAAAACCTTCACAAATTCACTTAGGTACATATGTTTGTATGTAATACAAAACTTTACAATATGTTATTTCAAGGAAAATTATTTGCGGTTTAGTCATAACTGATAACACCGACAAAAAGAATGAGATATGTTATACAATTGTGGTATTTACGTCCTACGTCATCCACTGGCGACTCGTGTTGACTGGATACATAAAGGGGTATTATAGTATTGGTAATTTCGTCTTTATACCTACCAGATGTGAAAATATTTTTTAGCAAATCTCCACTGGTCAACACATGTGAAATTACTCTTTTTTATTAGCATTAAACTACAATTCCCGCATTTTATCTAACTAGATAAAGAATTAAGATAATTCTTCTCCACGCGGTGTCAACCTTTAGTAATGGATATAGATAGGTACTAAATGACTATTTTTTGTGTAATCATAGTTTTGCTTGTTTTGCTGCTTTGGTTGTTAAAAAGGAGTTTATTTTAATTGAAGTATTAAAATGCCCTTTGTTAAAAGCATAACTTTATGTCATCCGCACAAGATTTTGCTGTAGAAAGACATCGATTGTAATTTACACCTTGTAGTGTCAAATGAGTTTTATAATTTGATACAAAAATGTCGGCTCCATGCGCCAGACTCGTACACTAAATATCGGCATACCTAAACATAACTAAAAGTACGTCTCAAGACCTTCAGTTTGTGTCTGCATGTACAATAATATACGCCATTACGTATCATTCTCTACGTTTGTTGACATTGGAAATACAAACACACGCGATTTCCTCTAAGCGGAATGTAAAATCATGTACCTTGTGAAAAAACAACAATATGATACGTCAGCATGTCAATTATAGTGTTATCATGTATGTAAAAGTACGATGTTGATCATATAATTTTCTCTATAACTAATGTTTGAGAATGTTCAGCCGCTACTGCCGAATCGAGCCGGGCGTTTTATTTTGATGACACTGGCCTGTGACACATGTAATAGTTCTGGATGATCTGGATGGCCGTAGAAAGGGCCGGTTGCTGGCTACAAACACCTCGGGGTCATCCGCCGCCTCTGTTGAGATGTCCCGGGTCTGACGGCGAAGGCACCGCGGTGATTAAATTGGCCTACGTCAAGTCAATCATGCATGTATATATCTTTACTACTGAAAGAGGTACGTGATCCAGTGATGATTATTTTACGCTGGTAGATTATGTACACTTTGTCAACAATACGAGTTTACTTAACAATTGTAAAAATCGATCGAGAACAAGTAATGTTATTCAGTTTCAATACCATATTTTTAACTTGAATAATATGATCCCAGGAATTGAACGCACTCAATTTCGGGAGGCTCGATTTCGAGCTCATCATAATTTAGTGTAGTTAAATGAAATTAGAGCCGTTTTAAGTGTCTCATAACGCAATGTGGCAAGCGAACACGTCGGCGAAGTAAGTTACGCGCACGTCCCTTCTGCACAAACCTGTTCTGCGCTTCGCTCGGAAAATATGTCGCCAATCGCGCGTGGCAACCGGCTCGTTTCCATCACACTACATTACTGCAAATTATTTGTATTTTTTCGCAATCGTTCTGCTTGTGTGAGTAGGCTTGAAGTGCATTTTTTGTATTTGGTTATTGCTTTTACTTTTTTTTCCCCACAATTTTTTGTACACTATCTGGCAACTCGTTTTGCATGATCGCTTTATTAAAATCACACTAGACCTAAAGGCGACGTTTGGCTTGTTTTTCTCGTTTCTTTAATGTTTTGTTATTGAATCATCAATTATCTGCAGCCAAATTTACGACATTATTTCCACAGATATTTCCGTATAGGACTTAAGACCTGCGCTTAATTTACTCAAAACTAATTAATTTCTCCTTATGTTATCATTCGGTTATCAACCTGACTAATAGGATATCTGATAAGGTCACACTTGACCTTCGCATTTATAACACGCACATCTATGTATTTCGTTACAATAATTGTCATTATGTTAAGGTAAACTAGGCAGACAAGCGATTATACGTCTTTTCACAGTCTACACGTGTTAACAGTGATGAGATCTATTCTAGTTTCGTATAAAAAATAGCGTCATTAACGTGTTAGCATCAAAAATACTTTAACACACTTTGCATATCTTTTTTAATATAATTACAGATACGAAGGTAATGTAAAACAATGATGCGGTTAAGTGTTTTACGAAAATAAAGGCTACAGAACGGGCACAATGACTCAGATGGAATTCAGCGTTGCTCGCCATACTGAGCGTTCGTCGGAATCAGAAATACAATCCTAATTATAATCGCATGCATCCGTCCAACGGCCAACACCTCTCCTCAATCGGTCGCGGCTTCTACTAAACCGCATCCAGAACAAACTGCTGGGCGATTCCGTTAATAGTTTACATCAAAATTAACAGCGTACAGTCGCAGACAGATATTTATCTTGAAGTATCTTGGTTCGTTAAATATATTTTGTTATTTAATAAATCTCTATATGCTTTTTTATGTTTTCAGGATTTAGTGAAGTAGTGTTCAATCTACGGTAGTCCCTCGACAGCGCGTTCGAATGTAGACATTAATATGATGAGCAACCGTTTCTGTCAACAGCAACTATCGATGTATCTGCGGCAAACATCACGTAAACGACAAGTTGGATCCAATATTGTCCGTCGTCTACAGACATTTGGATTACTAGAGTCATCCCGTTAGAAGCGTCACAGCCGAGTTGGCATATGGTAAAAAGCTTTTATATTCGGGGAAGTCCAATTGTTTAAGAAATCTTAAAAAGCATATATTTTATCATCATCGCAGAACTATTGTATCTTTGAATCCAATGGGCAGATGGCAGATGTTAAAAATGTTTAGGTAATGTATCTCACGAAGCGAATAGAGTATATTGTTCTTATGACAACAAAAAGTAATTTAAACCCAAAATGTATTCTTTATAACTAATAAGCATATGTTATATTATATCATATTATTATTATTATATTATCTATATATCGAATAACTTATCAAAAAGGAATAATCCCCTACATCCTTCTTACTATTTACTTTTCCTTTGAAAAAAATACGTAAGTGTATACGTAATAACACGCCATTCTAAAGGCTAAGTAATATTAGAAATATTTTGATAAAAGTTTAAAAATGTTCAGATTAGTATGTTATCTTTGTCCAGTCAAGTTTGATAGCTATGAAATTTACGGATATCATCCATGCCAAGCCTGGACAGGTCATATAACCACGGCAAAGTATACATAATGTAACGACATTGAATGTTAGCGCACAAAAGAGATAAGATGTTGTCCGCGCGGTTATAATACCGCTTCGAATATTTTCAGTGTGCGTTGAATTTATAAATAAAACAGTATTAGCGAGAGAGTGTGTACGTACACAGGAGTAGCAGTGCCGCATTGCGGTGCGACGGCGTATGTCGACACTGCTGCCCTTTACCGGCGAGCCGGCAGTCGGCGCGCTCTACTATAAACTAGATACGCTTTTTCTTTCATAAATGCTCCTTAATCTTGTGTATATTTTACGTTCATGCTGCGATATTTTCAAAGTGAACGATGTATCGTCTTACAATTTTGACACGATGCATGTTATATTCGACTAGACTGGAATAGGGCGAGAATACGAAAATGATTTTTTATTTATGATAGACAAGGAGATCCGTCGTCTTGGCATTCATTGAGAGAGGCCTATGCCCATCAGTGGACCGATAAGGGCTGATAATGATGATGATGATACGAGGCATCGAAATAAACGTTACTTTAACAATCTATTACAATAAGACTACTTTTACGAATTCTGTCGCGGTTTATTTAATTATTTAACTAGACTGACGTTTCAGAAGCTTTACAGTAACAATAGTCATGGGTGGACCGATTAATAATCTAATCGAAAAAGGAACCATAAAGAAAAACAAATGTGATTTTCGCAATGGTATTACTCGATGACTCAACTCAATTCTACTCAGCTCGGTGGCGTGCATTTGGGGAAAGATGTCGAGCAGTGGACGAAGACAGGCCCACGATAATGATGATGGTGACTCTGTGAAGTAATTTTGTTTCGTGTTCGATGAAGCATAACTACATAAGGCTTAGCAGGGGATGTCGAATATACAAAACGAAACTGATGGTCTGACTGGAAGACCTTCATGCTCTTACTGTCAGTTAAATATTAAAGCTCTTATATAGCTCAAATTTTATATAGCGATCTGCGTCACGGTAGAGTCATCAACATTGTTTGTTTATCGCCGATCACTCAGAAGTATGGAAGAGGTAGTGCCATGCAGCATATGCTGCAACAGAAATTGGACCGACCGGGGAGGTACCTCTCGCTTACATTAGCCGGCGGCCACTACGGTGAGGGATGGCGGGCAACGCATCGGCATAGTAATTATGTGGATGTTCATGGCGTCGGTAGGCGTAAAAAGGCTTCGATTGTTCGTTTGCCCCATATTTTATAAAAAAAGTATTTTAAGTTATTCGTCTTAAAGTTGACAGTAGCTATACTTAATATTGTGTTTAAATGTTGACAGGTAGGCATCATCACCAAACACGACTCTTTCTCATTGGCGAGGTACGGCATTCCAGAACAATCGTAGTAATGGCTTATGTCTCTGTTTAAATATTAATTAGTATCTGTGTATTATGATGTTGGAGGGTGAGAGTCGTAATGTTTCCGTCCAGACACGGCGCGAGATGCTAATACATTAGTAGGGCGTTGATTTACATGGCCACGTATCGTGGGCGAGTCTATTCATAGTTCTAATGTACTATATATAGAATCGATTCCTTATTACTTCTCGCGACTGACTCAGACTGTCAGTTCCGCTCTCGAAATGATCACCATCGGCTCGTCCCTGTGCTACGGAGTACCTGCCAGCGCTTTGTAATCCATGGGGCAATAGTGTTAAGCTTCTTTGAGTATACTGCTTACATTGATCTTATAACGCGACCGCTGGTATTTCTAAAAGAATTCGACAAGTAACCATACTTATTAAACATTATTTATTTTTAACTCGTTAAGTTGTATATTATGTACATAACACAATTTGTGACGATCAATTCTGAAAATATTCTTAAATTAATAAATTTTGCACAGTTGCAGAAAATAACTAATCAATAACTCCTTAATGTAAGTAAAGAAAAAACACAAGAAAAAAAATTGTGGCTGTAAAATACTTAACTTATTTTATTTATTGTTTTCGTATATTACGCGAATGTTATTCATTGTTGTGTCCCTTTAACGGATTTTATCGCGTTTCCTTAGATTTTCTTGTGGAATGAGACAGAATTACATTTATTGCGCTTACAGTAAAAAGCAAGGCACACAACAACAAATATTTAACAAAGTACATCAACAAACAAATGTATACACACATCACAAGACATAATTACAGTAAGTTAATAGTTCATTTTATTAATTACATTGTTTAATTTTCATTTGTTATCTCGCTTAAAAAGCAACGACTACGATTTATGAAAATCTCAGTCTTCTAGTACGGGCTGTGTGTGTGTGTGTATGAATAGCAAAATTACATTTTAATGAGCTCAATTAGTGGGTGTGAAAACACGTCCTCAGCGTGAAAATGTGTAGCAAATTTTTACCAATCGTCTTCTAGGACAAATCACTTATTTAACGTTATAAAACACGATCTTTCTACTACAATGGCCAAACGGGCAGTTGAAACTTCTCGACTATAGATTCCTGCCCTCCAATGGGCCACTGAAAACTCACAAGCTTTGAGGATATAACATGCCAGTAAGAGACGCTGACCCCATTGGTGAGGTATATCATTACATCTTACCAAAACATAATGAATTCTTCCTTAACTAAACTTTGAAATATTATTTAAACTATGTGAAATATTCTTTTTGTGATCATGCTTACATTTGGCTACACTCTGTCTTGATGTGAAGCTGTATACAGGCTAATAATAATTAAATAATAACTTTATTCAAGGAGAATAGGACGAAATAGACAAATAAAGGTGAAATATGCAAAGGTGTTCTGTGGACACTTAAGAGAGCACATCTGCCGTCGGCGACGCACGTGCTGGTACAACCAGACGCACAAGTCTTATTCAAAATAAAAAAGAGCCATTCCATCCAGTCCTACTTTATCACTTGCACGCAAGTCAAGCGCGCTCGAAAATAATCGAGATAAAATAATTTGTTAAATTCAGTCCTCAAATGATACAACGCGAGTAAGATAACATATATATTTTTTTAATTTAGTGAAATAAAAAAGAGTGGCTCGGAATAATATAAACGTTATTTTTAATATAACTTTGTATGTATGTTTGTACGTGATTCCGGAACTCCAAATTGTCTTGTTTTTATGTAACTACTGGAAGTATTTCGAAAATAACGGCACCTGCGCCATGTAAATAATAAAAAGAAGCTTATGAACCTTACAATAAAACCACTTTTAAGAATTTTATCGCGGTTTATTAAATTATCTATGTAGCCCGACATTTCAGAAGCTTTGCAGCAAGTCCACCCGTGACCATGATTGCTGTAAAGCTCCTGAAACGTCGGGCTACATAAATAATTTAATAAATCGCGATAAAATCCGTAAAAGTAGTTTTATTGTAATGCCTATCATTCGCGTAAACTTAAGATTTATCAACCTTATCTATGTGTATGTATAGCTGGCTGGCTTTGTCTTTTATATATTTCCGATTCTATACGACTTTGAGAGTTCAAAAATTTCTTAAAGGCCTACACAATGGTCTGAAAATCGAGCTCCATACTCATTGAAACTTATTGTCAGATATTAATGCTTAGAAATGTCATTATAATTATAATAATATATATATATATAATATATATATATAATAATATATATATAATATATCATTATATTTATCATTATAATTATAATGACATTTCTTCAGGAAAAAACATTTGAAGTGGATAAAAAAAACTGAACAGAACTTATGTGCTGGTACTCACATGACTTATTGTCCCTTATGCGGTACACAAGATGGGATACAATTCTTATGATTTTCGGTACCGCTTTGTATATAGCAAACATTTGACATTTTGAATTTTCGGAATATGATCTTTCATACCTTTGATATACTTAAATAATGTGAACTACCACACGGTAATGTATAATCAAATTGCATCGAGGAGTGCGACAGGGGGATGTTATTTCCGTGAAACTGTTCACTAATGCCTTGGAGGACGTCTTTAAGACTTTAAACTGGGCAGAATGCATTATAAATGTTAATGACGAGTACCTCTCACAACTTTGTTTCGCCGAAGATATCATTGCGTTGGCGGAATCTTTGGAGAGCTTGCAGGAAATGTCGCACAGCATGAATGAATCCTCCCGACATATTGGCCTAGGATAAACTAGGACAAGACAAAGGTCATGTTCAACGAACACGTTCTCCCTAGGCCGGTCAACGTCGACGGTGCTATTCTCGAAGTCGTACACAAATACGTCTACCTCGGGCTAGTATTGCAATTAAGTAGATATCATTTCGAGAAAGAAGCCGATAGAAGGATGCAGTTGGGTTGGGCAGCATTCCGGAAGCTTCGTCACATTCTCACGTCACCTATACCGCTTGAGTGTAGAGCTTGAAGACGAAAGTCTTCAACCAATGGGTGCCCCCGTGATGACCTATGGGGCCGAAACATGGCCTCAAAGTTTAGGCAGAGAAAGTATCCGATATCACGCGACGAATAGGCTTGCTGGAATGGCAATGGGCAGGTCACATAATCAGAAGAACAAATGGCAGATGGACCAGTAACGTTCTGGAGCGAATGCCGCGTTTAGGAAAACGAAGTGTTGCTCGACCGTTCACCAGGTGGGAAGACGGTCTCCGTACAGTAGCCGGTTCAGAATGGATGCGAGTAGCAATAGATCGGTCGCCTTGTCGTTCCTTGAGAGAGGCCTATGTCCAGCAGTGGACCAATAAGGGCTGATAATGATGATGATGACTACAAAATCCCTTTGACAAAGTTACTCATTAAGCAATTACCGACATTGTGTAGTTTTAATTAAGATTTAGTAAGATAAATATTTACATAATGGCAATTGTTAATAAGGGTAGTTATAATATAAATAGTATTTTTAGATTAACTTCACTTAGTACCTCGATCAAAGGTCACTTCAAAGAGCTGTCTCAAAAGTTCTTTGACCGTGCTCTTAATCACAAAAACAAATTGATCGTTCAAATGTCGGAATACGATCCTAATAACGTTGGACACCCACTCCCGTTACCGTCGGCCGAAGCACGTATTGCACGACGCCGACGACGAGATCGCGATAGCAGTAGCTAAGTCCGCCCAAGAACGCAAACACAGAAACAACATGTCACGCATCCGCAGTAAAATGCCAATAGGGCCAGCCAACGGATTACAGTTTTTAGTCGGTAGCAGCTACCTCTTCACGATCTGAGCCCCACACTTTCGGCATCCTCGGGTCTGCTGGATGGTGTATTTTTCTGCTAGAACCAATATTATGTACACCGCTCGTACCGGTCGAGCGAAGAAACCTTACATATAATAATAATAATAATAAATCTTTATTTCAGTCAAAACAGTCCATATAAAATTAAATAAATTACAATTTTATAATGTCTAAAGTCATAATTTTTGTTATTAACATTTACTCTTCATCTATGTTAGTAAAGTATTATTAATTATAATTCATTCTAAGTTCTAGTTCTAGGTTCAAATCTGGTGCTGGTGTGTATATAATTTCATTTTACCCAGAGGGGGCTATTGAGCTTTTGAGCTAATGTGTCGAGAAGAGTGTTGGCGCTGCTTACTAACCTACCTATCGTAGACGCCGTACGTTTACGGATGATCGAGTAGGAATCGTCAAAACGAGCATCCACAAACATAGCAGACGCACTGCAGTATCCTCGCTTGCCCAACACCGCCCTCAGCACATTATGGACACGCAGGGAACCGAGTGTCCACAGACTGCACGCGAAAAAAGCTTGGCAGTAAGCTTTAAACAACGCGAGCTTGACTATACAGCGTGCAAACCTGCGAGCCAACATATTGCTCCGGACCGACAACGCCCTACGCTCACGCTCGATATCCCTTTCATCGTCAAGGCGCACCGTCACAATATGACCAAGGTATCTGAACTCAGCCACTTGCTTCAGGGAAGTTCCACACAATATAAAATCGAAATCCCTTGAAGAGTAGAAAAATACTTTTTTCCTGTGTTGTAGCTGAGTCCATTCTCCTCCGCATATTGCTCGCATATTGTGAAGAGCTTACGCAGACCACTGACAGAGGGGTTTAGTAGAACCATGTCGTCTGCGTAACTGAAGTTGTTCACCGTCGATCGAACAATCCACGCCGGCTCCGCTAAGCCTCTTTATCAGCCGATTCACATACAACTTAAATAGCCTTGGCGATGACAGCCCACAGACACACTACCGCACTCGGAAACGCCTGCTGTCCCTCTCTTGCCGGAAGGTGAG
>JAFELO010000541.1:584340-624576 GCA_017140195.1 Eumaeus atala | reverse complement strand
CGGCCCGCGATTGGGGAATCTTTGCTTTCAGGACGAAACTTATCGTACCGAAAGCTGCCCATCTCTGCCCTCACTGAATTTCTGCCGAGCTTTATCACCTGCCTTAATTATATGTACTCCTGTACTTGCTGTAGTGGTTTGCCGTCCAATGGAATGGGGTTCGGTGTGAGATCGGCTGTCGCCATAATTTTGGTTTTGTCCATGTTTATCTTCAGGCCTATTCGCAGGGACGCATAATATAGCTGTTCTAGCATACGCTGCAGTTCATTGGCGCATTCTGCGATAATGGCTATATCATCAGCATTCTGCGATAATGGCTATATCATCAGCATAGTGCAGGTGATTAAGGTACTCGCCATCTACACTTATTCCCCTGCCAGTCCATTCCAATGTTTTGAACATATCCTCCACAGTATTGGTAGACAGCTTTGATGTAGCGATTTGGTGACCGCCCAGTGTTCTATGGTGTCCAATGCTTTTTCGTAGTCCACGAAAGCTATGTAAAGTGGTTGGTTGTATTCTGCAGCCTTTTGGATCACCTGTCTAAGTGTAAAGATGTGGTCAATCGTTCCAAGCCCCACTTTTTCTTTGGGTTGATATTCATCCAATCTTTTCGTCAAGCGTGTAGTCAGGACTCTGGATAACACTTTGTACACTTGGCTTAAAAGTGAAATAGGGCGGTAGTTTTTAAGGAGGGTCTTATCTCCTTCCTTGTGGAATGACAATGCTGTTTGTCCAATTTTTGGGGATTTCACCCGTGAACAGTACCACGTTGAACAGCAGAATCAGCTCTTTCGTTGCAGCTTTGCCTAATGCTTCCAGTATTTTCACAGAGATGCCATCTTTGCCTGGGGCCTTTAATTTTTTGAGTTGCTTCAGTGATTGCTTCACTTCACACTTTCTAATCTCAGGAATATCTTCCGTATAGTTTCGCTTGATAGGAGCACGTTTAGCGCTTATATCCACTAAAACTGGCTGTGTGATGGTGGAATATAGATCACTGTAGAATTTCTCCGTGATTGGCTTGATCTCCTCCAGGAGACTGTTACTGGTCGGCTTTACGTTATCATCACTAAGGAATTTAGGTCTTTGCTTCCAAAATATCTCTGGAACACCTTCAGTCCCCGATTTCCCTATATGAGCTCCTGAATTTTGAGAGCGTTCCTGTTACGGATTTCACGCGTTAGAGTTTTATGAATGTTTCTATTTAGTTCACGGTGTACATTACTATTGAAATCATCAGCTGCTACCTTACGCCACTGTTCCGTCATGTTCCTCACGTTGTCTGAAATCCAGAGTTTGGGTATTTTTACTCGCGCAAAATATTCTCCTGCTTTACTAATGAGTACCTCTGTAAAGCGGGTGTATTTTGCTTGGAGGTCATCTTCGAAATGTTCAATCGCTGTTCTTCTTAAGGCCTCTTCGAGAGATTTTTCAAGCTTTTCGATAATGCCACCTGGAATACACAAGTTGCTCAGCTGTTGTTGTACAAGTTCGGCTCTTTCGAATTTGGTGTTCAGAGCTATCATGCCTCGAACCAGTCTGTGGTCGCTGCCTATCTGGAATCGGTTAAACGCTGTGACATCCGTGAAGATGTGTTTGAGATTATAAAATCTGTCTCCTTTCCGGGCTCACCCATGTCCACTTTCGTTTAGGCTTCTTCTTGAAGTAAGAGTTCACTACAAACAAGTTGTGCCCTGCAAGGTTCCGTGCGGCTTTTTCTTTTATTTATTTATGTAAGTTTTCTTGAATATATGTATGTAAGTCTGTCTGTGTATACGGCAGCTTCAGAGATATGCCTCCGAAAATATTTACGGATTTTCATCATGTCTTTCTAATTAAAAAGGGATAAAAGGGTTACGCAAAGATGTGGCTGCTATGCAACAACGATGCGACCTAAATACATTATAACAACGCACTATGTCTGGAATATAATATTCTGATATAAAAAAATATTTCGCTACGCAAGAATAAATGGCGGCGAAGTGTTCGTTACGTGCGGTTTGCGATGTAAATAACGCTGACGCGTCACTCCTGCCCACTTCACTTTTTCAAATTTCCCAACGAATGAGACTTATAATTAAAATTAACAGTAAGCAAGCTTTTCGCAACGTGTGATAAAAGTAAGAAAAAAATGAATTTGTGTTGGGTGAGCTTTTGTTCAAGAAAAAACCTCCTTATCTCTTAAAGGCCGGCAACGCGACAAAGCGAACAATTGCGGATGTGTTTGGGCTTTAGTGATCACTAACAAGTACGTAAACCAACTGCTAGTATACCTCCTATGCTAATAAAAGGTTAAAAAGAGCATAGCGGCACTTCGGTAGTGCCAACAGAAGTGATTACTGGAAAAAATGCCCAATGAACCTAAAGAAGCGTTCACTTCAAAAATAATATTAATTTATTGTATTGTATTTATTTTGAATACTTACGTGCAATAATTAATACAGGATACGTCTAAAACCAACCCAGCATATCTCTTCCCATCTGCTGGAAAAGAGAGGGGTCTGTCCCCCTCTCGTCTCCCTAATCTAGGAGACACAAAAGTCTAAGCTAGTCCGAAGAACTGTAGGGGCGCATGCAATAGCGTCGCCAAAAGTAGGAGGTCACCCCGAAAAAAAAATACTTATTGCACATAAATATTTTATAAAATAAGTATTTAGTATTCACATGCATGGGACTAGACGACGATGTCGATAGCGGTGTCGCGAGTCCGAAAATGCCCAAAGCGCTAAAAGAAGTTTAACTTAAAAAAAAAAACAATAATAAAAGCGTGCTCTATAGCAGCCGAAAAATGTCGGCTCGACCGGGGAAGTATCTCTTGTTCACATTATATTGCCGTAAAGTAACAACTTCGTTGTTGCATTTTGTACCGTTTGTGAGTAGCCGTTAGCCCATTGGTGGGGAGGAGAAAAGGAGGACAACGCATCTGCATAGCAATTATAGCATATAGCAAATAAAGAACAAACAGGTCACGTAGCTTAAAAAAATTGAACACCCACTGTAATTTATATTCGTGGTGAAACTTTGATGTCTTTCCACACACCTTTGGAAGTATTTATAACACGTGACTCCTTTACGTATAATTAATCAGCACAATCTACGTAACGTAGTTTAATCTAAATATAAATAATAATAAATTAAATGTTATAGATTTGATCTCATTTTTAACAAGATTTGCTGAAAAGGTGGTTTAAATTATTTACGTCCGCGGCAGAAAACTTGCAATTTTTAAATAATCTTATATTGCTTATACATTAAATTCTCGTGCCACAGTGTTAGTTATCTTACTCCTTCGAAACGGCTTTACCGATTTTTATAAAATTTTATATGCATATTCAGTGGGTTTGAGAATCGGCTACTATCTACTTTTCAAGTGATAAGGGCTGTTCACTCTTAGTTTTTTTGTGTTTACATACAGTGATAACAAATACACTTTATGTCAAGCTTGGAGAATACTATCTATATTCCATACTAATAATATAAAGCTGAATAATTTGTTTGTTTGAATGCGCTAATCTCTAGGGCCGTAATTCTTTTTGTGTTGAAGAGTCACGTTTCATCACAATTTCTTTAATAAATGGCATAACAAAGTTCTGGCTCATAATTGTATCGACATCGGAGGTTTTTTTTTTATATTGGGTACTTATTATATAAAAATACTATAACGGATATCATCGCAGTTTATTCGTAGTCGTATATTTGACAAGTAAACTGCGATAACATCCGTTAAAAGAGTTCACAGTTCACATTCGTGTAAACTTAAGAAATCATTATTGGATAGTACCTTCTTGGAGACGATTTAAGAGGGCATTAGAAAAATATAAGATGTGAAACCATATGAACAGTGCATAACACCAGCGATTTATCGCGCTTACGTCGTTTGTTCCATCTGAATAATTTTCTTATGAGTATATACTCCTATATATATATATAATAAATATATATATATATATATATATTATATATATATATATGTGGAGATTAGTTCGCGTGTTACGCCAGTGGCTCGAATCCCGCCTAGGCCATGGAAGTTTATATATGTATTATATGTATTTCTATAATAAAAATCCTAAAAAGATTTCTTTCTCGATAGGCTACGTTATTCTGCGTGCGTTCAGTATAGAAACTACTATATATACGACCGGCTGGCTGAGCTGGAAACATGGCTTTTAGTCCGCGTGTTACGCCAGAGGTCGCGGGTTCGCATCCCGCCTAGGTCATGGATGTTTATAAATGTATTATATGTACTCGTATAATAAAAATCTGTATGAGGGGAGTAAAACACCCATGTATATATATTTAAGAAAAAAGAAGTAAGACAAAATTACCACAGATAGAAAACTATGTGAATTAAAACTGATGCTGCAGCATAGCACAGCGATAGCAGCAGGAGCATGGCATCCTTATAAAAAACGATATTAAATACATTTCCGCTGTCTCGTATCTGCAACACAAGTCCTTACAGTACTTACCACAGGACTAGGCTAACTTATTGTAATAAGTCCACAGATATTATTATTATTGTATACGTTGCAGAGACAGTCCAATGTATATTATAAAATTTCTTCCATTTGTAACATACTAATCATGGTAACTAGAGCACAATTCCTTAGGGAGAAACCTTAGCTTATCCGTCAACGCATTATGAAAATATTATACCTGTAAAGTTGAGTGCGTTTTTTTCTTATAAATATAATATTCGAGTAAGCATTGCCTCTTGCTTAATTAATTATTTCTTATTGCGGTTTTTATATGATTACATGTTTAATCAAAGTTCCGCTAATTGTTAATATTAGATGAGTAATGTATGTATTATATAATATATGCTTTGAATCTAGTTTTAAACTAGTATCATCATCTCTTTGTGATTGTGCGATGTAATATATATACAATATACATAATTAAAAGATTCTTATATTACATATTATATTCGACCTCTGGCGTAACACGCGGACTAAAGGCCATGTTACCAGCTGAGCCAGCCGGTCGTTTATATAGTAGTTTCTATACTGAACGCACGCAGAATAACGTAGCCTATCAAGGAATAAAATAAGGAAATAAATATTTAATATGAATCGAACGTAAACGTGATATAACGAAAGTGAAGAGACAAGAAGACGTCCGATTAGAAATACCACAGAATTTAGGCACGCATCATCCAAAGTTACGATGAAAGTTACTTATTAACTAAGTAGATCGGTAACGAAGGACTGAACCCTGACATCGCTAGCCGTATAGTCGGAATAAAAAATTAATTGATCTCCATAATTGATATCTGTTTTTGAGTGACGTAGACGGTACTCTGTAGCCTACACGGGGTCATCACAACGAGTTCGCCTGTATATCCGACAGAAATACATCAGCCGTGTTATAATAGAAGCAAAAAATCATCATCGAACCTATTGTCATCATTAATGATCATTAAAAGTTCTACGAGTGAATGTAAGTTGTAAAACAATGGAGTCCCATTGCAGCCCTCGGCTAATAACGACTCGCACTTGATATCCAATAAATTAAATTCCACCCGTACCAAATGTCGTTGTGGTGTGGAAATTAGCCAGCTACCATTGTTTAAAAAATATATGGCGTATCGAAATTTGGAGGGGTTATATAGGGTTCATCTATACACATTATAAAACAAAGCCAGTAAATACTATCTGTATATCATTGATTTTCTAAAAAAAACACTGAATATGGATTTAGCGTTGGAAAGGAAATCCCGAGGAAAGTTTTATTGTATGATTTGGTTGGTATTTTGTAAACTGCTACAAAATGATGTTGTATGATTTTAAAAATTTAATAATTAAGAGTCATACTCCATACATGTAACTCAGGGATGGTGGGGGAGGGTTTTTTTTTTCGGTCGGACCTACTACTGGTTGGCGGCGCTGATACTCCAGGCTCAACAGTTCCACTGACTAGCGAAGACTTTTGTGTCTTCTGGTTTTGGGGAGACGATAGGGGGACAGACCCCCCCTATTTTCCCGCAGATGGGAAGAAATGTACCGGATTTTCTGTGGGGATAATGTTTATTTTTGGGACCGAAAGGGGAGACGGTCCCCTTCCCCACGCTAGTGGGACGGCGCGCGTACGATATCGTTTAAAATGCGGTGTCGTGGATAAGGATGGGGGAGGGCTTATATCATGGACGAGTCCTTGAAAGTGCTGAAAATGGGGTTTATAGAAAAGCTTTTTGATCATACTAAAAAGTGAGATATTTGCTTCTACATACCATGTTTAAATTAGGATTGTAGAATTCAACAAAAACTTGGTACGTAAGTTGCTTGAACAAAATCGATATGATAATATAAGATATATAATATAACCCTTAACAGGCGAGCCTGGCTTCCCCAGGGTAACTTTTTTAGTTTATCTCAAATAGTTGCCTAGTTTTCTATTTTAGTTCTAGATTTCACCTCATCATGATCTAACGTGTATATTGTTAAATATTAATTATTATTGTAACGAAATATATTTGTTATCTTGCAGATCCGCACCACACCACAAAAAAAAGTTTCATCTACTGATGAATCAATAAAAATTTCATGTTTTAAACAGCAGTGTGAACATACTGAAATATACGATTATCATATTATATATTGCATTTTGAACTGTTAATTAATCTTTAAATAGGCTTCTAAATTTAAAAACCCACATAAGCTTTTGAACCTAAACATCGGAAGCTCAATATTCATCTTTCCAATTAAAATGAATTACTGTAATAATAGATATGGACTCTCCTTTCATATTGCGCAAAATGAGTTGACCTCGATGTAATTCTGGATCTCATCTCACCATTTTAGCTAAATAATTACCTTAAAATATTTGTTAAAAGCGAGTTATAACCTTTTAGGCAGATTTTGGAGAGCATTCCAACGGATACGTAAACATAGAAAGGAAATTATTTTAGTGCTTTTACAAATAAAAAACTAGAGATACCTTAATAATATTCAAATATTCAAGCCCGGAGTGTAAATTTTTGTTTGACTACCTTTTTATTAATCATCATCATCATTATCAGCCTTTACCGGTCCACTGCTGGACAGAGGCCTGTTTCAATGAACGACAAGACTTGGTGTTCTGCCTTTTCATTGACTCAATATAACAAATAAAACGTAATAATTTTCTGTGTCTTTTTAACTCAAATAATGATGTTAAGATTCGTATGAATCTAGCTGAGATGATGCCCCGTCAGTGCGGAGTCTATCAGTCACATATCAATAAATATTAACTACGTACCTAGGAAAAGTCAGCGATTGCACCCGCGGGGTTTCAGTGCATTTTCGGTTAAGTTGCGAGTCCCACACACTCTATCAAATTCCAGTATCAATGACAGTGTACCGAACACTTTTGTGTATGATTTGCACTTCTGATCTGCCCCAGTATCCTCCGTGAGTATCACTTGCCGGAATGCTACCTTAACAAATTATACATTCAAACATTCCTCGGAAATCTCTCTATCCCATTCGTGAAAACAGCATGAAAATCTGTTCCGTAGATTCTTAGAATTTCGATCACGTACAGACAGACGATTAGAACAAGAGAGAGAAATACATAAAAAAAATTGACGACCCTAAATTATATTATACACATGACGGAAAATCAAATAATATATATATATATATATATATATATATATATATAATAAGTTCCCAAATGTTGTCGAACTCCTCAAAATCTACTGAGCTGAGTTTCATGTAGTTTTCTTTCTTGAACATAGCTATTTCCGAAGTAGGTTTTAGTGTATAATTTAATCATGCGTGAAGCCAAGGCGGACTAACAAAGTTAATGGTTATACAATATCCACATTTTATATTAAATATAATAGTATTTTGTTTTATTACAATAGTAATTTGTTTTATTAGTGTGCGTTTGAAAAATTCTCGAACGAAAATCTATATAGTTTACTCAGTAAAGTAGTCAAGGCCAAGATTTGGCTTTGACTTTAGATTTCTGTCTATTTGTTTATTCATATGTGACGACGAGGTTGACATGACTCGAACAGCATTTGTAGAGCATGCGAAGGGTGTCATCTGGGGCAGCGCCTGTAGACAGACTGTGACCCAGTGACCTCAATCCGAGGCAGCCAGCGCCCAACTGTGGGAAGTGCAATGGTCACGTTCTTCAAATATATTTATATGTTGCAATATCACATTAGTGCCAATTTTTTTTGCATAGAAGTGAACGAGAAATCGGAGCGATTATAAAAAGATTAATTTAAAGATACGTAGTACGTAGGATCAGGCCCTTGTAAGGGATTGTGTCACAGATTACAATAATTAAAGGGTCGATGTTATCTATACTTATTATAAAACAAAGTTCCCAAATTATCTGTCCAAATAAGATCAGTTGCCTCAAAATCTACGGAACAGATTTTCATGCTGTTTTCACAGATGGGATAGAATGATTTTCGAGGAAGGTTTGAATGCACTGTTAGGATAGCATTCCGGCAAGTGATATTCACGTGGGTAACTGGGGCAGATCGCTAGTGCAAATCATACTCAACAGTGCTTGGTACTCCCTCGCTCACTTTTCTACTATTTTTTGGTAGTAACAAAAACCAACATTCTATAGCTATAACGTCCGAATGATATTTTATAATCTTCAACTGGAAACATGAATTTGGTAATAGTTGTTACTTCATACCCAATGTAACATGTACCAATGTTAATTAAAGATTGCCTTAGTGGTCTAGTGATAAGCGCTTCTAAATGCCTTAGTGGTCTAGTGATAGGCGCTTCTAAATGCCTTAGTGGTCTAGTGATAGGCGCTTCTAAATGCCTTAGTGGTCTATTGATAGGCGCTTCTAAATGCCTTAGTGGTCTAGTGATAGGCGCTTCTAAACGCCTTAGTGGTCTAGTGATAGGCGCTTCTAAATGCCATTCGGGTGGTCCAGGCTCTATCTCCAGTCCATGTACCAATGAGTTTTTCCAAATAAAGTACATTTTCTTAGTGCTCTTACTGTGAAGGTAAACATCGTGAGGAAACCCGAACCGGTGTATACGAATTCGACCTAATCTAGAATTGTGCTTGGTCTTCCTTCTGGGTTGCACATGTCAGATGGCAGTCGCTCTGTTGAAAACTGGTGCCATCATCAAATCCCCTAATTTAGGTAGCCGACCCCGGTATCATCTGATAGAAGCGGGATAAGTCCAGGACAAAGATAAAGTAAGTAAGTTCTCCAAGTACTTTTGGCACACTTCCCTATGTTCTATTCATTTGGATTATATGAAACTTATGTAACTATGATGTAAATACTCGTACAATAATATGGTTTACATGAATTGGTAAACTGCGCCACTTTCTGTGGTATTGTTATATTGTGCCTACATATCAACAGAAATCCCATTGGGTACATGTGCTAATAGACGTACCCATTGCGATTTGTGTTATATATATATATATATATATATATATATATATATATATATATATGTAACAGAAATCGCAATATATACATAACTATAAACCTTGAAGATTATGGGGACTAGCGCTAGGAATAAACGCAATGGTTTCTTCTGTGACACATTATATCTATACAAGTTAGATCCTGACATTTGAGCTTCATAGTTTCGTATACACTTTGTCTGTATAGCATAACTCGTCAATTTTCATATAATAAAGAGCAAAGTAATCCATTGTATTTTGCGGCGTATGTACCTAATCACATTTCTTAAAACCCTCTCCTCCTGCTGAGCTAATTAAATACATGTTGTATAATAGGGTAAAATACAAAATGACCCTCTACAAATGTGCATAAATTTGCCTAGTTACAGATATATGTTTTCAATAATCACACGAGCGAGAACTCAATAATTAGAGAGTTGGGAATTATCGACATAACGGAAACTCTCAAGTTATGTTCCGTCAGTGTCAAGTTACTCGGTACCGGTGATTGTTGCTGTCATACCCAACATACAACCGAATAACCGGAACTTTCTCAAACATCTGTGAACAACGTAACGTAGTAGTTACAAAATGTCGCAGATACTTGTAGTGCGTATCTCTGTTCGGATATAAATAAAGTTAACGGAAAATACGTACTATAAATGTTTAAATACTGCGTGTCTGGAAGAGACCGCTTGTAGCGGTAAGACCGCCTTTCGTTACTGTGCCTAGTCCTAATAAAATAAGATATTGACTTGACACTAGGTGCGAAATAAAGTATTATTACTATTATTACTGTAGAGGTGAGACCATAGTCAATATCTATGATGTAGCCTATAGAGCAATCTAAGACTTTAAAAACTGCATCAAAATAGCATATTTAGTTGCATTTAGACAATTAGTAGAATTATTTTTAGATACAAACCGTGGCCATGCCAGAAAAGAACCCAAGAAGAAAATTATTATCAGAATAATTATTGTGTAGTTGTGAATTACATTCGTTTGGGGGGGGGGGGGGTTTAATTTCTATTCATATAGATAAGTCTCATATGATAACAGAAATAATTACAAATGAAAAGATTTTTAATTACAATTTCAATTCAACATTACATTCATTCATTTCTTTTATAGCATAAAGGGCCAAATGAGCAATCGAAGCCTTTTTATGACTACCGACGCCCATGGACATTCGCATGATAGTTACGCAGATGCGTTGCCCTCCTATCGTCGTCGTCCCCTCAATGGGCCACCGGATATTCCAAACAGTACGAAACACGACAGTGACGCTGCCACTTATCGCCGGTATCAAGTGAGCGAGAGGTACCTCCCCGGTCGTGTCGGCCCAATTCCGTTGCATAGGTGTGTGTGGGATCATGTACCATGCATAGCACTACCTCCTCCTATGCGGCATGGCGCTCCTTCTTCCAAGAAATCATTTATTTATTGATTGCGGTTATATATTGCTTCCAAGCATTGATTTTAAAAAAATCCAAGATGCACAGTCAGCTTCTCAAAACCGTCCGTATGAAAAGCTTACACAGTTTAAAATTTTGCACCTTAAAATGGCTTAAAATCATGCGTGTCAGGAGAACTCTCCAAAAAATATGTTAGTGTACGATCCCGGACTCTTTAGAATGACAGTTCAATATGAAATCATGTATCTTGTATTTTTTAAATCAATGCCTCCAAGGATGAACATCCTTACGTCCAGTTTTATTATAGAATTTTTCCAGGATAACAAGGTCTTGGTCGACCAAAGCTATAGTCTTATTAAATGCGACCGGTCGCTATCCAGCTTGGAGACCGCGTTTAAGAACCATCCACAGTAACTATTACGCCCTAAGCTACAGTAACAATGATGACCTTCCTTCCCCTTATTCCCAAAAAATTCAGCGTAGCTATTTTGACCATGTATTTTTATTAAATTAAAATTACTACATATGTTGTGTATTTAATATGGATCTAAATTACCCTTAACAGTTTACCATCAACGGTTCAAATTTAACACTTTGTCTTCTTAGTCAAGTGGCGATAAGAGGTAGTGCCGTGCTACATTGCAGCTGAATTGGGCCCGCATGACCGGAACGCCTCTCACTTACATACCATCGCCATGATTTGATAGCCATCATGTTCCATTCCGCGCGATTTCTGTTAAGCCGGTGATCCGTTGGAAGAGAGGAGGAAAAGATCGGCAAGACCACCATAATGCGGATGTTATATCTCGTTATGACCATAATAATGCAAATGCTATATCTCGCCATGACCACAATAATGCGGATGTTATATCTCGCCATGACCACAATAATGCGCATGTTATATCTCGCCATGACCACAATAATGCGGATGTTATATCTCGGCATAACCACAATCTTGCGGATGTTGATGGGAGTCAAAAGGCGTCAAATCCTCTTTTGTTCCCGTATACTATAAACAACAACCTAAGTCATTTATGACCAAGAATTTGAAATATAGATATTGGAAAGAAGAAATTACTAAAGTTAACACTATTTAATACTATTAAAGACCTAGGAGTTAACAACTTAAACAAACACCAATGTTATCTATATTCCAATAATATCCTTTTACGCGTTAATGTAGCGGAGCAGCCGTGAAATGGGAAAAGTATGGTTTCTTTTTATCTAGAAGCCTTTTGTAAGCTTTTTGTAATATTTCATTTGGCGATCGGACTGTAGCGGCGCTGTCCCGTAACTTAAAAATATCAGGGATATTAAAACGATATCTTTTATACTTTCCACAAGTTGTGTTTTTGTATATTTCCTTTATGAAATTTTATAAACACTGACGTTTGTTTGTGGAGTCACAATGGATAACTTTTATTGTACCTTAACTACAAAATATAGGACAGTACCGTTTTGTGTAATCTAGATTTAGGTCATTTTACCCAAAGACAGCATAGAATGCTGATAAAGAAAACGCTTTAAATCCATAAAGATTGTCTCAGCATAGGTACTAGGACAGCAACAACATCTTCACGCTTATTTCCTTATGGCTTAAGGTATAGAGAACGGAGCGCCTAAACACTTGCCCTACCTCTTCCACATTCATATTCCTTTGTAGTATAATAATAATAATGTCTGGACCTAGCACACCACGGTAGCCTAGCCCTGTGCTATGTAACGTAGGGACTTGTGTTACAGGTATTAGAAAAAAGTAATGTAATTCATATTTTTATAAATGTAAGAAATTGAATGTATTCAAGATTTTTGTAGTAGAAATACATATATAAACATCCATGACCTAAGCGGGATTCAAACCCGTGAACTCTGGCGTAATATGCAGACTATCCGCCGAGCTATCAGCTGAGCCAGCCGGTCGTATGTATAGAACTTACTATACTGAACGCACGCAGAATAACGTAGCCTATCAAGGAATCTGCTAAAGCACTAGCATCACCCCGCGGTCTCGTCCGCATAACTACGGTCCTGTTAGTCGTAGCATACGTATATATTTATTTATTTATTAGTATAAAAACATGCCCGTAGAGGCATTACAGTGGCCTAATTCGTCTCAACATGCGACATAAAAAATAAAATAAAATAGGTAAATAGATATCTGATATCCTTCCTCGATTAATAGACTATTCGACATAAAAATAATTTTTCAACTCGGGCTAGTCGGGCCAGTAGTTCCTGATATTAGTGCGTTTAAACAGAGAAACAAACTCTACAGCTTCATATTATTGGTATCTAAGATACATATCCATTTGCGGCTAACACGAGTCTTCAACCAATGCGTTTTCCCCGCGATGATCTACGGGACCGAAAGATGGCCTCTTAATTTAGGTCTGGTCCGCAAGTTTGCGGCAGATCAACGGGCTAATCAACGTGCTATGTTGGGTGTTTCTTTGCCCGACAGAATTCGTAACGAAGTCATAAGACATAGCACTAAAGTGTCCGATATCACGCGACGAATAGGCTCGCTGAAGTGGCAGTGAGCTGGTCACAAACTCAGAAGAAGAGATGGCAGATGGGATGGGCCAGTAAGGTTCTCGAGTAGATGCCGCGTTTAGGAAAACGAAGTGTTGGTCGACCGTTCGGATGGATGGGAGTAGCAGGAGATCGGTCGCCCTGGCGTTCATTGAGAAAGGCCTATGTCCAGCAGAGGACCGATAAGGGCTGATAATGATGATGATGAAGATATATATCACTCTTGCAGCGCCCCGCTACTTCGGTCATATGAGACATAATGTGGTTTCATATCCTATGTAGCATCCGTAACCAAAGGATTTGGATCAGGAACTGCCCTGGCAAATAAGTAATTGCATTACAACTGTTATATAACAGTCAAAAACCACGTGCAAAATTATTTGTATTTATATAGCTCATGTATTATTCCGGTACAAAAGCTACAGTAGCTATAGCTGAGTAACAAATATCCTAACCTTAAAAATACTATCATTACACCGCGGCTTCGCTCGCATTGAAGTAACCGATCTAAAAAACATCCTATTCTAATACCCCGAAGAATAAGTGTGCAAAGTTTCTAGGTAATCCATTAACTAATGTGGCGTGAAAACGAAACAAACAAACTTAGATCCACAATTATAATGTAACCAAGAATTTTGTAAGAGGTAATGCCATGCTGCATTGCAGCAGAATTTGGCTGGCACATCCGGAGGCCCTTTCGCTCACATGATACCGGCGTGAAGTGACACCTTTAGTGTCGCGTTTTGAACAATTTGCGAGTAGCCGGTGGCTCATTGGGGGGAGAAAAAAAAGAGGGCGACGCAACGGCATAGTATTTATGCGGATGTTCATGAGCGTCGGTAGTCGTGAAAAGGTTACCATTGCTCGTTTGCACCCTAATACTATAAAAAATAGTAGGCATCAGTACTTATCTTATCGTCTGTGTGACCTCACAAAAAATACATTCTAGTCTAGGTGCGAGAGAGACGACCGATTTCATTCCCTAATGATTTTAAAATTTCTCATAAGTGAAAACGTGACAAATGCATCTGTGGCGATCCGAATATATCCTATATTCAGATGGTCATTTTTATGGAATGGCGAATAAACGGTGATAGAAATAAAATTGATCAATATTTGTATTACATCCAAAGTAAATTAATTTAATACAAGATCGAATTAAGGCCTCAATTGAAGAAGTCCCCTGGGACAAGAGATGATAGCGCTGACGATGAAATGAAAGATGAATTGCAGAAAGTGATTGAATGACAGCACATCGGAAGCACTAAACGTATAAATTCACGCGATGTGTATTAATCATCGCAGCGCACTTTCAATTACATCTGGTAATGTTCGAGTGACATCCATCACATCCATTCGGGTTAACGAGAAAAATGTTGAATATATCGACAGGTTTTGTTGTTGGCTCATAGCAGATATCAAATGAAACGCTCATGTGTATGTGTGTGTATATGTACGTGTGCTTATAAAGCGGATGATCCGCTTCGTTGTACATCTTTTCTCCATGACCGCTCTAAGCCGACGGTTACGACTTCCATAAATATGTGTGCCTATGCATTATTTGTCTGCGTAGGACGTAGGTCTAATTTCTTGGCGTTTTCGAGCCCTCCTAAGCCCTTTCGTCAACGAATACGACTTAAAGGTCTTCAAGAAAACACCTATTTCCTAAAAGCCGGCAACGCATCTGCAAGAAGCCTCTTCTTGCAAAAGTCTATGGGTGACGGTAGTAATTAATCATCTGCCCATTTGCCCCTATCTTATTAAAAAAATGTTCTACTCGTATATACCTAATGTGAAACAAAATATTTATGATACACAATTTGTTTAATTTACTTTAAGTTAACATTATTTTTACTCCATCATCATAGTTCTTATTTTTTCATTTATTATCTTAAATCATAAATACTAAACAATCCAACTTACATTAAACATGTATATGTTTGTTTGTATGCGTGTTATTCTTTCATCCAAAAACTACTGAACGCATGAAATTTTAGTCTGCAGAAACGTAAAAATAATTTCATCCTAGGATAGCCTTTGTGAGAACGCGAGGTACGGCTAGTAAAATATAAGTTGGCCAAAAATTACTGAGGTTTGTAAGAAATTTTGTTATCGCCATATAGGCAGAAAATTATGATAAATATGGATATCTATGGATAGTTCCACATAGTGAAGTGTCACGTGAATGTAATATTTACAATTGCCGCTAAGCTGCTATTATAATGCTCGTAATGTTCATCACTTTTTTATCAAACCAACCAGTTCAACCAGTTCTGGATGAACTGGGAGGGTGTGTCGGACTCGCCACGGGGGTGGCCCCCCCTACCAACAAAAAACCACTGCGAGAGCCTTCGGTCGATGTATTGGAGTGCCCCGGATCTATCAGCAACAGGACACTCCAGCGACTGGCCGATCTCAAGTAAAGGACGGTCTTCTTCTCATTGCTCCGTTGCTGCCGAATCGGGCTGGCGTGAGCGTGGAGATGGAGATCGCTTACGCTCACAAAATACCGGCATAAACTTGAAGATTCTGCTGGCATGTATGGTTTGCGAGATGCCCGAGGGGATAGGGGGACGGACAGAGCAATTGAATAATCAGTCAAAACTTGCGAATATTTATAGACGTCGGCAGTCACAAGATGGTTCCGATCCCTCTTCTGAAATGCCATCAAATTTTTTTGACTGGTTTTCGATACCTTTTCTATTTTTGACGCGGGGAAACGCATTTACAAGCCATCACTGGCCTTGGGTGGGGTCGAGTAGTGTGTGGGGCTCATTATAATGGCGAATACCCACAAAAACCACCGCGACCGCCATCAAAGCCGCCTTTGATGAGGTGTCCCGGAACAACAAATCATGAGGGCACCTCTACGGCTAGACAGTCCAAAGAGACCGATTCCACCTCAACATATGAGGTTGTCCAGGTCTACAGGACAACTCCACTTACTTTGGGACAGTGCAAAGGGGTGAGGTTCCCATCCTCGCCCCTTGCCCCTTGCGTAAAGGTTTAGTTTGCTCTTATATCCCCTCTTGTTGTAAGATACAAAGAGCGCCTCCTTCCCCTGGTCTTTAGTCCCTTTTTCTTATAAGAGGTGTGCAAAAAGCATCTTCCTCGCTTCAATTGGCTTTGCCTGGGTTCTCTCCATGCTACTGAGCCAAGACAATGCTTGAACCATGGTGGGACTGGTTTTCTCCAACCGCTGCAGTAACACTAGGGTGAAACGGTCTTGTAATATATTCTGCAGTAAAAAACGTCAATTGGATGGTCCTCGGTGATGATGAATAAACAATAAACTGTGAGCATAAATGAAAGTAGAAAAATTACGTTTGAAAGGCAAGCGCCGCTTTGAACTCGCCATCTTTACAAGTTTCTCGAGGAGTGCCCAGCCTGTGGTCTGTGACATCGTTATATAATTTTAATTCAACTTAAGCGAACTAGTGGCTAGCAAAGACCATTACCCCATTAATTTAATTTTTAAAGTGCTAGATATTGAAGTCAACTCACAACCCTGTAAGGATCATTGCCAGTTGCATTGGGCTGTAGGATGGCGTCATCTACTGCTGAACACAGGCCTCACCTATAGTGCGCCACAGGTAGGCATGTCCAACCACAAACGTGATGTCCCGGGTCGGATCATACAAAAAGTACTATTAGTTTTTTTCTAAAATTGTAACATACCTGTCCAGAGTTAGGAATTTTACGGTGTTACATCCACGTGCGACGAAGAGCACGTTAAGCCGCCGGTCATGCGCGTGATTTCTCTCCGGTTGTGTCGGATTACCGTCCCATCGGAATAGGAGGATGAGGGAATAGGGAGTGGTACTTGTGTCTGCGCAAACACTTGTGAATTATAATATGTCCTGCGCAGGCTTTTCTCAATTGAGATGGGCGCTGTAGCCGAAATTCGGCTAGAACGACATTATTATTATTATTTAGAAATTTTATTTTCACTCTTCTATAGAGGTACGAATTATACCACAAGCACGGGCTTACGCCAAGTACTTAAATTATGTGATAAATTACTATATGAATTTAAATTGCATGGTCCTTGCCCATAAATTTTCTTACAATTCTGCAAGTATTTAGTATGGTCGCTTTTTGTAGAAGAGTATGTGGATCTGGGAATATTTAGAGTTTTGAGACTAGTGTGTAACGTTAACGGTATGACTCCTGTAGAGGAAATTGTTATTGGAACCGTTTTGACGGTTTGTACACGCCATTGTGATTTAATTTCTAAGGCCAAGTCTGTGTATTCTGTGATTTTTTCAGTGTGTGTTCTTTTAAGATTATGCGTATTCGGGATGGCTATATCGATAAGATAAACAATTTAATTATTTTTATCATACAATGTTTTATCGGGTCTATTGAAGTGTATTGGCTTGTCGGTAATTCTTTTTCTGTCCCAGTACAGTTTATGTTCTGTTGAATCCAATACGGTTTGAGGTTTGTATTTGTAATATGTAGTTCTGTGGTTAGTTTATATTTGTATGCGAAGCATTGGTGTATTATTGCTGCTACCTGATCATGGCGGTGTTTGTAGTCTGTCTGTGCTAGCGATTTACAGGCACCCGTGATATGCTGGATTGTCTCAGAAGAACTGTGGCAATATCTGCAGTTATCAGTTACAAACGTGTCTAATGTGTTTCCTGTAATTCTGTGTATCTATTACCTGATCCTGGATAGCCATCATAAACCCTTCCTTTTCTGGAAACAGTCATCTGTGTATTAATAATGCGTTGGTGTTTAGTTAAATCTGTTTGGGACCACTTGATTATACCAAATGAATATGTAAGGATTGGGATTGCATATGTATTAATGGCTTTATTAGTATTTCGTGAGTTCAATTGTGTTTTAAGTATTTTGTATATTCGGTCCCTGAAATTTTGAGTAAGTTTATTTTTTGTATCTCGTTGATGTATTTGTTCTGTTTGGTAATAGCCTCAGTATTTATATCCTGTTTCATAATTCACTTGTCCTACTTGTTCCCCATTTTTTAGTGTAAGTCTTGTTCTCAACTTTGCCTCTATGAATAGATTGTATTTTGCATTTATCAATGCCAAATTCCATGCGTATGTCATTCGAGAACTCCTGTGTTACATCTGCTAATTCGTGTAGTTCAGTTAAATTGCTTCCATAAAGTTTTATATCATCCATGTACAATAAATGTTATCACATTATCATGTGTGGTACGTGTCATGAAATTTTATTTGGAATCCTACATTTGTGTTATTGAGAAGGTTTGATAGTGGGTTGAATACTATACAGAACCAGAGAGGACTCAGTGAGTCGCCTTGGAAGATGCCATGACGGATGTTGATTTTGTCTGTTTGTATTGTCTTGCTGCCGTTACAAAGTTTAAGGGTGGTATTCCAAATCTGCATAGTTTTTGATAAAAATGATATAAGCGTGGGGTGAATTATGTAGTGTTTTAGTATGTAAATAAGCCACGAGTGTGGCACAGAATCATAAGCTTTTTTGTAATCTACGTACATAGTGTAGATATTTCTTTGCTTCTGCTGTGCCTGTTTGGATGCTACTGTGTCGATGATAAGTTGCTCTTTACATCCTTGGCTTAATTTACGGCATACTTTTTGTTGCTCAGCGAGTAACTGATTCAAATTTATGTGTTTCTATAAGAGGTGACTAATGCAAGAGGTTATTATTTTATAAATATTTTGAAGACAAGTAATTAGTCGGTATTTAGAGGGATTTTTGGTATCTGTAAGATCTTTAGGTAGCATGTAAGTAGTTGTATCGTATAAGGTGGCATATGGTTTGGGTTTTGTAAAAAGTTATTAATATGTGTTAGTAAAAATGAGTGAGTACTTGTGAGTTTCTTGTACCAATAATTATGGATTTTGTCTGTTCCAGTCTCATTCCAGTAAGGGTTTTGGCTATTACTGAAGTCAGTGTGACCATATCAATAGCATCGAATACCATTTCTGGTATATTTTGAAGTGCGTGTTGGTTTTCGGCGATCCAATTACTATTGTTGTGAGTTACTGGGTTAGACCATATGTTAGTCCAGAATCCGTGTAATGCTTCTGGAGTAGGCATTTCTATAAGTGAGGTATAGCTTGTGTTATTCGTAGTTAAGGTTCTATAAAATTCTTTCCCCTTTGTGCAGAACATCTTGTTTTGTGTTTTCCTTAGTGTAAAACGGCGAAAAAAATAATTTGTAACGGCGCAGTCGGCTTGCTAGCTTTTGCTTTAAAGTGTCAATGAAATGGGAAATCTCTGTACTGTCAGGTTTATGTTGTGAGTGTATTCTATATTGCAGTTTGTTGCGTTCAAAGTGTTCCCTAAGTGAGCTGGTCGTGTTTCCCCGTACGTAGTGTATAAGTCTACCGATATCTGCTCTTAGGTTGGTAATTCTTCTTTCAAGACGTATTTGCCACGGTGGAGTTTTATTTATATTGTTAGTACGTTTTAGTGTTTTATGTGTTTTACCTCCAATGTATGTGAATGCCGTATGTGCAGTGCAGTAGATTATTGTTTGTAAAGTAAAGAAATTTGTGGCTGCAGAAATATGTTTAGGTAATATTTTTTACATTTATTGAGTAAATTAGAACAGCGAATTGTCTACTTGGTTTTTGTTTGGGTATAAACGGTCTTAAAGTGGGATCTAGATCTTTAAACTCAAGTAATGTCTTCTTGAATAATTCTTCTATTTCCTCTAGTTTTTCTTCGGAAAGTAATCTCGGATTATTGTGTTGGTTTCGTGTAAGGTTGTGAATATGGTCCTCTTCATGTGCAGTCGGTAACTCTAAATTGGGTTCTTGTTTATGGGTATCATTTCGTGATGCGGTAGATACATGTATATGATGTTGTAATTCAGAGTTTGGAGACGGTTGGCGTATATCAGTACCAGCTTCTATTTCTGTGGCTACTTCATCTTTTATTTCCTGTACTCTAGTGTTAGCAATGTATTTATTCCTAATAATGGCTCTAAGTTGGTCCGAGATTCTCTATTCAGAAACATGTGCTAGGTGAGGATATTACAGCTGCATACAGTAAAGGCCTATAAGCTGTTTCGTTTGATTCGAGTCTAGTTATTTTGTAATAACAGCGTAGTATACTTTCATTGACTCCACTGCTCCAGGATAATCTTTAGCGATGGCTGCTGATGTTTTCCTGGGTTTGGGGTATTGTTTGGCGATTTTGTTGTAAATCATGTGTTCTTTCGTCTGTTGTGCATGAGTGGTAGTAATTATCATTCAGCAACGAGGTGACTTTTATTCTAATTTCATCCAGTATGTTTGGAGGTAGTAATTTATTTCTCAAGATGGCTCTTTTTTGGTCACCCACTCTTTGTTTGGACATAATAAATTAAGGGAATTTAGTTGTGAATAATCGATGCATTTCGGGTAGGTACGATTTTGTATTTTGTTCTAGATTAGAAGCTATAAGATAAGCACGCCATATGGGGCGGTTCATATCTTCCGTCCACCTGATTCTCGTGCGGTTCCTGGCGACAGTGGATGCAGAAATAACGGCGAGTGCCTCTTGCACAACATCTGTGCGGTTGAGTATTGATGGTGAAGATTGGGGTGATGTAGGAGAAGTCTGCCTCGAGTAGCTATGCCTCGTCGACCTACTCCCAACAGAGATCAGACTGAGTGGTGATGATGGGGGTGAAGACGATTCGGCTGTAACTTCTTCGGGTTTATCCCCAGCGAGAATCCGCCTGTTCAGCTGCTCACCGCCGATGGTAAGCATTTTGCTGCGACACCCAGCATCGGTTCCAGGTGCGCCCCGACGATCTCTGGTCTTAAACAATACCTAGATTTAGTGCGCGAAGACAGAGGCCCCCTCAGAAACGTAGGGCTGCCCGAATCTGATGAGTTAGACCCACCGGACTCGGGGAAGGAATCCCCGGTAGAACCGGAACCCTCCAGAGTGGCCACATGTTTTAAATTCGCGTCCATGTTCCGTGTTTACTTCTTCTCCTAGTTGGTGACCGTTAGTTTAGGGAGGATAACAGCCAAGTTGTTATGGGCGTTAATAATAGTACCTCCTATATATAGGGTAATATAGTCTAGGTGGTCAGACTCCATGTATGTTCTTCCTCCCCGTAAGCCCCCTCCCCCACATCAAGGTGGTCCCCGTGGCGGGGGTTTTATTATTATTATTATTATTATTATTATGACACTTTTCTAGTATTTTATTATTTAATACAATAAAACAGAATATCAGTATCTCAAATATAAATTATCACAACACAGGAAACAAAAGGTGAGACACCATTTTATGAGCAACTCAGTCTATTCTTCTGAAAAGCTAAGCCAATTAAGAATTTTCCACAAAATTAGTCAGCACAAAACGAAATGTGGTAAGACGACAATTGTTTTACTGCTTATTTTAGTCGCGTATCGTGCTCGTTAGTGAAGTCGAACAGCTAAAGGAGCTGCACAGCCACACTCCGGTCCTAAAAATATCAAACATTCAAATTGCATGCGTTAAGTTCTGAACTTCCTTACAAATTATACCAACGATATAATATTTGACTTACTAATATTGTAAATGAGCAATGTTGAATGGTTGCATGTTTGAATAACGCCAGGACCGCAAAAAAAATTGATGAAACTTGGAAGTGTTGAATTAAAACAGCTTATCCTTGAAGAACTTGAATCGATCGTAACACAACGAACAGTCCCGTTTCATAACCCCACATTTACTTTATGTCTTTTTCACCCGTCGGTTGTACACATTAATGTGACCAAATTCATTGGAAATTTGGAATACATAAATAAATATTTGCATATAAATAATAATTGTTAAACTATGTATTTGTTAGATATAAATAAATTATAGTTAATAAATATATTTAACATTTCAATTTGTGTAGAAATATATTAAATAAACAATATTTATTGTATTAAATATATACCAATATAAATAAGTTAAAGTATCATTCAACATTTTGTTCTATAACGTAAATACTGATTTCACACACACTATCGTATCATTACCGATCGGCGATTACAATGTATTATAATAATGTCCACGCCGTGTCTCATGAGCCCCTAATTTATTCTTCATAAATAATATTAACCACAGTGATGGAATCAGCCCAAATTATTTTTACAAATACAAAATAGAAAAAGTGTAATAAATATAAATTGTCGTTGGAGAGCTTACAGGAAATCTTGCGTAGCCTAAATGAATCCTCCTGACCTATTGGCCTTAGGATGAACTTGGACAAGACAAAGGTCATGTTCAACGAACACGTCTCCCCAGGCCAGTCAACGTCGATGGACCCACTCTCGAAGTTGTAGACGAATACGTCTACCTCGGGCAATTATTGCAATTTGGTAGATATAACTTCGAGAAGGAAGCCGACAGAAGGATACAGTTGCGTTGGGCAGCATTTCGGAAGCTTCGTCACGTTCGCCTATACCGCAGAGCCTGAAGACGAACGTCTTCAACCAATGAGTTCTCCCCGTGATGACCTATGGGGCCGAAACATGACCTCTTAAGTTAGGACTGGTCCGCAAGTTTGCGGTAGCGCAACGGGCTATCGAACGTGCTATGTTGGGTGTTTCTCTGTCCGACAAAATTCGTAACGAAGTCATAAGGTAGAGAAATAAAGTTTCCGATATCACGCGGAGAAAAGGCTCGCTGAAGTAGCAATGATCTGGTCATACACCTAGAAGAACATATGGCAGATGGGCCACTAAGGTTCTGGAGTGACGGCCGCGTTTAGGAAAAAGAATTCCTTGATAGGCTACGTTATGCGTGCATTCAGTCTAGTAAGTCCTATATATACGACCGGCTGCCTCAGCTGGTAACATGGCTTTTAGTCCGCGTGTTACGCCAGAGGTCGCGGGTTCACCAGGTGGGAACACGATCTCCTCGCAATATTCGGCCCGGGATGGGTTCGAGTAGCAGGAGATCGGGCGTCTTGGCGTTCACTGAAGGAGGCCTAATTCCAGCAGTGGCTCGATAAGGGCTGATAATTATATATGTATTATAACTTTTAAAACAACAAAGTTTAGTTACAAAGGACTTTAGGCTTACTAAAGTTTATGGTAAGACAATCCAGACGGTGGTCGTGCTCGAGGAATGATTACTTTTAGTTGCTGGAAACAGCTTTTGCTATTTGTCTCCTATTTATCCTGTATGTAGCATTACGTGTACAATAGTTGACTCACTCAGGTCTTCTGAGTCGCAGCATAATCAGACATTGGTTAGTAGATCTATGTCAGCTTGTAAGGTTTGACCTAAAACAAAAAACGGAACAAGTTAATAAAAAGCTTGTGAAAACTCCATTCGTTGTAATCCGCCTATTCTTGGCAGTCGATGGAAACTAAGACTGCAGTATATAAGCTAAAAGAATATATTTTTTAATGGTAAGAGCTCGCTGCATTACAGCAGAATAGATCCGGGACGACCGGCGAGGTATTTCGCGCTCACATGATAAGGTCATAAAGTGACAAATACACTATCGCGCTACATGCGGTTTCCGAGTTGCCGATGTCCTGTTGTAAGGTGCGGAGGGAAGGAGGGCACCGCATCTGCATAATAATTGTGTAGGTAGCTATGGACATCAGTTGTCATTGAAAGCTACGATTGTTCGTCTTGCCCCTGCTCATATACTATAATTTTACATATCATATACTATGATAATATATAGTTTAATAGTGAATAAAGAGCCAGTTGTCAACCTGTACTCAGAGCTTTTCACTCTTCCTCTCACCGTCCCACGTCACAACATAAAACAAGATATTATGAATTAAATCTAAAGTCAACACAAAAAGAACTTGTTTAAAAAATTAAATAAGCTTTTAATAACTTAATGAATTAAGTGGAAAAGTAACTTTATATGTTGTGCAGAATTTAACATAATCTATGCATATCAAAAATGTGGAGGCCGCGTTTAGGTAAAAGAAGTGTTGGTCGGCCGTTCACCAGGTGGAAACACGATCTTCTCGCAGTAGCCGGCCCGGGAGGGATGCGAGTAGCAAGAGATCGGTCGTCTTGGTGTTCACTGAAGGAGGCCTAAGTCCAGCAGAGGACCGATAAGGGCTGAAAATTATGTTATAATAAAACAAAGTTCCCAAAATCGGTCCTTCTGTATGTAACCGATTTTAAATTTACTAAACAGTCTTCGGTGCGGTTTTCATTTATGGATGGAGCTATTCCTGAGGAAGGTATATAATTCGATCCAGTCCATGTTATTCACGGGAGAAGCCGGGGTGAAATGCTAGTATACTATAATATCCATTCCTGTAGGCGATATTGCTGATGGCAAATAATCGGGAGCAGGCTCGGTCACTTGAGACCACAACTGGTCCAAATTAAAATTTACACAAAATTTTGACCCTCTTGATATAATTTTAATATCCAAAATTTCATCTTAGCCATTACGGCAGCCATCCAGCGGACATTCATCACAACGGTGGGTCTAAAAATTACAGCATCTACAACTCTACGTAAAGGGAAAAAAATATTTTATTAATATCAGTGCAGCATTGTTAGATACGTGTAAGTAAACTGGCACACAATTTACCTAATGCTATGTAAATATTGTCATTCATGGACACGTGTGTGAGTGCACTTTTAACTTACCTTCATTTTTTTTGTAATTCACGGAAAATTTTATATTCTTTGTTCACATACACTATTTAAGAAGAGAGTAATGAATGTGTAGGAAGCAATATACTATGAATGTTTCAGAATTATATTTATTGCGCTACAGACTAAATTAGAGGAAATATGAGATATTATATAATACATTTAACCAAGAAATCCTATGAATAAGTTTATGTTTCACAAACAATAAATAACATTTAATTAGGGGCTAAACAGTAAAAGTTATATATTTTCAATTGAAATCCCCGCCTCGTTATCTATAATTGTGTAAAAGTTTATAGATGCGCGACGTGTTAGACGCTCCTGGTCTATTCACATAGACGTAAAAAGCAGCTAGTTAGTGGAGTTTACACAAACAGTGGGGCTTGTTAACAGTAACTTGTTAATTTTGTTCTACGCCTAGTTTGTCACTGAATTTATACTCTCATATTTTTATGTTACCCTATGCCTAATGGTTCCGCACGCGTAAAATCTATCTCAAGGAAAAACTATTAAATAATTTGGGATGAAACGTAGATTGTACGTGGTGAGAGGTAATGTGAGCAGAAAGGCCACGTATGTTGCGTCATAAGTCGCGCGTTCGAACCCCACGTAAGGTCATGGATGTACATCTATGTATTACTAGCGAACCGCCCCGGCTTCGCAAGTGAATAAATGATACATTTAAACTTTCTCATGAACTGCTTTACCCATGGACGAAAGCCGCATGCAAATCCGTTCTGTAGAATTTGATATAATTAATCACATAAAGACAGTCAGCTTTTGAACACTTTCTTTTCTAACACGTATTTCTAAAATAAAAATGTAAATTTCATAAACACAAGTCCTGGCGGCGGTACTTAGTACAGGGCTAAGCTACAGTGGTGTGATAAGTCAAAAGAATATTATCATAAAAATCTATCATCATCATTATCATTATCAGCCCTCATCGGTCCACAGCTGGGCATAGGCCTCTTTCAATGAATGCCAAGACAACCGATCTCCTGCTATTCGCATCCATCCCGGCTACTGCACGGAGATCGTAACAGTCTATATCTGTGCTGAAATGAAATTTACCAACGTGTTACCTTTGCGAACAAGAATAATGAAAATACATATATAATTTCATGTTGTAATGTCCACGTAATAATGTCGTCCTAGCCTAATTTCGGCCGCGGCGTTTACCTTTATAGTGACTAGCCAACTGCGCCGGATATTATAGTGCACAAGTGTGTGCAATACAAGTACATACTCTATTCCCGGTGTTTTCTCCCTAGGACGGTAGTCCAACGCGACTGGAGAGAAATGAGGAGATCGTGCTCTCGAAGGCACGGCTCCAGCAGCGCTGACTTTCCGACTTCGACCTGGTAAAAATTGAGCAATGCCGATATCACTTTGGTTCGACCGAATTAGGACCCTTAGGAGCACTACATAGTGGCAGGCACTCAACAATTGTATTATATTTAGGATGAATTGTCTGACTCAGAAGATAAGATTGTAGATGTGTCATAAAGTCGGGTAGAAGCCCCGTTTGAAAAGATGAGAATCGACCGTGAAAGACTTTCCCAGTGCAATAGGTAGCGAACCGAAAGAGATCGGACGTCCTGGTGTTCATTGAAAGCTTTTGTCTAAGAGGGTAAAGACAGAGGCTGATGTTGATGATTCATATTTTTCCTTAACGTAACGAAATTCACATTCCAAGTAAGAGAATTGGATGCATCGAGTAGAATCAGAACCGTTGAAAGCGGAACGTGATAAGTGTTTTGAAGGGTTTCATTTGAGTCGATACATCTCGCCGCTATTTCTATTTGGTTCCGCACGTCCTAGCTGTGAAGTACCATATCTTACATTTATGCCAAAATAAGTTACACAAAGAACCTAATGTATTGTTATAAAATATTGCCACAATTGTTTTGTTTGTGCGGTGATGTTGTTTTTCTTTCGACAAGTAAATATAAGACAATAAGCGCAATCTTGCTTCTAGTAAATATAATATAATAAATATCCATTCAATTGCATCATACGGACATAATTATAAAATATTGCCACAATTGTTTTGTTTGTGCGGTAATATTGTTTTTCTTTCGACAAGTAAATATAAGACAATAAGCGCAATCTTGCTTCTAGTAAATATAATATAATAAATATCCATTCAATTGCATCATACCTTATCAGCCGCTTTTTGTCATTTTTCTTAACCGTCCTCGAATTTTATTCACTTGCTACTTGCACACTGCTTGATAAATACTCTGTAAATAAACGCTCGGATCTCTCTCTATGCGCCATAACCAATATATATTAAATGCGAGTAGGATTAAGGGGAAAAGAATGACTGGGTGTGCTTAACATATACCTATATTAACGCTGCCAAGACTGGTAATCCTATTCTGTTTGCAACCAGCTGTAAACGAATCAAGTTATCGTAGGAATGTTTGAAGATCGTGCTATAAATAAAAACCTTGCTTATAAAATAACGCCCAAGTGTATTAATAGCATTATACATCAACTTCGCGGGGTGCCAAAAGTCGACTTTCAAAATCTTTCTAAGATTACCAACGTTCATAGATCCGCATGATGTTGATGCAGACTTGTCATCCTTCTTTCCTCCACCCCTCATGGACCACAGGAAACTTGCAAACTAACGCGAACAATTTTCTGCTTATTTCATATTTTATGTTAATATTATTGTTTACTGTTAGAACGTAATGCAACAGGAAAGATCAAATTAAAAAGAGTGTACATCTATGTGAATATAAGAAAGGAATGAGTTTTTTTTATTAGTTAATGAATATTGTGTACACAATGTTTATTTATAAAACGAGCGATGCGGCTCGGCTCTGTCTGTGAAAAAAAGGGGACGTATTATTATCTTAACTAATTGTCTACTTAAACCTTCCTCAATTATTGTTCGAACCATGGGTGAAAACCTCATGAAAATCAGTTCAGTGGATTTTGAGAAAATCGATCACATACAGACAGACAGTTTTTGGTGATTTTGTTGCCCCAACCATGGGTGAAAATTTCATGAGATTACATGTTTTCAAGTCTTACCAAACAATAATACCGTTTTAATATGGTACGTCTCGTATTAAAATTGTTGATAAAATCAATGTTATCAATATCATTAAGAGCCATTTGAATATATAACAAAAGTCAACTCCCAATTAGACCTGTTTTTATAAATGTGTTTCATTTTTGTCGTACGTGGTCGTTAAGTATTTCAAATAAGTTACTGACGTATGACAAATATATTAAAGCATCCTTGTCTTATGCATAAGCTACAGTATACCAATAGTATTGAACACTTTCCCCAAACAGATCTTCTGTGAAGTATGGAAAACGGATTCAGAAAAAGTCTGCTCTTCTTTACTACCTAATGTTGAAGGAACTGTCCAAACTGTCTGGCACGTTTATAATCAGGAGTACGAATATTGATAAATTGTTTTATGTTATATATTTAGTAGACTAAAGCAAGGTATTCATATAAAACGCACAGATTTACAAATATTGACAAATAGTAACTTTAACTATCAACTTTCTAACTTTTCGTTCCGTTTCTACTTAGTTCGGCGTTGAAAATAAAATGTTTATTCATAATAAAACATGACCTTTTTCAATGACCTCTTATTTTTCTACACATCTACGGCTGGAGCTTATTAAAATGATACTAAAGCTGATTTAATTGTACAGCTATCGTCCCGTAACCATTGGGACAAAAATGGGCTTTTCCGATTCGATATTAATTTAAGTGATAATATAGATAGAAACCGAGGTCAGCCAAGCAAATATTGGTGACGTTTAACTGTCGTAATGTATTGTTTCCATTCTACTGGGCCACGCGGTCACGAATGGAACCCGACATCACAATGTGATACCGTGTTCCTGGCAAGTTGCCATGTTCCTGGAGCCAGTTTGGGCTTACATAAGAAGCTTAGCTTACATAAGGGCCTGTGTCCACTCGTAAATGTAATGGCTGGATATGTAATAGCTGATCATGAAAGCGTGAAAGTTATTTACGTATGGTACATTTTGTTTTTTTTTTTTAACTAAAATGCTCGCGATAATGTAAATTCGAAATTTTATGATTATGGATGTGTTCTCTTTTTCACCCAAGGTTAAGCGAAATTTAAAAAATGGGTTTTTCTCGATCATCAAAACTAGCACTAATTTCTAAAAACGTTAAGAAAATTGAAAAAAAAATCTACTAAACTACAAGAAATCGGATCATACACATAGGGGCGTTTCGGGATTCTCGGGTGTTGTTCTATCTCTGATAGTCCGCTCGAGAGTTTCCTGAAACCTCTCAATATAGAACTTAAAAGAATAAAATTACAAATCGTATCTACCCACAGATGAGTGCTCACTGTTTAAATATTTTCTAGAAAGGTCCACACCATTCGAGAAAATATTCGGGTACTTACTTTGTGACACAAATTCTCAATTACTGCCCACATAGCTTATGAATACCATTCATTGTATTCGGCGTGTGTGACTGTGGCTCCGGTAATTTGCATTCTGACGTTGGCGGCGTGAAAGTGGGGGTATTGTTAGCGTTATAGCTTAGCATGACAGACTTATAATGGAACGTGGACACCAACATCCAGCTGTTCCTAGCACATATTGAAACGTAGTTGATAACCGAGCCATATTGGTGTGCAAATTGCATGACACACCTGACGATTATCAATAACTAAGTTAAAAAATAATAGAGCATAAGAGATGTATTGTCTTTGTAATGTGGCAAAAATTCACTGATATACAAAAATATAAAAAATAATTCATTTCGGCCTCGAAAACATTACACGATAGACTTAATTAAATCTATGACAGAACAACATCTGTCATCAACATTCAATTGTTTCTTCATACTAGTGTTAGTATGAGTGTAATAAATAAATGTAGAAGTATAGATGATGTGGCCTACAATGAGTCTACACTACGTAACATTACACGCCACGCGCCATAGGGCTGGTATTGTATAAAAAAATTCTCACGCCTTTCTATGTATTATATCTGTATTAGGTGGCTTTTCAACATTTTCAATATTCCTATTATGCAATCAGTTGACAATGCGTTCTGTACATATTTATTATTTAAAGGCGAGATTTTTTGTACAAACACCTAAATTGAATGTAATGTCGTAAGTGCATTTTTACTGTTTCCCAGTGATTACCAAGCTTAAACTTAGCAGTACATGGAATTTATTGTTCTATAAGTAATGTCGATTTAATATTACGACAATGTGACGCATGTGGGAATATTAATTAGGATCTATGCCAAAAACTTGTTAAAGATACGCACACAAACACAAAATTAAAACGTGAAACCGTTGAATAATAAATTAATTATCACCACAATTCTCATTCATTTTCATTTAAAAAATCATCCGATTACATATGACTTTTGATGTTAATCCAAAAAATAACCATGGCTTATGAAAGGTGGCAAATTCACTGCGACCTTGTCAAAGTTATATCTATGTACATTGTTCTCAGAGCACATCGCGACAACCCTATTTATTACCTTGTCACAATGTACCTAGCCGTTCAAGCTACTCGTCCATGTAACATTAACTTGGACAGCCGGCCTATTGATCAGTGCCATCTACTGCGCCGTGAAATTCATCAGATGATTAATTAAACTTCCATAAAACTAATCAAGATGTGTATATAAAATATTATAAAACACTTTGGAAATTTTGTTTTATAAAGCATATGGGACAGATTTAATCGGAGAAATTTGTTGACCAAGGATACACATTGAGGTCCACACGCCAATGGTTATGAAAATACGTCACTTTTCTTCACCCCATCATCCGAAAACCTAGCCACAAACCGCATACTATCACTTTTAAGGCGATATCTTGTGAGTGAGAGAAGCCTCCCCGGTAGTCCGGATTCGATTATATATTATAACACAGCAAAGACACGATGTTATTACTGTTGCATAGAATAGACTTTATAAAATGTAACAATTAAATGTTGTTGCGATTAAAATTATAATTTCCAAGAACATTTTCATAGGAGTGCTAAGTATCAATGGTAGAATGGTAGGTATGACACCGCCGTAAAGTGACAGCTATACTATCACGTATCGTGGGATTCGCGAGTAGCCGGTGGCTCATTGAAGACGAGGAGGAAATGAGGTTACGCATTTGCATGATAACAATAATTCATGGTCGGTATTTGTGAAGAGGTCCCATAATAAAAAAAAATCTACCACATTCTATGTAAAAAGCTGTGCACTTCTGGGACACAGCTCTTGAATGAAATGCTACAAAACTATGGAGTGGTAAGTATTTGGAAAATAAAGTTGTTAAGGCTCTTCATGTGTGTAACGGGGGGATGATGAAGATAATGGTTGTAGCCGTGTGGAGTGCCATTTAGCAGGTCTTCCTGAACGATATCTCAGGAGGTTTTAAAGAAATTTTCTTGTTTTAAGTTAATACTTTCCGAATTATTCACTACTAAAATGATTAAAAGTGTGCCTCAGTCAAATTTTTGAACAACCGAAGAGAGGTGTAATAAAATGTATTATAGAATTCCATGAAAACGTCCAAAATATTGGTCAATTTTATCAAACCAATAAGAGATATGGGATTCTATTTGTTTGCTGCTAAGGAACCCCTTACATGCGAGTACGACTCGCCCTTGACCGGGATTTTATTGCAACGGTCAGTCGGGAATCTCACGGCAGGTATTTTTACTACGGTTGTAATGCAGCTCTATTAATTGTAGGAAGAAGTAGTGCCATGCTGCATAGGAGGAGGTGGTGCCGTGCATGGTGCATGACACTACCATCCTCCTATGCGAAGTAATTGGGCCGGGACGGTCAGGGAAATACCTCTCGCTCACTTGATACCGGCGTAAAGTGACACCATCGCTGTCGCGTTTCGATCGGTTTGTGAATGAGCCGGTGGCCTATTGGGGTGGGATGATAGGAGGGCAATGAATTGGAAGTCACCAAGAGGTTCCGATTGCTCGTTTGCCCTCTTATTATATAAAAAAAAATTATACTAATATTACAAAGAGGAAACCTTTGTTTGTTTGTTTGTTTGTATTGAATAGGTTTCGCAACTGCTGGACCGATTTGATTATTTTACCATTAGAACCCTTTCTGTTTGTTGACGCGGGGAAATGCATTTTCGTGCCTCCTCCTGCTCTGGGTGGGGTCCAGTGGTGTGTGGGGCTCACTGCATATTATAGTGCCGAATATCTACAAAACCACCGCGAGTGCCGCCAGTGCCGCTTTTGGTTAGGTGCCCCGGAACAACCACTCATCAAGGCACCTCTACGGCCAGTCCTTCCTCTAAAGGACTGACGCCTCTTTACAGGAAAACCCCACCAACTTTGACAGAGCAATGGGGTGATGTTCCCATCCTCTCCCCTTACACAGTGCGCACAAGCGCCTCCTCCCTTTGCTCTTTTGTCATCTCATATGACAAGAGTGCTTCCTTTTCTTACTCTTTACCTCCCTCTTCGTATAAGAGGAGTGCAAAGAGCAGCGCCCGCCTGAAGATGTCTCGATTGACACCATGCTACTTAGCTTCACCACCACGACATGGCTCCAACCATGGTGGGGATCATTAGAATCCTACTTTATAATTGATGTACATAACTATATAATATTGTCTAAAACCCAATAGATCATTATAAAAACTTCGTCAGTGTAACTGACGGTGTGAAAAATATCAAAGCATATACTTTTATATCACAGCTGCAAAAATTATTCACAATTAAGCGACCCGATAGAAGTTGTTCTACCATAAATGAATTATTTGTCATATGGTAACGCGTGATGTTTACGAGGCCGAAATTATAATATTTCTATTTTGTAAATCAGTGAATATTTGTCATATTTTGTGAAATATCCGTGCGGAACCGGGACGAACTGCTAGTATATTATAAGATGACATCATGCAATTCACCGGCAATATATTATATAAAATGTATTGAAAAATATATATGTGTTACTTCATAGAAAAATGCGGGCTTGTTACGTAACGGCAATTACTTATAAGATCTTGTAAAACATACCAAAGAAAGTGTCGTTATAAAACTCAAAACTGGCACAAAAATTGCGCAATCAAATTATTAATTAAGCTTACGTTTATGCTGTTAGCTTACATAGCTTAATAAAAGCGGAAACGCAAGTTGAAAGTCGTTAACTGCGCTTTAGAAAAAAACTCAAGACCTACCTTCGCTCAAGGACTTTCATTTCATTAGAACCCAGGCCGACTTGGCCTACTTATATTTATCCTGTTGTAAAGCGTTCTTTATTTAATCATGGTAAACTTTATGACCTACATGTTTGCATTATATGCCATGACATACATGCCATAATAGACTATAAAACAAGTGACGATGAAATTGTATGAAAATGTACATTACATGTTTATAGTGTATCGATCGGTTTCATCTTTTCCGGCTAAATGCGTTTTCCAGTCTACCACATCTGCAATAGTACAGAATACGTATTGGCGCCTATATCGACGTTGTCTATGTGTGCGTGCGCCACGTGTAAACCCAACCCGAACACTACTCTGAACCGCTGCTCTCCTAGTACATTTCTCTCAGCGCTGTAAACGATCTTGCTTGCGAGGGCTTTGAGCGGTTAATTCGTCTCATAAAACACGGCTAATGTAAAACTGTATTTGATACACGCAAGAGTCACTTAGTTTTAAAACGTTTTAAAAAAGTATTTAGAGTTGTAAATAGTGGGAGATTGAAAATAAATTTTCTGAATTTGCCCGACGCTAGTGGTTTTTAGAATTAAAAACCTTTCACGTCCGTATAAATATTTGAAAACTACTATTGCGTTTGAAAGGGATGCGTTCATTAAAAGGATAAGGGCAGCGATCGTCATTAACATGATGAATGTTTTATTTGTCCATACGGATGTAACCTAACATACCTTTTAATAAAAGTTGGATAAATGTATATCTTTATTTATAAATTAATACGAGAAGAAAAAAATCCCATTCCCTTTTCAAAGAATCGAGCAAATGAAGGAATTTTTAAATCTTGTACTATTTAAAGATTAAATGGAGAACATGTGCAAAATGTTAATATTTTCATAAAATGTGCTAATAGATTCTACTGTCTATAGTTCAATGCTAAATACAGTTACTTACGGGGAAACATTATATTGTTTGTCTCTCCATTTGCATTAAATAGGCTACAAAATTATCGGACTGAGGAACCGGATTTCTGATGAACATAGGCTATATAACATTTTCTAAAACGCTAGTATCAGTCAGTATGAAAACGTCGATAATGTAATAAAAGTTATGTGAAAGCATCAAAGTCACAGAAAATTCATATATAACTGAAGACATAATTGACAAATTGCTATCACAACAGACTTTATACTGTTCATATATTGAAATAATTGTTGAGGTAACTTGTAGTGTTCAGGAACGCGAAATTAAAGTATTTTTATTTTTGTAAATCAATAATTTTACCCATACTTTGTAAAACATCTGTATGAAGCCGTGACGAACCGCTATTTTTAATTGCATATGAAATGATACGCACACTACGGGACATTTAGTTAACATTTTACAGTCAAACTTTATTCTGTTAGCGGCGCGCGGGGACAGCTTTCATATCTGCTAATGTAATCACAAACCTTTCTATGATATCCGTTAGCGAAAGCGTGTTTCTTGTCAAAATGCCTGGAGTTTTGTCGGTCAGGTTCAAAACGTACACTACATTTTTATGCAATCCTAGTACAACCTTACAAACAAAAGTAGGTAAGGGTAAAAATAATTTGGTCAGTTGAATTTGCAACAAAGCGCTTCTTAGTAGTAGTTTTATATGCTATATATATGTTTCCTTTATTCTAGGCTGCCTGATCCTCTGATAAGTAAGTACCGACTACCGAAGCCCACTGACGTCAGGAGTGATACCAAGTGAAAGCTATATCATTTCACGCCAGTGTAACGTGAGCTTTTGAGATAACACGTATGTTATTATTTTTACGCTAAAATGAATGCCGGTTAAAACGCAGGTCAAAGTTTAATTATATAATTCTAAAATGTTATACAACCAAAAGGTATTTAAATAGGTTGGAACCTTGAAAAATACATTTCTAACAGGACTTATCGTTCAGGAGGAAATAGAATGGCTTTTCTACAGAACGATTTTCTATTACGACCCATAATTGGAAGAAGTCATGTCTAAAATGGCCGCAATGTAGTCTTTGCTGTATGTACTATTTATTATTCAAAATATAAATACGTTTAATCCAGCCAAATAGTTAATTCCGCAGACTGTGTCTACTGCAAAAAGGTTACACAATGAATTTTAACAACAGCACTATGTATGTAAATGTGTAACTTCGCAGTCCATGTTATGTACAGCGGCATATGTTACGTATAAACACTATGTGTACGACGAATTTTCGCAATGGGTTCAATATCTCCCAACAATTGGACCAGACTGTTATTAAATCCACTGTGGAAAAATACCAGGAAACCATATTTAAAGACATGCATCGTTTGGATAGTAGTTAGCACATTTTTGATTTCTGATAATAATAGAAAATTTATGGGGAAAAATCGTTTCTGAATTCTTCGCATAATCGACCATCTCTATACATATTGGTTTATGTCATCAACATGCGCAAACATACCCTTTTCCCTCTACCTAATTCAAAGGGACGGCAATTAGACATAGCTGTAAAAGAGGCTGTAGGCGACGAACCGATAATCGTATGCATAGCCCGAGGTACGTAGTAAGGAAATATTGAGTTTTTTTAGAGAAGGAAGGTTGGAACTATTTTTGACCTGTCGGTTGTCAAACCTAAGACCTCTCTATTATTTTACCGAACACTATTAATGCTACGTAATTAATTATTGTAGCTGATATCACAGTTTGGCCACGGTAGAGAAGAGAAAGTACTATCCTTGACCAGATGATTTCACTATACTTTTGTAATACTTGGAAATGAAATCAATACGTTGCATATGATTCACATACAAAGAGACATATGGTCTGCCATAACTAAGGTCATGATAATAATATTCGAAATAGCGATTACAAACACTCTCATATCGGGATATATGAGACCAAACCTCGTCACCCAATCATCACTCCTAGCTATCCAATGAAGCTGTGTTAGGCTTTTCCTCGCTTCCATAGCATAATTTCTGGACAGAAAACGGACTCAAACAGCAATAAGGGACTTTATAATGGTTACATCGCTGGTTTTAGCAACCCGACGTTTGAGAAAATGGTGCGTTTATTTAGATCACTTTGTTTGGTAACACGTGAATTGAAATAATCTGCGAAACTACTTGGCTAATTTGAGTAATCTCTATGATATAGTTGATCGAATTATTGTCAATTCTTGATGGAAATTCATGTTAAAACTTGAATAAATAAATAAACTTGATATACTTTTTCCACATTTATTTATATATAATATTTGTGGCAAAAGTACATAAAGTTTGTTTATTTACTCAAGTGTCTCCCTATGATGTTGAATCTACGAAACAACTGGAGAGATTTTAATGAAACTTTGCACAGATATAAGAAGATATAATGTTGTGAACTTTAAAATATCTTCAAATATATATATAATACTCTTATATATAGGAGTATCTTATCATGGTGTTTGTCCGCGTTGGTTTCCGAACTGATTTTGATGATATTGGACACGTGTGTAATTTGGCCCAATAGTGACAGAGATGTCACCATGTCAGCCAGTTATAAGTTTGTGCATACTTAGCATGTGACCTAAAGGTGCGGTGAGTGTGTCCATATCACATGTTCATAGAGTATTCAGTTCAGACGCTATACATAAGCTTGTGAACGTTGCAATCAAGGGTCTTCATTAATGACCGTGAATTGTTAATCTGTAGCTACAAAAGCGCTGTGCGTGAATATTGGGCATCGATAGAGCTGTTTCATATTATAATACTTATAAATTTATTCACAGTTAAAAATAGCTCATTTATCGAGGAAGAATTTATTATAATTTTATACGTGATGTTTTGTAAGACACTGTGCAAAATCACAGAGCGTGTGGACATGGTTTTGATTCCGATAACGTTAAATTATAGATTCCTAAACGTACCAAAGTTCAATCGCTTATCTTATTTATTGTTCAGAATCGTACTTCATAGTAATTGTTACATTTATCAAATTATTTAATATATGTGTCCGAATAAATTGCATAAAGTTATGCGTGTGAAGTTTATTTTATAATATGCTGCTGGTCCGTCCCGGCTATGCACAGATATTTGTGAAAATATGGCAAATATTCATTGTTTTACAAAATTACAAACATTATAAATTATAATTTCACCCACGTAAACATCACACGTTGCCACTTGACAAATAATTCAATGTATGACTGAGTAACGTCTACCGGTACCGCTAGTTGTAAATAATTATTGCAGCTGCGATATAATTATTTTTTTACAGATTCATTTACATTATCGAAGTTTCCACAATGATCTATAACGTTTAAGAAATTATTATATAGTCTATGTACATCACGATTCTAATGGTAAAAGATTATTCAAATCAATCATGTAGGTACGAAGCCTGTTAAATGCAAATAAACAGGCAATCAAATGTTTCCCCTTTATAATATTAGCGTAGATATTGTATTAATAAACCTCCCCAATAAATTGTAACAATCTGAATTAAAAGATATCCAAACAAAACGGAGTAGCGAGTGTGTTAATAATTTCATTAAGTTTTATTGAAGAAGAAGTCAGAGACCTAGTTCCGTACCAACGTAGGCACAATTAGTCAACAAATCGATTCTACAGTGGTAACATTTCCTTTGAGTTACGGATGTGTGATACTAAAGCTAGGCAAAACGAATAGTGAAATCTGCAGGCTTGCCCGCTATTCCAAACTGTCTCGCTGTTGCTAAGCGACTGTTTATACGTTCTCACATGCGCGCTGGGGTTTAATTTTGACCTTTACTGCCTTACCCGCGTACGTCCAATATGATATTTTATCTTCATTTATATTTTATTACATAGTTCCGATGGCGATAATTGTTTTAAATTCACACAACTGGATTGAATTCATTCCTTTTTAAAATTATATTCGTACTGTTAAACTACGAATATAATTATAAATTAGATAATTTATAATTATATACGCATTACATAATATAATGTTTCGTTAGATTTATGATAATAATCATCAGACGTTTGTTTATATTGCAGCTGAATTGAGGCGGCGCGCCCGGAGAGGTATCCCTCACTCACAACTCCACTGTAACCTAACAGCAATTCTGTCGTATTTGTGCAGTTTGGGATTTGGCCCTTCGGAGAAGGAGGAAGGAACGAGGGCAACCTATCTACATAAAATTATGTGGATGTCTATGGATGTACGTGGTGTCCAAAAGTAAAATAAAAAAAAATTGTATTATCTTTAGCCGGCGGCGCATTGGGGAGGAGATGAAAAGGAGGGCAAAGCATGGGCATAATTATGCTGACGTTCATGAGTTTCGGTACTCGTTGAAAGGTTCCAATTCCTCGTTTGTCCCCCTATTATATAAAATTCTTCTTTTTCGAGTACGTTCTTTCTAAATTTAAAATTTGCTTTTGTGTCATTATACAAAAAGTGTTTTTTTTCTTAATAGCAATCGCTTAATCACTGTTACTGACAATGTCTAATTTTCATGTTAAAATAATTGTGTGAGAACATTAAAGTGGAGAAAAGACATTTCATTTCAAGCCCATATGATGAACACGTAGCTATAATATCTACAAAAGCGGCTGTCGCACTAATAATACTAATACAATGGCATTAGAATTAGTTCTCTTGTAAAAGATGTATTTTATTTATTCATCGTATTCCCTTACTAAGCGTGCTTCAGGCCTCAGTGGTCTAGTGGTTAGCGCTACGGACTCCCACTCGGATAGTCCAAGTTCGATCCCGGCCATGTCCCAAATAGTTTTTCTTATTTAATTACATTTTCTTAGTGCCCTTACGGTGGAGAAAAATATCGTGAAGGAACTCAGATTAATGTATTCGAATACTACCAAATCTTTCTTAGAATTGGGCTTGGTTTTCCTTCGAGGCTACAGAGGTCAAATGGCAATTGCTCTGTTAAAAACTTAAATTAATAATGACAGATGGCAGAAGTCAAAGACGTTTTTTTATTTAAAGTGATTACGAATTAAAGATTTTAGACGAAAATATAATATATAATAATAGCCTCGGCAATTTTGTTCAAAATTGTAAGTTACTTAATTGATGTTTTTTATGTTTTATTGAGGACTGATACTCGTATCAATTATACCCACATTGTGGCATCGAGTAGGCCGAGGGCAAACAAAAATGAAACGCTCCTTTTTCTATAATAATTTTTTCCATTGTTTGTGTTTTTTAATTAAATTCTAACTATCCAGTCAACAAAGAAGGTTTTCAATATTTCCATAGTGCATAGCAGCGGGGCGTCGCCCTTTTTTCCTGGATTGTCAAGTCATTCAAATTTGGGACTGTCTTCGCTTCGATTAGGAAGTGAAGTTAGAATTACTTCCAACTCCTCCTATTTTCTTCTGATTATACTCAATATCAACTCATACCAGTGGGCCTTAGTGGTAATCCTGGTAATACACGAGTAGGAATGATAGCTGATGAAAAAGTGTTCAGTTGATAGTTTTGGTCTTTAGCACAGGAGCGCCAAAAGAAACTAACAAACTCAGGCACAATGGGATACTGTGTTTTATTACACAGTTCCCAGTAGTCTCCTTTCAGATCCATCATCAGACCTTGGATGTAATATGGCCATGAAGTTCTTGTCAAGACTACCACAACGGATTTGCGATATTTCATTGCTGAGTCCAGCTTCCAGGTCTATTATCAGGCGTTGTATTTCATATAAACTTTAACGATTTTTGTAGACGAGTACGTCTACAAAAATCGAATAGTACCAAACATAGGGTTGCGATATTTTACTACACAGTTGCTATGATGTCCTTTCATCCCCACCGTCCCATTGTCCTCTCTTTAGACTAAACCCTGCACCTTTTAGCCAATACTTAAATTTTTCAAATGACTAATCCTCCCGGGCCCGGTTATAAAAATATCACCTAACCAGATACCTTTTGTGGTACTGGCACTGGCCTTGGGTGGGGTCCAGTGGTGTGTGGGACTCGCGGTACATGATAGTGACGAATAACCACATAAACCACCGCGAGTGTCATCAGTGCCGCCCTTGGTAAGGCGCCCCGGAACAACAATCAGCAGGGCACCTCGACGGCTAGTCAGCCCCCTAAGGGACCGATTCTACCTCCACAGATAGGATTACCCCACACTACAAGACAACCCCACCTACGTTGCGACAGTACAAT